>SJYW01017866.1:18965-50268 GCA_006410735.1 Raphicerus campestris | reverse complement strand
GAGTTGTGGCGGGGTCCACTCGCTTTACTATGGGGAACCCAGGGACCCACCCCTGTATCCTCAGGAGAGGCCATTCTCAGTGCTAGTTGCAAGGTGCTTCTGGGGATAGCAACCCAGTCGTCGCCTGGTCCTCAGTCCTCGTCTGGTGCTGAGGTCGAGCCTATGATTAACACGTTCGTGCTTTCATAGGACTTGAGGTTACTCTGGAGTCCCCACAGGGGAGTCAGGCCTCTTCTCGGCTGGAGACTTGCACAGACTCTTTCTTCCCCATCTGCAGTGGCAGTGTCCAGATCCCCATAAAGCAGACACAGGGATCTGTGCCTTGCCATTGAGGTACCCCCGGGGTGTCTCACGTGCCAGTGTGTTGGGAATTGAGCCTCGGGTGACAGTCGAGACAGTGCAGGGCTGTCATGTTCATTTGGAGAGGACCAGGAATTTGGGGTTCTTGGGGCATGGTGTTCGGACACCTGGGGCTCCTCACGACTCTCCTGATGCGAGGCCACCTCTTGGAATGCGAGGGGAGTGCCGGAAATCCTTTTGCGATGGAGCAGGGATATGGCCCCACATCTGGAGCTCTACAGGGGAAAACGGGGGTCCTCTTGAGTCGCGGCGGGACCCTCCGGGTTCCTCTTGTGTGGGGACGGTTGGGGTGGGGAACTTCCTATGTCACAACAAGGGTAAGAAGGAGCCTTTCCAGATCCAAGAGGGAAGGGGTGATTTCCCCCGAGATGCTGCACCGGACAAGGGACTCATCCTCCCTGCAATGGAGAAGCTTCTGGTTTTCTCGAGTTGGGCCAGAGTCCTCTCGAGTTAGGACGGGGATCCCAGGGACCCGCCGCTGTTTCCTAAGGAGAGGCCTGTCTCCATGAGACTTGTGAGGCACCTGTGGAATTCCTCCTGAAACGTCNGGCCAGAGTCCTCTCGAGTTAGGACGGGGATCCCAGGGACCCGCCGCTGTTTCCTAAGGAGAGGCCTGTCTCCATGAGACTTGTGAGGCACCTGTGGAATTCCTCCTGAAACGTCGCTGGGTCCTCAGTCTTCGTCTGGTGCTGAGGCCGGAGCCTGTGATCTCCTTGACAAAGATAACATAGGTCTGGGGTTCCGCTGGAGCCACCATAGGGGAGTCAGGCCTTGTCTCGCCTGGGGACGTGCACAGCTGATTTCCTCCCCACCTGCAGCAACAGTGTCCGGGTCCCTGTCCAGTGGATACAGGGATCAATGGCTTGACTTAGAGGAACCCCAGGACTATCACACATGCCAGTGTGCCAGAGTCGAGCCTCGGGGTGTTAGTCGAGGCAGTGCAGGGCAGTCAGCTTCGTCTGGAGTGGAATAGGCATTTGGGGGTCTTGCAGAAACGTGACCCGATGCCTGAGGCTTCTCTGGACTCGCCTGGTGTGTGTGCCTCCTCTTGGGATGCAAGGGGAGAGCCAGGAACTCTTTCCCAACGGGTCCGGGATAGGGCCCCTCATATGGAGCTGAGCATGGGAAAATGGAGCTCCTCTTGAGTTGCTGCGGGAACCTCGGCCGTCCTCTCGAGTGGGGACCTGTGGGGCGGGGAACTTCCTGGGTCAGAGCAAGGGTGTGAAAGAGGATTTCGAGGTCCAAGAGAGAACGGGTGATTTCCCCCAGGACGCCACAGTGGTCAATGGCCTCACTCTGCCTTCAAGGGTGAAGCTTCTGGTTTTTTTGAGTTGCGGCAGAGTCTTTTTGAGTTACGACGGGGACCACAGGGATCTGCCCCTGTGTCCCCAGGATAGGCTAGTCTCGGTGTGAGGGGCAAGGCACATCTGGGGATTCCTCCCCAGTGGTGCCACGTCCTCAGTCCCCTTCTGGTGCTGAGGCTGCAGCCTGAGATTGCCTCTCCCGTGCTGACATTTGTATTGGGCTTCCCCTGGAGCCCACAGAGAGGAGTCAGGTCTCGTCTCGACTGGAGACATGCACGGCCGCTCTCCTTCCCAACTACAGTAAGAGTGTCCGGGTCCCTGTCGAGCGGATACAGGGATCTTTGGCTTGCACTCAAGGTACCCGAGGGTTGTCACATGTGCCAGTGTGCCGGAGTCGAGCCTCGGGGTTACAGTCGAGGTAGTGCAGGGCAATCAGGTTCATCAGAAATGGACGAGGCATTTGTGGGTCTTGGGGAATGGTGCCCCAAACTGTGAGAATCCTCCTGACTTTCTAGGTGCGAGCACCTCCTCTTGGGATGTGAAGGAGTCGAGCCTCGGGGTCACAGTCGAGACACTGCAGGGCAGTCATGTTCATCTGGGGTGGACGAGGCATTTGGGGATCTTGGGGAGTGGTAGTCACACACCTGAAGCTCCTCTAGGCTCTCCTGATGTGAGGCCACCTCTTGGGACGCCAGGGGATCGCCGTAAACCTTTCCCAATGGAGCAGGGAAAGGGCCCCTCACCTGGAGCTCAGCAGGGGAAAATGGGGCTCTTCTTGAATCATGGAAGGCCCCTCGGGGTTCCTCTCGAGTGGGTACTGTTGGGGCAGGGAACTTCCTAGGTCCCAACAAGGGTATGAAGGAGCCTTTCCAGGTCTAAGAGGGAAGGGGTGATTTCCCTGAGATGCTGCAGCAGACAAGGGACTCACCCTCTTTGCAGGAGAGAAGCTTCTGTTTTTTCTCGAGTTGCGGCAGTTTCCTCTTGTGTTACAACAGGGATCCCAGGGACCTGCCCCTGTGGCGTCAGAAGAGGCCAGTCCCCATGCGAGTTGTGAGGCACTTGTGGGGATTCCTCCCGAGACGTCATCGGGTACTCAGTCCTTGTCTAATGATGAGTCTAGAGACTCTGCTTGCCTCGCCCATGCTGACAAAAGTCTTGGGGTTCCCCTGGAGCCCCAATAGTGTTGACAGGCCTCGTCTCGCCTGGGGACATTCACAGCCGCTATCCTCCCCAACTGCAGCAACAGTGTACGGGTCCCTGTCGAGTGGATACATGGATCAGTGGCTTGACCTGGAAGTACCCCAGGGCAATCACTAGTGCCAGTGTGCCGGAGTCGAACCCCTTCCTGATGGAGCAGGGCAAGGGCCCCTCATCTGGAGCTGAGCATGGGAAAATGGAGCTCCTGTTGAGTCCAGGCTGGACCCTCGGCGGTCCTCTCGAGTGGGGATGATTGCGGCGGAAAACTTTCTAGGTCACAATAAGGATATGAAGTAGCCTTTCCAGGTTCAAGGGTGAAGGGGTGATTTCCCCGAGATGCTGCAGCGGACAAAGAACTCACACTCCCTGCAGGGGAGAAGCTATTGGTTTTTCTCGAGTTGCAGCAGGGTCCTCTCGAGTTAGGACGTGGACTCCAGGGACCCGCTGCTGTGGACTCAGGAGAGGCCAGTCTCCATGCAAGTTGCGAGGCACCAGTGGGGATTCCTCCTGAGACGTTTCCAGGTCCTCAGTCCTTGTCTGGTGCTGAGGCCCGAGACTGTGCTTGCCTCGCCTGTGCTGACATAGGTCTTGGTGTACCCCTGGAGCCCCCTTAGGGGACTCAGGACTCGTCTCACCCATAGACGTGCAAGGCCGCTTTACTCCAGGGTGTAGCAGCCATGTCCGGCTCTCCATCGAACGGACAAAGCGATCTGTGGCTGGCCCTGGAGGTACCCCTGGGCTATCACATGTGCCAGAGTGCCTGCAGTTGAGCCTCGGGGAAGCAGTCGAGGCAGTGCAGGTCAGTCAGATTCGTCTGGAGTGGACGAGGCATTGGGGTTCTTGCGGAAAGGTCACCAGAGGCCTGAGGCTCCTCTGGACTCGCCTGGTGTGAAGACCTCCTCTTGGGATGCAAGGGGAGAGCCGGGAACCCTTTCCCGATGGAGCAAGGAAAGGGCCCCTCATCTGGAGCTCAGCAGGGGAAAACGGGGCTCCTCTTCAGTTGCAGCGGGACTCTCGGGGTTCCTCTCAAGTGGGGACGGTTGGGGCGGGGCCTTCCTAGGTCACAACAAGGGTGTGAAGTAGCCTTTCCAGGTCCAAGGGGAAAGGGTGATTTCCCTGAGATACTGCAGCGGACAAGGGACTCACCCTCCCTGCAGGGGAGAAGCTTCTGGTTTTTCTCGAGTTGAGGCAACGTACTCCCGACTTATGACGGGGACCCCTGGGACCCACCCCTGTGGCCTCAGGAGAGGCCAGTCTCCATGGGAGTTGCTAGGCACGTGTGGGGATTCCTTCTGAGACGTCACCAAGTCCTCAGTCCTCGTTTGCTGCTGAGGCTGGAGCCTGTGCTTGCCTCGCCCATGCTGACATAGGTCTTGGGGTTCCCCTGGAGCCCCCATAGGGGAGTCAGGCCTCGTCTCGCCTGGGGACAGGCACAGCCGCTTTCTTTCCCAACTGCAGCAACAGTGTTTGGGTCGCTGTCGAGAGGATACAGCGATCAGTATATTGAACTCCAGGTACCCCAGGGCTATCACACATGCAAGTGTGCCTGAGTCGAGCCTCAGGGGTGACAGTCAAGGAATTGCAGGACAGTCAGATTCATCTGGACTGGGCTAGGCATTTGGGGGTCTTGCAGAAATGTGACCCGACACCTGAGGCTTCTCTGGACTCGCCTGGTGTGAGTGCCTCCTCTTGGGATGCGAGAGGGGAGCTGGGAACCCTTTCCAGATGGAGCAGGGTTAGGGCCCCTTATTTGGAGCTCAGCATGGGAAAATGTAGCTCCTGTTGAGTCGTGGCAGGACCCTCAGCAGTACTCTCGAGTGGGGACGTGTGGTGCAGGGAATTTCTTGGGTCACACCAAGAGTGTGAAAGAGCATTTCGAGCTCCATGTTGGAATGAGTGATTTCCCCCGGGATGCTGCAGCGGACAAGGGCCTCACTCCGCCTGCAACAGTGAAGCTTCTTGTTTTTCTCGAGTTGCGACGGGGTCCTCTCGAGTTGTGATGGGGACCAAAGGGATGCGCCCCTCTGGCCACAGAATAGGCAAGTCTCCGTGCGGGGGCGAGGCACATCTGGGGATTCCTCCCCAGTGGTTTAAAGTCCTCAGTCCCCTTCTAGTGCTGAGACTGCAGACTGTGATTGCCTCGCCCGTGCTGACATTAGTATTGGGCTTCCCCTGGAGCCCGCAGAGTGGAGTCAGGCCTCATCTCGACTGGAAACATGCAGGGCCGCTTTCCTTCCCAACTGCAGTAACAGTGTCTGGTTTCCTGTCGAGCAGATACAGGGATCTATGGCTTGCGCTTGAGGTACCCTAGGGCTGTCAAACATGCCATTGTGCCGGAGTCGAGCCTCGGGGTTACAGTCGAGGCAGTGCAGGGCAGTCAGGTTCATCTGAAATGGATGAAGCATTTAGGGGTCTTGCAGAATGATGGCCCAAACTGTGGGACTCCTCCCGACTTTCCAGGAGCCAGCACCTCCTCTTGGGATGCGAGGGGAACACCGCGAAACCTTTCCCGACGGAGCAGGGAAAGGGCCCCTCATCTGGTGCTCAGCAGGGGAAAACGGGTCTCCCCTTGAGTCTTTTCGGGACCCTTGGAGTTCCTCTCGAGTGGGGACGGGTGGGCCGGGTAACTTCTGGGGTCACAGCAAGGGTGTGAAGGAGCCTTTAGATGTCCACAAGGAACAGGGTGAATTCCCCTGAGATGCCATTGTGGAAAAGGGCCAAACCACGCCTGCTGGGGAGAAGCTTCAGGTTTTCCTCGAGTCGCGGCTGGGTCCTCTCGAGTTAGGACTGGGACCCCAGGGACCCGCCCCTGTATCCTCAGGAGTAGCTATTAGTGGGAGTTGCAAGGAGCTTCTGGGGATTCCTCCCCAGTCTTCGCCGGTTCTTCAGTCCTCATCTGGTGCTGAGGGCAGAGCCTGAGATTTCCTCGCTCATGCTTTCTTAAGACTTGAGGTTACACTGGAGCCCCTACAGAGGAGTCAGGCCTCTTCTCGCCTGGAAACGTGCACAGCCTCTTTCTTCCCCAACTGCAGCGTCAGTGTCCCGCACCCCGTCAAGCGGACACAGGCATCTGTGGCTTGCCATCGAGGTACTCCAGGGCAGTTTCACGTGCCAGTGTGTAGGGAGTCGAGACAGTGCAGGGCAGTCATGTTCATCTGGAGTGGACGAGGCATTTGGGGTTCTTGGAGAGTGGTGGTCAGACACCTGAGGCTCCTCCGGACTCTGCTGATTCAAGGCCACCTCATGGGATGCTAGGGGAGTGCCGGAAAAACTTTCCCGATGGAGCAGGGAAAGGGCCCCACATCTGAAGCTCAGCAGTGTAAAAAGGGCCTCCGCTTGAATCGAGGCTGGACCCTCAGGGTTCCTCTCGAGTGGGGAAGGTTGGGGCGGTGAACTTCCTAGGTCACAACAAGGGTATGAAGGAGCCTTTCCAGGTCCAAGAGGGAAGGGGTGATTTCCCCCGAGATGATGCAGTGGACAAGGGATTCATCCACCCTGCAGTGGAGAAGCTTGTGGTTTTTCTCGAGTTGCGACGGGGTCCTCTCGAGTTACGAAGTGGACCCCAGGGACCCCCTGCTGTATCCTCAGGTGAGGCCATTCTCAGTGGGAATTGCGAGGCTCCTCTGGGGATTCATCCCCAATCATCGCCAGGTCCTCAGTCCTTGTCTTGTGCTGAGGTCGGAGCCTGAGATTCCCTTGCTCATGCCTTCATGGGTCCTGAAGTTACTCTGGAGCTCACACAGGGGAGTCAGGCCACTCCTCGCCTGGCGACTTGCACTGCCTCTTTCTTCCCCAACTGCAGCGGCAGTGTTCAGCTCACCGTAAAGTGGACACAGGGATCTGTGGCTTGCCATCTAGGTATTTGAGGACTGTCTCACGTGTCAGTGTGTTGGGAGTCGAGCCTCGGGGTGACAGTCGAGACAGTGCAGTGCAGTCATGTGCATCTGGAGTGGACGAGGCATTTGGGGATCTTGGGGAATTGTGGTCGGACACTTGAAGCTCCTCCCGACTGTCCTGATGTGAGTCCACCTCTTGGGATGGGAGGGGAGTGCCAGAAAACCTTTCGCAATGGAGCAGAGAAAGGGCCCCTCATCTGGAGCTCAGTAGGAGAAATAGTGGCTCCTCTTGAGTCGTAGTGGGACCCTCGGGGTTCCTCTCGAGTGGAGATATTTGGGGCTGGGAATTCCTAGGTCACCACTAGGGCATGAAGGAGCCTTTCGAGGTCCATGACGGATGGGATTAATTCCCTGAAATGCCATTGCAGACAAGGGCCACATCACGCCTGCAGGGGAAAAGATTCCGTTTTTTCTCGAGTTGCGGCGGGATCCACTCGAGTTACGACAGGGACCCCAGGAACCCGCCCCTGTGGCCTCAGGAGAGGCCAGTCTCCATTGGAGTTGCGAGGCACCTGTGGGGGTTCCTCCCCAGTGGCGCCAAGTCCTCAGTCCTCTTCTGGTGCTGAGGCTGCAGCCTGAGATTGCCTCGTCCGTTTTGACATTTGTATTGGGCTTCCCCTGGAGCCCACAGAGTGGAGTCAGGCCTCGTCTCGACTGGAAATGTGCAGGGCCGCTTTCCTTCCTAACTGCAGTAACAGTTTCCGGGTCCCTGTCGAGCAGATACAGGGATCTATGGCTTGCACTTGAGGTACCTAGGGCTGTCACACGTGCCAGTGTGCCAGAGTCGAGCCTCGGGGTTACAGAGGAGGTGGTGCAGGGCCGTCAGGTTCATCTGAATTTGACAAGGCATTTGGGGGTCTTGGGGAACTGTGGCCCAACCTGTGAGACTCCTCCCGACTTTCCAGGTGCGAGCACCTCCTCTTGGAATTCGAGGGGAACACCGTGAAACCTTTCCTGATGCAGCAGGGAAAGGGCCCCTCATCTGAAGCTCTGCAGGGGAAAACGGGTCTCCTCTTGAGTCTTGACGGGACCCTTGGGGGTCGTCTCATGTGGGGACGGGTGTGGCGGGGAACTTCTTGAGTCACAGCAAGGGTGTGAAGGAGCTTTTCGAGATCCACGAGTGATGGGGTATATTTCCCTGAGATGCCATTGCGGACAAGGGCCACACCACGCCTGCAGGAGAGAAGCTTCCAGTTTTTCTCTAGTTGTGGTGAGGTCCTGTCGAGATACAACGGTGACCCCAGGGACCCGTCCCTGTATCCTCAGGAGAGGCCATTCTCAGTGCGAGTTGCAAGGCGCCTCTGGGGATACCTCCCCAGTCATTGCTGGGTCCTCAGTCCTCGTCTGGTGCTGAGTTCGAAACCTGAGATTTCCTCGCTCATGCTTTCATAGGTCTTGAGGTTCCTCTGGAACCCCCACAGAAGGGTCAGGCCTCTTCTCTCCTGGAGACTTGCACAGGCTCTTTCTTCCCCAACTGCAGCGGCAGTGTCTGGCTCACCATAAAGCGGACACAGGGATCTTGGCTTGCCATCGATGTACTCCAGGGCTCTCTGATGTGCCAGTGTGTTGGCAGTCGAGCGTCGGGGTGACAGTCGAGACAGTGCAGGGCAGTCATGTTCATCTGGAGTGGACGAGTCATTTGGGGATCTTTGGGATTGGTGGTCGGACACCTGAGGCTCCTCCCGACTCTCCTGATTCGAGGTCACCTCTTGGGATGCTTGGGAATGCTGGAAAACCTTTCGCGATGGAACAGGGAAAGGGTCCCTCATCTGGAGCTCAGCTGGGGCGAACGGGGCTCCTCTTGAGTCACGCAAAACCCACGAGGTTCCTCCCGAGTGCGGACAATTGGGGCGGGAAACTTCCAGGTCACAAGAAGGGTATGTAGGAGCTTTTCGAGGTCCAAGAGGGAAGTGATGATTTCCCCCAAGATGCTGCAGTGGACAAGGGACTCACCCTTCCTTCAGGGGAGAAGCTTCTGGTTTTTCTCGTGTTGTGGCTGGGTCCTCTCGAGTTACGATGGGGACCCCAGGGACCCGCCCCTGTGGCCTCAGGTCAGGCCAGTCTCCACTGGCGTTGCGAGGCACCTGTGGGGATTCCTCCCGAGAAGTCGCCGGGTCCTCAGTCCTCCTCTGGTGCTGAGGCCAGAGCCTGTGCTTGCCTCGCCCATGATGACATAGGTTTTGCAGCTCCCCTGGAGCCCCCATAGGCAGGTCAGGCCTCATCTCGCCTGGGGACATGCACAGCCGCTTTCCTCCCCAACTGAACCAACAGTGTTCGGGTCCCTATAGAGCGGATACAGGGATCAGTGGCTTGACCTTGAGGTACCCCATTGCTATCACATGTGCCAGTGTGCTGGAGTCGAGCCTCAGGATGACAGTCGAGGCAATGCAGGACAGTCAGATTCATCTGGAGTGGAATAGGTATTTGGAGGACTTTCCGAAATGTGACCCGACCCCGAGGCTACTTTGGATTCGCCTGGTGGGAGTGCCTCCTCTTGGTAATTGAGGGGAGAACCCGGAACCCTTTCCGAATGGAGCAGGGAAAGGGCCCCTCATCTGGAGCTGAGCATGGGAAAATGGAGCTCCTCTTTAGTCTTGGCGGGACCCTCGGGGTTCCTCTCGAGTGAGGCCGGGTGGGGCGGGGAATTTTTTGGGTTACAGCAAGGATGTGAAGGAGCCTGTTGAGGTCCACGAGTGATTTGTGAATTCCCCTGAGATGCCTTTGTGAACAAGGGCCACACCACGCCTGCACGGGAGAAACTTCCGCTTTTTCTTGAGTTTCAGTAGGGTTTTGGCGAGTTACGATGCGGACCCTAGGGACCCGCCCCTGTATCCTCAGGTGAGGCCATTCTCAGTGCAAGTTGCGAGGCGCCTCTGCGGATTCCTCCCCAGTCATCGCTGGGTCCTCAGTCCTCGTCTGGTGCTGAGGTCGGAGCCTGAGATTTCCTCGCTCATGCTTTCATAGGTCTTGAAGTTACTCTGGAGCCCCCGCAGGGGAGTCAGGCCTCTTCTCGCCTGTAGACTTGACGAGATCTTTCTTCCCCAACTGCAGCGGCAATGTCTGGCTCCCAGACAAGCGGACACAGAGATTTGTGGCTTGCCATGGAGGAACTCAGGGCTGTCTGACGTGCCAGTGTGTTGGGAGTCGAGCCTCGGGGTGACAGTCGAGACAGTGCAGGGCAGTCATGCTCATCTGGAGTGGACAAGGTATTAGGGGATCTTGGTGAGTGGTAGTCAGACACCTGAGGTGCCTCCCAACTCTCCTGATGTGAGGCCACCTCTTAGGATGCGAGTGTAGCGCCGAAAAAACTTTCCCGATGGAGCCAGAAAAGGGCCCCTCATCTGGAACTCAGTAGGGGAAAATGGGGCTCCTCTTGAGTCGCAGCAGGACCCATGGGGTTCCTCTCGAGTGGGGACGGTTGATGCGGGGAACTTCCTAGGTCACAACAAGGGTATGAAAGAGCTTTTCGAGGTCCACGAGGGAAGGGGTGATTTCCCCCGAGATGCTACAGCAGACAAGGGACTCACCCTCCCTGCAGGGGAGAAGCTTCCGGTTTTTCACGAGTTGCGGCGGGGTCCTCTCAAGTTATGGCAGGGACCCCAGGGACCCTCCCCTGTGGCCTCAGGAGAGGCCAGTCTCCATGCGAGTTGCGAAGCGCCTGTGGGGATTCCTCCCGAGACGTCGCTGGGTCCTCAGTCCTCGTCCTGTTCTGAGGCCGGAGCCTGTGTTTGCCTCGCCCATGTTGACATAGGCCTTGGGGTTCCCCTGGAGCACCAATAGGGGAGTCAGGCCCCGTCTCGCCTGGGGACGTGCACAGCACCTTTCCTCCCCATCTGCAGCAGAAGTGTCCGGGTCACTGTCGAGCGCATACAGGGATCAGTGGCTTGACCTCGATCTTCCCCAGGGCTATCACACGTGCCAGTGTGCCAGAGTCGAGCCTCGGGGTGACAGTCGAGGCAGTGCAGGGCAGTCAGATTCATCTGGAGTGGACTAGGCAGTTGGGGGCCTTGTGGAAATGTGACCCGACGCCTGAGGATTCTCCGGACTCGCCTGGTGTGAGTGCCTCCTCTTGGGATGAGAGGGGAGAGCAGGGCACCCTTTCCTGATGGACCAGGGAAAGGGCAATTCATCTGCAGCTGAGCATGGAAAAATGGAGCTCCTCTTAAGTCGCGGTGGGACCTTTGTATGTCCTCTCGAGTGGGGACCTGTGGGGCGGGGAACTTCTTTGGTCAAAGCAAGGGTGTGAAGGAGCCTTTTGAGGTCCACAAGGGACGGGATGAATTCCCGTGAGATGCCGTTGTGGACAAGGTCCACATCACACCTGCAGGTGTGAAACTTCAGGTTTTTCTCAAGTTCCAACTGGGTCCTCTTTAGTTACGACGGGGACCTCAGGTACCCACCCCTGTATCCTCAGGAGAGGCCATTCTCAGTGCGAGTTGTGAGGCGCCTCTGGGGATTCCTACCCAGTCATCGCCAGGTCCTCAGTCCTCGTCTGGTGCTGAGGTCGGAGCCTGAGATTTCCTCGCTCATGCTTTCATAGGTCTTGAGGTTACTCTGGAGCCCCCACATGGGAGTCAGGCCTCTTCTCGCTTGAAGACTTGCACGGCCTCTTTCTTCCCCAAATGCAGCGGCAGTGTCCGGCTCCCCGTCAAGCGGACACAGGGATCTGTGGCTTGCCATCGAGGTACTCCAGGGCTGTCTGACGTGCCAGTGTGTTGGGTGTCGAGCCTTGGGGTGACAGTAGAGAGAGTGCTGGGCAGTCATGTTCATCTGGAGTGGACGAGGCATTTGGGGATCTTGCAGAGTGTTAGTCAGACACCTGAGGCCCCTCTTGTCTCCCCTGATGCGAGACCACCTCTTGGGATGTGACAGGAGCTCCGGTAAACCTTTCCCGATGGAGCAGGGAAAGCGCCCCTCGTCTGGAGCTCAGCAGGGGAAAACGGGGCTCCTCTTAATTCGCGGAGGGACCCTAGGGGTTCCTCTCGAGTGGAGACGGTTGGGGCGGGGTACTTCCCTGCTCACAACAAGGGTATGAATGAGCCTTTCGAGGTCCAAGAGGGAAGAGGTAATTTCCCCCGAGATGCTGCAGCAGACAAGGGACTCACCCTCCTTGTAGGGGAGAAGCTTCTGGTTTTTCTGGAGTTGCAGCGGGGTCCTCTAGAGTTACGACAGGGACCCCAGGGACCACCCCCCCCCCCCGTGGCCTCAGGAGAGCACAGTCTCCGTGCAAGTTGCCACTGGGTATTCCTCCCCAGTCATCGCCAGGTCCACAGGCCTCGTCTGATGCTGAGTCTGTAGCCTGAGCTTGCCTCGCCCATGCTGACCTAGGTCTTGGGGTTCCCCTGGAGCTCCCAATGGGAATCAGGCCTCGTCTCGTCTGGAGACCTGCACGGCCGCTTTCCTCCACATCTGCATCAGAAGTGTCCAGCACCCCTTTTAGTGGACACAGTTATCTCTGGCCTGCCCTTGAGGTACCCCAGGGCTGTAAAAATGTGCCAGTGTGCTGGAGTCGAGCCTCGGGTTGATAGTTGAGCCAGTGCAGGGCAGTCAGTTTCATCTGGAGTGGACGAAGCACTTGGGGGTCTTGGGGAATGGTGGCCCAAACTGTGAGACTCCTCCCGACTCTCCAGGTGGGACCACCTCCTTTGACATGCAAGGGAAACACCGCCAATCCTTTCAGGATGGAGCAGGGAAAGGGCCCCTCATCTGGAGCTCAGCAAGGGAAAAAGGGGTTGCTCTTGTATCTTGGCGGGACCCTCGGGGTTCCTCTGGAGTGAGGATGTGTAGGGCGTGGAACTTCTGGGGTCACAGCAAAGGTGTGAAGGTGCCTGTTGAGGTACAAGAGGGAAGGGGTGAATTCCCCCGAGTTTCCACATCAGACAAGAGCCTCTCCCCGCCTGCAGGGAAGTGTCTGTTTTTTTTCGAGAAGTGGAGGTGTCCTCTCAAGTTATGACGGGGCCCCAGGGACCCAACCCTGTGGCCCAGGAGAGGCCAGTCTCCATGCGAGGGGTGAGGCACATTTGGCGATCCTTCCCCAGTGGCGCCAAGTCCTCAGTCCCATTCTGGTGCTGAGGCTGGAGCCTGAGCTTTCCTCACCAGTGCCTACATATGTCTTGCGGTTCCCCTGGAGCCCCCTCAGGGGAGTCAGGCCACGTCTCTCCCATATTCTTGAATGGCTGCTTTACTCCAGGGTTCAGGAACCATGTCCAGCTCTCCATCGAACTGAAAAAGAATCTGTGGCTTGCCCTGGAGGTACCCCATGGCTATCACTCGTGCCAGTGTGCAGGAGTCGAGCCTCGGGGAGGAGGCAGTCAAGGCAGTGCAGGACAATCAGGTTCATCTAGAGTGGAATANAGTTACGACAGGGACCCCAGGGACCCCCCCCCCCCCCCGTGGCCTCAGGAGAGCACAGTCTCCGTGCAAGTTGCCACTGGGTATTCCTCCCCAGTCATCGCCAGGTCCACAGGCCTCGTCTGATGCTGAGTCTGTAGCCTGAGCTTGCCTCGCCCATGCTGACCTAGGTCTTGGGGTTCCCCTGGAGCTCCCAATGGGAATCAGGCCTCGTCTCGTCTGGAGACCTGCACGGCCGCTTTCCTCCACATCTGCATCAGAAGTGTCCAGCACCCCTTTTAGTGGACACAGTTATCTCTGGCCTGCCCTTGAGGTACCCCAGGGCTGTAAAAATGTGCCAGTGTGCTGGAGTCGAGCCTCGGGTTGATAGTTGAGCCAGTGCAGGGCAGTCAGTTTCATCTGGAGTGGACGAAGCACTTGGGGGTCTTGGGGAATGGTGGCCCAAACTGTGAGACTCCTCCCGACTCTCCAGGTGGGACCACCTCCTTTGACATGCAAGGGAAACACCGCCAATCCTTTCAGGATGGAGCAGGGAAAGGGCCCCTCATCTGGAGCTCAGCAAGGGAAAAAGGGGTTGCTCTTGTATCTTGGCGGGACCCTCGGGGTTCCTCTGGAGTGAGGATGTGTAGGGCGTGGAACTTCTGGGGTCACAGCAAAGGTGTGAAGGTGCCTGTTGAGGTACAAGAGGGAAGGGGTGAATTCCCCCGAGTTTCCACATCAGACAAGAGCCTCTCCCCGCCTGCAGGGAAGTGTCTGTTTTTTTTCGAGAAGTGGAGGTGTCCTCTCAAGTTATGACGGGGCCCCAGGGACCCAACCCTGTGGCCCAGGAGAGGCCAGTCTCCATGCGAGGGGTGAGGCACATTTGGCGATCCTTCCCCAGTGGCGCCAAGTCCTCAGTCCCATTCTGGTGCTGAGGCTGGAGCCTGAGCTTTCCTCACCAGTGCCTACATATGTCTTGCGGTTCCCCTGGAGCCCCCTCAGGGGAGTCAGGCCACGTCTCTCCCATATTCTTGAATGGCTGCTTTACTCCAGGGTTCAGGAACCATGTCCAGCTCTCCATCGAACTGAAAAAGAATCTGTGGCTTGCCCTGGAGGTACCCCATGGCTATCACTCGTGCCAGTGTGCAGGAGTCGAGCCTCGGGGAGGAGGCAGTCAAGGCAGTGCAGGACAATCAGGTTCATCTAGAGTGGAATAGGCATTTGGGGGTCTAGGGGAAAGTTCACCAGACACCCGAGCCTCCTCTGGACTCGCCTGGTATGAGGGCCTCCTCTTGGGATGCGAGTGGACAGCCGGGAACCCTTTCTCAATGGAGCAGGGAAAGGGCCCCTCATCTGGAGCTGGGCATGGGAAAATGGAGCTCCTCTTGAGTTGAGGCGGGACCCTCGGCAGTCCTCTCGAGTGGGGACGGGTGGGGCGGGGAACTTCTTGGGTCACAGCAAGGATGTGAAGGAGCATTTCGAGGTCCAAGAGGGAATGGGAGAATTCCCCCGAGATGCCACATCAGAAAAGGACTTCTCCCCGCCTGCAGGGAACTGTCTGTTTTGTTGCTGTTGTTGTTGTTGTTGAGGAGGTTGTCCTCTCAATTTACGACGGGCCCGGGACCCACCCCTGTGGCCCCAGGAGAGGCCAGTCCCCGTAGTGGGGCAAGGCACATCTCGGATTCTTCCCAAGTGTTGCCAAGTCCTCAGTCCCATTCTTGTGCTGAGTGCGGAGCCTGAGCTTTCTTGACCCGTGCCTACGTAGGGTGTGGGGTTCCCCTGGAGCCCCCTTAGTGGAGCCAGGCCTAGTCTTGCCCATCGACTTGCAGGACCGCTTTACTCCAGGGTGCAGCAGCCGTGTCGGGCTCTCCATCGAACAGACAAAGGGATCTGTGTCTTGCCCTCGAGGTACCCCAGGGCTATCACACGTGCCAGTGTGTCGGCAGTCGAGCCTCGGGAGGCAGTCGACGCAGTGCAGGGCAGTCAGGTTCACCTGGAGTGGACGAGGCATTTGAGGTTCTTGGGGAAATGTGACCAGACACCTGAGGCTCCTCTGGACTCGCCTGGTGTGAGGGCCTCCACATAGGATGCGAGGGTAGAGCCAGGAAACCTTTCCCAATGAAGGAGGGAAAGGGCCCCTCATCTGCAGCTGAGCATAGGAAAATGGAGCTGCTCTTGAGTCGCGGCGGGACCCTCAGCAGTCCTTTCAAGTGGGGACATGTAGGGCCGGAAACTTCTTGGGTCACAGCAAGGGTGTGAAGGAGCATTTCAAGATCCAGTAGGTAATGGGTGATTTCCTCAGAATGCTGCAGTGGACAAGGGTCTCACTCCGCCTGCAAGGGAGAAGCGTCTGGTTTTTCTCGAGTTGTGGCGAGGTCCTCTCGAGTTACGACGGGGACCCCAGGGACCCGCCCCTGTGTCCTCAGGAGAGCCCAGACTCCGTGCGATTTGCCACTGTGTATTCCTCCCCAGTTGTCGCCGGTTCCCCAGTCCTCATCTGGTGCTGAGGGTGCAGCCTGAGCTTGCCTCGCCATGCTGACCTAGGTCTTGGGGTTTCACTGGAGCTCCCACAGGGAAGTCAGGCCTCATCTCACCTAGAGACTTCACGGCCGCTTTCCTCCCCATCTGCAGCAGAAGTGTCCAGCACCCTTTTGAGCAGACACAGGGATCTGTGGCTTGCCCTCTAGGTACCCGAGGGCTGTCACATGTGCCCGTGTGTCGGGAGTCGAGTCTCGGGGTGACAGTCGAGGCAGTGCAGGGCAGTGAGGTTCATCAGGAATGGACGTGGCATTTGGGGGCCTTGGGAATGATGGACCAACCCATGAGGCACTTCCTGTCTCTCCTCGTTCAAGCGCCTCTTCTTGAGATGCCAGGGGAGAGTCGTGAATACTTTCCTGACGGAGCAGGGAAAGGGCCCGTCATCTGGAGCTCAGCAGGGGAAAACGGGGCTCCTCTTGAGTCTTGGCAGGACCCTCGGGGTTCCTCTCGAGTGGAGACGGGTGGGGAGGGGAACTTCTTTGGTCACAACAGGGTATGAAAGAGCCTTTCAAGGTCTAGAAGGGAAGGGTTGATTTCCACCTAGATGCCCCTGCAGACAAGGGCCTCACTCCCCCTGCATGGGAGATGTTTCTGCTTTTTCTCGGGTGCTATTGGGGTCCACTCGAGATACGATGGGACCCCAGAAACCCGCCCTTGTGGCCACAGGAGAGGACAGTCTCTGAGCGATTGGGCGGCGCTCTGGGGATTCTTCCCCCGGCATCGCCCAGTCCTCAGTCCTGGTCTGGTGCTAAAGCTGGAGCCTGAGCTTGCCTCGCCCATGCTAACATAGGTCTTGGGTTTCTGCTGGAGCCCCCACAGGGGAGTCAGGCCTCTTCTCGCCTGGAGACGTGCACGGCCGCTTTCATCTCCAACTGCAGCAACAGTATCTGGTTTCCTGTCGAGTGGATACAGGGATATGTGGCTTGCCCTCGAGGTATTCCAGTGCTGTCACACGTGCCAGTGTGCCGGAGTCAAGCCTCGGGGTGACAGTTGAGGCAGTGCAGGGCAGTCAGTTTCATTTGGAGTGGACGAGGCATTTGGGGGTCTTTGGAATGATGGACCGACCCCTGAGGCTCGTCCTGTCTCTCCACATTCGAGCACCTCTTCTTGGCATGCCAGAGGAGACCTGTGAAGACTTTCCAGACAGAGCAGGAAAAGGGCCTGTCATTTGGAGCTCATCAGGGGAAACGGGGCTCCTCTTGAGTCTTGGCGGGACCCTCGGGGTTCCTCTCGAGTGGGGATGGGTGGGACGGTGAAATTCTTTGGTCATAAAAAGGGTGTGAAGGAGCCTTTCGAGGTCCAAGAGGGAAGGCGTGAATATCCCTGAGAAACCGACACAGACAAGGGCAACACCATGCATGCACGGGAGAAGCTTCTGGTTTTTCTCGAGTTGCGGTGGAGTCCTCTCAAGTTACGACGGGGACCCCAGTGACCCGCCCCTGTATTCACAGGAGAGATCAATCTCAGTGCGAATAGCAAGGTGCCTCTGGGGATTCCTCCCCAGTCGTCGCCGCGTCCTCAGTCCTCGTCTGGTGCTGAGGTCGGAGCCTGAGATTTCCTCGCTCATGCTTTCATAGATCTTGAGGTTACTCTGGAGCCCCCACAGGGGAGTCAGGCCTCGTCTCCTCTGGAGACTTTCAAGGCCTCTGTCTTCCCCAACTGTAGCGTCAGTGACTGGCTCCCTGTCAAGCAGACACAGGGACCTGTGGCTTGCCCTCGAGGTACCCCAGTGCTGTCACACGTGCCAGTGTGTAGGGAGTCGAGCCTCGGGGTGACAGTCAAGACAGTGCATGGCAGTCAAGTTCATCTCGAGTGGGCAAGGCATTTGGGGATTTGGGAGAGTGGTGGTCGGACACCTGATGTGCCTCCTGACTCTCCTTATGTGAGGCCACCTCTTAGGATTCGAGGGGAACACCGCAACACCTTTCCCGACGGAGCAGGTTAAGGGCCCCTCATTTGGAGCTCAACAGGGGAAAGCGGAGCACCTCTTGAGTCACGGCGGGATCCTTGGGGTTCCTCTCGAGGGGACAGTGGGGCGGGGATCTTCCTAGGTCACAACAAGGGTATGAAGGATCCTTTCGAGGTCCAAGAGGGAACGGATGATTTCCCCCGAGATGTTGCAGTAGACAAGGGACTCACCCTCCCTGCAGGGGAGAAGCTTCTGATTTTTCTCGAGTTGTGGCGAGTTCCTCTTCAGTTACGACGGGGACCCAACGACCCCCCGCTGTGGCCTCAGGAGAAACCAGTCTCCATGCAACTTGGGAGGGACCTCTGGGGATTCCTCCCCAGACGTTGCCGGGTCCTCAGTCCTCGTTTGGTGCTGAGGCCCGAGCCTATGCTTGCCTCGCCCATGCTGACATAGGTCTTGGGGTTCCCCTGGAGACCCCACAGGGGAGTCAGGCCTCGTCTCTCCTGGAGACGTGCACAGCCACTTTCCTTTCAAATGCAGCAACAGTGTCCAGGTCCCTGTCAAGGGGATACAGGGATCAGTGGCTTGCACTCGAGGTACCCCAGGGCTATCACACGTGCCAGTGTGTGGGAGTCGAGTCTCGGGGTGACAGTCGAAGCAGTGCAGGGCAGTCAGTTTCATCTGGAGTGGACGAGGCATTTGGGGGTCTTGGGAAATGGTGGCCCAAACTGTGAGACTCTTCCCAACTCTCCAGGTTCGAGCACCTCCTCTTGACATGCGAGAGGAACAGCGCAAAACCTGGCCCGATGGAGCAGTGAAAGGGCCCCTCATCTGGAGCTGAGCATGGGAAAATGGATTTCCTCTTGAGTCGTGGCGGGACCCTTGGCGGTCCTCTCGAGTGGGGACTTGTGGGGTGGGGAATTTCTTGGGTCACAACAAGGCTGTGAGGGAGATTTTTGAGGTCCAAGAGGGAACGAGTGAATTCCCCCAGGACACAGTAGTGGACAAGGGCCTCACTCGACGTACAGGGGAAAAGTTTCTGGTTTTTCTCGAGTGCCAGTGGGGTTCTATCGAGTTAAGATGGGAACTCAGAAACCCGCCCTTGTGGCCACAAGAGAGTACAGTTTCCGAGCGATTTGCAAGGCACTGCTGGGGATTCATCCCCAGTCGTCGCCGGGTCCTCACTCCTGGTTTTGTGCTGAACCTTGAGCCTGAGCTACCTAGCCTATGCTGACAAAGATCTTGGGTTTTCACTGGAGCCTCTACAGGGGAGTCAGGTCTCGTCTCACCTTGAGACGTGCCCAGCCGCTTTCCTCCCCAACTGCAGCAACAGTGTCCGGGTCTCTGTGGAGCAGATACAAGTATCTGTGGCTTGCCCTCGAGATAGCCCAGGGCTGTCAGACGTGCCAGTGTGCCGGAGTCGAGCCTCGGGGTGACAGCTGCTGCTGTGGCCTCAGGAGAACCCAAACTCCATGCGATTTGATAGGCACCTCTGGGGATTCCTCCCCAGACGTTGCTGGGTCCTCAGTCCTCGTTTTGTGCTGAGGCCAAAGCCTGTGCTTGCCTTGCCCATGCTGACATAGGTCTTGGAGTTCCCCTGGAGCCCCCACAGGGGAGTCAGGCCTCGTCTCGCCTGGAGACGTGCACAGCCGTTTTACTACCCAACTGCAGCAACAGTGTCCTGGTCCCTGTCGAGCAGATACAGGGATAAGTGGCTTGCCCTCGAGGTACACCAGGGCTATCACACGAGCCAGTGTGACGGAGTCGAGCCTCGGGGTTACAGTTGAGACAGTGCAGGGCACTCAGGCTAATCTGGAGTGGACCAGGCATTTGGGGGTCTTGGAGAAATGTGACCGGATGCCTGAGGCTCCTCTGGACTCGCCTAGTTTCAGGGCCTCCTCTTGGGATGTGAGGGGAGATCCAGGAACCCGTTCCAGATGGAGCAGGAAAGGGTCCCTCATCTGGAGCTGAGCATGGGAAAATGGAGCTCCTCTTGAGTTGTGACCGGACCCTCGGTGTTCCTCTAGAGTGGGGACGGGTGGGGTGGGGAAATTCTGGGGTCACAGCAAGGGTGTGAAGGAGAATTTCGAGGTCCAAGACGGAACGAGTGTTTTACTCCGGGATGCCACAGCAGACAATGGCCTCACTCCACCTGCAAGGGAGAAGTTCATGGTTTTTCTCGAGTTGTGGCGGGGTCCTCTCGAGATATGGTGGGGACCACAGGGATACACCCCTGTGGTGCCAGGATAGGTGAGTCTCCGTGCAAGGGACGAGGCACATCTGGGGATTCCTCACCAGTGGTTCCAAGTCCTCAGTCCCCTTTTGGTGCTGAGTCTGGAGCCTGAGTTTGCCTCACCTGTGTTGACATTAGTCTTGGGCTTCCCCTTGAGTTCTCATAGGGGAGTCAGGCCTCGTCTCGACTGGAGACGTGCAAGGCTGCTTTCCTCCCTAACTGCAGCAACAGTGTCCGGGTCCCTGTCGAGCGGATACAGGGATTTATGTCTCGAGGTACCCCAGGGCTCTCACATGTGCCAATGTGCTGGAGTCGATCCTCGGGGTTACAGTCGAGGCAGTGCAGGGCAGTCAGGTTCATCTGAAGTGGACGAGGCATTTGGGGTTCTTGGGGAAAGGTGACCAGAGCCTTAGGCTCCTGTGGACTCGCTTGGTGTGAGGGCCTCCTCTTGGGAGGTGAGGGGAGAGCCGGGAGCCCTTTCCCGAAGGAGCAGGGAAAGGACCCCTCATCTGGAGCTTTGCAGGGGAAAATGGAGCTCCTCTTGAGTCGCGGTAGGACCCTCGGCGGTCCTCTCGAGTGGGGACGGGTGGGGCGGGAACTTCTTGGGGTCACAGCAAGGGTGTGAAGAAGTCTTTCAAGATCCAAGATGGAAGGGGTGATTTCCCCGTGATGCTGCAGCGGACAAAGGACTCACCCTCCCTTCAGGGGACAAGCTTCTAGTTTTTCTCGAGTTGTGGCGGGATCCTCTCAAGTTACGATTGAGACCCTAGGGATCCGCTGCTGTGGCCTCCAGAGAACCCAGACTCCATGAGATTTGATAGGCACCTCTGGGGATTCCTCCCCAGCCGTCGCTGGGTCCTCAGTCCTCGTCTCCTGCTGAGGCTGAAGCCTGTGCTTGCCTTGCCCATGCTGGCATAGGTCTTGGAGTTCCCCTGGAGACCCCACAGGGGAGTCAGGCCTTGTCTCGCCTGGAGACGTGCACAGCCGATTTCCTCCCCAACTGCAGCAACAGTGTCCAGATCCCTGTCGAGCACATACAGGGATCAGTGACTTGTCCTCGTGGTACCTCAGGGCTATCACAAGGGCCAGTGTGCCGGAGTTGAGCCTCGGGGTGTCAGTCGAGGCAGTGCAGGGCATTCAGGTTCATCTGGAGTGGACGAGGCAATTGGGGGTCTTTGGGAATGGTGGCCCAAGCAGTGAGACTCCTCCCGACTCTCCAGGTGGGAGCACCTCCTCTTGACATGCGAGGGGAACACCGTGAAACCTTTCCCGATGGAGGAGAGAAAAGGCCCCTCATCTTGAGCTCAGTAGGGGAAAACGAAGCTACTCTTGAGTCTTGGCGGGACCCTCGGGGTTCCTCTAGAGTGGAGACGGGTTGGGCGGGGAACTTCTTGGGTCACAGCAAGGTTGTGAAGGGGCCTTTCGTGGTCCAAGAGGGAAGGGGTGAAGTCACCGAGATGCCGCATCGGACAAGTGCCTCTCCCAGCCTGCAGGGAAATGTGTGGTTCTTTTCGAGTTGTGGAGGGGTCCACTCAAGTTACAACAGTGCCCCTGGGACCCACTCCTGTGGCACCAGGAGAGGCCAGTCTCCGTACCAGGGGCCAGGCACATCTGGGCATTCTTCCCCAGTGGCACCAAGTGCTCAGTCCCATTCTGGTGCTGAGGCTGGAGCCCGAACTTTCCTCACCTGTACCTACGTCGATCTTGGGGTTCACCTGGAGCCCCTTCAGGGGAGTCAGATCTCCTCTTGCCAATAGATGTGCAGGGCCGCTTTACTCCAGGGTGCAGAAGCCGTGTCCAGCTCTCTGTAGAACAGACAAAGGGATCTGTGGCTTGCCCTCGAGGTACCCCAAGGCAATCACATGTGCCAGTGTGTTGGCAGTCGAGTCTCGGGGAGGCAGTTGAGGCAGTGCAGGGCAGTCAGCTTCATCTGGAGTGGACGAGGCATTTGGGGTTCTTGGGGAAAGGTGAACAGACACATGAGGCTCCTCTGGACTCGCCTGGTGTGAGAGCCTCCTGTTGGGATGCTAGGGGAAAGCCGGGAACCCTTTCCAGCTGGAGAAGTGAAAGGCCCATCATCTGAAGCTGAGCATGTGAAAATGGAGATCCTCTTGAGTCGCGGCTGGACCCTCAGTGGTCCTCTCGAGTTGGGACGTGTTTGGCGGGGAAATTCTTGGGTCACAGCAATGGTGTGAAGGAGCATTTCGAGGTCCAAGAGGAAACGGTGATTTCCCCCGGGACGCCGCAGTGGACCAGAGCCTCACTCCACCTGCAAGGGAGAAGCTTCTGGTTTTTCTCAAGTTGCTGTGGGGTCCTCTCGAGATACGACCAGAACCCCAAGGACCCACATCTGTGGCCTCAGGAAAGGATAGTCTCCGTACGAGTTTCCACTGGGTATTCCTCCCCAGTCGTCTCCGGGTCCCCAGCCCTCGTCTGGTGCTGAGGCCACAGCCTGAGCTTGACTCGCCCATGCTGAACTAGGTCTTGGGATTCCCCTGGAGCTCCCACAGGGGAGTCAGGCTTCGTCTCGCCTGGAGACATACACGGCCGGTTTCCTCCCATTCTGCAGCAGAAATGTCCAGCACCCCTTCGAGCAGACACAGGGATATGCCGCCGCAGATAAGGGCCACACCACGCCTGAAGGGGAGAAGCTTCCGGTTTTCCTTGAGTTGCGCCAGGGTCCTCTCGAATTACGATGGGGACCCCAGTGACCCGCCCCTGTATTCTCAGGAGAGGCCAGTCTCAATGCCAGTTGCAAGGCGTCTCTGGGGATTCCTCCCCAGTCATCGCCGGGTCCTCAGTCCTCGTCTGGTGCTGAGGTCGGAGCCTGAGATTTCCTCGCTTATGCTTTCATAGGTCTTGAGGTTACTCTGGAGCCCCACAGGGGAGTCAGGCCTCGTCTTGCCTGGAGACTTGCACGGCCTCTTTTTTCCCCAACTGCAGCGGCAGGGTCTGGCTCCCCGTCAAGCGGACACAGGGATCTGTGTCTTGCCATCGAGGTAAATGAGGGCTGTCTCACGTGCCAGTGTGTCAGGAGTCGAACCTCGGGGTAACAGTTGAGACAGTGCAGGGCAGTCAGGTTCATGTGGAGTCGACGAGGCATTTGGGGATCTTGGGCAGTGCTGGTTGGACACCTGAGGCTCCTCCTGACTCTCCTGATGCGACGTCACCTCTTTGGATGCGAGGGGAGCTCCAGAAAACCTTTCCCGATGGAGCAGGGACAGGGCCCCTCAGCTGGAGATCAGCAGGGGAAAACTGGGCTCCTCTTGAGTCGTGGTGGGACCCTCGGTGTTCCTCTCGAGTGGGGACGGATCTAGCAGGGAACTTCCTAGGTCACAACAGGGTATGAAGGAGACTTTCAAGGCTCAAGAGGGAAGGAGTGATTTCCCCTGAGATGCTGTAGTGGACAAGGGACTAACCCTCCCTGCTTGGGAGAAGCTTATGGTTTTTCTCAAGCTGTGGCGGGTCCACTCGAGTTACGACGGGGACCCCAGGGACCCACCCCTGTATCCTCAGGAGAGGCCATTCTCAGTGTAACTTGCAAGGCACCTCTTGGGATTCCTCTCCAGTCGTCACCTGGTCCTCAGTCCTTGTACAGTGCTGAGGCCGGAGCCTGTGCTTGCCTCGCCCATGGTGAAATAGGTCATGGGGTTCCCCTGGAGCCCACAAAGGGGAGTCAGGCCTCATCTCGCCTGGAGACGTGCACAGCCGCTTTCCTCCACAAATGCAGCATCAGTGTCTGTGTCCCTGTCGAGCAGATGAAGGGATCAGTGGCTTGCCCTTGAGGTACCCCAGGGCTATCACAAGTGCCAGTGTGCTGGAGTCGAGCCTCGGGGTGACAGTCAATGGAGTGCAGGGCAGTCAAGTTCATCTGGATTGGATCAGGCATTTGGGGAACTTGGGGAAATGTGACGAGATTGCTGAGGCTCCTCTGGACTCGCCTGGTGTGAGGGCCTCCTCTTGGGATGCGAGGGAAAAGCCGGGAACCCTTTCCTGATGGAGCAGGGAAAGGCCCCTCATCTGGAGCTGAGCATGGGAAAATGGAGCTCTTCTTGAGTCGCGGCGGGACCCTCCGTGGTCCTCTCAAGTGGGGACGGCTTGGGCAGGGAACTTCTTGGGTCACAGCAAGGGTGTGAAGGAACATTTCGTTGTCCAAGAGGGAACGGGTGTTTTTCTTCGCGATGCCGCAGTGGACAAGTTCCTCACTCTGCCTGCAAGGGAGAAGCTTAATGTTTTTCTTGAGTTGTGGTGGGGTCCTCTCGAGTTACGACGAGGACCACGAGGATCCGCCCCTGTGGCGTCAGGATAGGCAAGTCTCCATGCTCGGGGCGAGGCACATCTGGGGATTCCTCCCCAGTGGCGCCAAGTTCTCAGACCCCTGCGGTGCTGAGGCTAGAGCCTGAGATTCGCTCGCCCATTTTGACATTAGTCTTGAGCTTCCCCTGGAGTCCTCGCAGGGGGAGTCAGGCCTCGTCTCGACTGGAGACAAGCAAGGCCGCATTCCTCCCCAACTGTAGTAACAGTGTCCGGGTCCCTGTCTAGCGGATACAGGGATCTATGGCTTGCGCTCGAGGTACCCTAGGGCTGTCACATTTGCCAGTGTGCTGGAGTCAAGCCTCGGGGTGACAGTCGAGGCAGTGCAGGGCACTCAGGTTCATCTGGAGTGGACCAGGCATTTGCGGGTCTTGGGGAAATGTGACCCGATGCCTGAGGCTTCTCTTGACACGCCTGGTGTGAGGACTTCCTCTTGGGATGCGAGGGGAGAGCCGGGAAACCTTTCCAGATGGAGCAGGGAAAGGGCCCCTCATCTGGAGCTGAGCATGGAAAATGGAGCTCCTCTTGGGTCACGGCGGGATCCTCGCTGTTTCTCTCGAGTGGGGATGGGTTGGGAGGGGAACTTCTTGGGTCACAGCAAGAGTGTGAAGAAGCATTTCGTGTTCCAAGAGGGAACGGGTGTTTTCCTCCAGGACTTTGCAGCCGACAAGGGCCTCACTCCACCTGCAAGGGTGAAGCTTCTGGATTTTCTCGAGTTGCGGCGGGGTCCTCTTGAGTTATGACGGAGACCTCAGGAATCCGCCTCTGTCACGCCAGGATAGGCCAGTCTCTGTGCAAGGGGCGAGTCACATCTGGGGATTCCTCCCCAGTGGCGCCAAGTCCTCAGTCCCCTTCTGGTGCTGAGGCTGGAACCTGAGATTGCCTCGCCCATGTTGACATTAGTCTTGGGCTTCCCCTGGAGTCCTCACAGGGGAGTCAGGCCTCGTCTCGACTGGAGATGTGCAAGGCCGCTTTCCTCCCCAACTGCAGTAACAGTGTCCAGGTCCCTGTCTAGCGGATACAGGGATCTATGGCTTGTGCTCGAGGTACCCCAGGGCTGTCACATGTGCCAACGTGCCGGAGTCTATCCTTGGGGTTACAGTCTAGGCAGTGCAGGGCAGTCAGGTTCATCTGAAGTGGACGAGGCATTTGGGGGTCTTGGGGAATGGTGTCACAACCTGTGAGACTCCTCCTGACTCTCCAGGTGTGAGCACCTCCTCTTGGGATGCGAGGGGAACACCGTGAAACCTTTCCCATTGGAGCAGGGAAAGGGCCCTTCATCTGGAGCTCAGCAGGGGAAAATGGGGCTCCTCTTGATTCTTGGCGGGACCCTTGGGGTTCCTCTCGAGTGGGGACGAGTGGGCCTGGGAACTTCTTGGGTCTCAGCATGGGTGTGAAGGATCCTTTCCAGGTCCAAGAAGGATGGGCTGAATTCCCCCGTGCCGCTGCCACGGACAAGGGCTTCACACAGCCTGCAGGGGTGAGGCTTCTGTTTTTTCTTGAGTTTCCTCGGGGTCATCTCCTGTTGTAACTGAGACCCCAGGGACTAGCCTCTGTGCCCTGTGGAGAGGCCAGTCTCTGTGCATGTTGCGAGGCTCCTCTGGGGATTCCTCCACAGTCGTCTCCGTGTTCTCAGTCCTCGTCTAGTGCTGAGGCCGGAGCCTGAGCTTTCCTCGCCGTGATGACGTAGGTCTTAGGGTTCCCCAGGAGCGCCCTCATGGGAATCAGGCCTTGTCTCACCCATAGACGTGCAGACCCGCTTTTCTCCAGGGTGCAGCACCTTGTCCGGCAATCCTTCAAGTGAACAAGAGATATGTGGCTTCCATTGGAGGTACCCCAGGGCTATCACACGTTCCAAGGTGTCTGCAGTCGAGCCTTGGGGCGGAAGTTGAGGCAGTGCAGGGCAGTCAGGTTCATCTGGAGTGGACGAGGAATTTGGGGTTCTTGGGGAAAGGTGACCAGAGACTTAGGCTCCTGTGGACTCGCTTGGTGTGAGGGCGTCCTCTTGGGATGCGAGGGGAGAGCTGGGAACCCTTTTCTGATGGAGCATGGAAAGGACCCCTCATCTGGAGCTCAGCAGGAGAAAATGCAGCTACTCTTGTGTCGCAGCAGGACCCTCGGCGGTCCTCTCCAGTGGGGACGGGTGGGGCAGGAACTTCTTAGGTCACAGCAAGGGTGTGAAGGAGACTTTTGAGGTCCAAGATGGAAGGGTGATTTCCCCCATGATGCTGCAGCGGACAAGGCACTCACGATCCCTGCAGGGGAAAAGCTTCTGGTTTTACTCGAGTTGCGGCGGGGTTCTCTCTAGTTAGATGAGACCCCAGGGACCCACTGCTGTGGCCTCAGGAGAACCCAGACTCCATGCGATTTGATAGGCATCTCTGGGGATTCCACCCCAGACGTCGCCGGGTCCTCAGTCCTCGTCTGGTGCTGAGGCCAGAGCCTGTGTTTGCCTCGCCCATGCTTACATAGGTCTTGGAGTTCCCCTCGAGCCCCCACAGGGGAGTCAGGCCTCGTCTCGCCTGGAGACATGCACAGCCACTTTCCTCCCCAACTGCAGGAACAGTGTCCAGGTCCCTGTTGAGAGGATACACGGATCAGTGGCTTGTCCTTGAGGTACCCCAGGGCTATCACAAGGGCCAGGGTGCCGGAGTCGAGCCTCGTGGTGACAGTCGAGGCAGTGCAGGGCAGTGAGGTTCATCGGGAGTGGATGAGGCATTTGGGGGTCTTGCGGAATGGTGGCCCAATCGGTGAGACTCTTCCCGACTCTCCAGGTGGGAGCACCTCCTCTTGACATGCGAGGGGAACACCGTGAAACCTTTCCCGTCGGAGCAGGGAAAGAGACCCTCATCTTGAGCTCAACAGTGGAAAACGGGGCTCTGCTTGAGCCTTGGCAGGACCCTCGGGGTTCCTCTCGAGTGGAGACGGGTGGGGCAGGGAACTTCTTGGGTCACAGCATGGGTGTCAAGAAGCCTTTCGAGGTCCACGGGTGTCGAGGTGAATTCTTGTGAGATGCCGCCACGCAAAAGGGCCACACCACGCCTGTAGTGGAGGAGCTTCTGGTTTCTCTCGAGTTGTGGTGGTGTCCTCTGGAGTTACGACAGGGACCCGAGGGACCCGCCCCTGTATCCTCAGGGGAGGCCATTCTCAGTGCGAGTTGCAAGGCACCTCTGGGGATTCTTTCTCTGTCTTCGCTGGGTCGTCATTCCTCATCTGGTGCTGAGGTTAGAGCCTGAGTTTTCCTCAGTCATGCTTTCATAGGTCCTGAGGTTACTCTGGAGCCCCCACAGGGGAGTCAGGCCTCGTCTCGCCTGGAGACTTGCACGGCCTCTTTCTTCCCCAAATGCAACAGCAGTGTCCGGATCCCCGTCTAACGGACACAGGGATCTGTGGCTTGCAATCGAGGTAAACCAGGGCTGTCTCACGTGCCAGTGTGTTGAGAGTCGAGCCTCGGGGTAATAGTCGAGACAGTGCAGGGCAGTCAAGTTCATCTGGAGTGGGCGAGGCATTTAGGGAACTTGGGTAGTGGTGGTCAGACACCTGAGTATCCTCCTGACTCTCCTGATGCGAGGCCACCTCTTGGGATGTGAGGGGAGCTCCGGAAAACCTTTCCCGATGGAGCAGGGAAAGGGCCCCTAATCTGGAACTCAGCAGGGGAAAACGGGGCTCCTTTTGAGTTGTGGCGGGACCCTCGGGGTTCCTCTCGAGTGGGGACGGATCTAGCAGGGAACTTCCAAGGTCACAACAAGGGTATGAAGGAGCCTTTCGAGGTCCAAGAGGGAAGGGGTGATTTCCCTCGAGATGCTGCAGCAGACAAAGGACTAACTCTCCCTGTAGGGGAGAAGCTTCTGGTTTTTCTCGAGTTGTGGCAGGGTCCTCTCGTGTTATGACGGGGACCCCAGGGAGCCGTCCATGTATCCTCAGGAGAGGCCATTCTCAGTGTGACTTGCAAGGCACCTCTTGGGATTCGTTTACAGTCGACGCCTGGTCCTTAGTCCTCGTCTGGTTTGGAGTCTGGAGCCTGTTTCTGCCTCGCCCATGCTGACATAGGTCTTGGAGTTCCCCTGGAGACCACACAGGGGAGTCAGGCCTCGTCTCGCCTGGAGACGTGCACAGCTACTTTCCTCCCCAACTGCAGGAACAGTGTCCAGGTCCCTGTCGAGCGGATACAGGGATCAGTGGCTTGTCCTCGAGGTAACCCAGGGATATCACAAGGTCCTTTGTGCCGGAGCTGAGCATCGGGATGACAGTCGAGGCAGTGCAGGGCAGTCAGGTTCATCCGGAGTGGAAGAGGCATTTGGGGTCTTGGGGAATGATGGCCCAAGCAGTGAGAATCCTCCCGATTCTCAAGTGGGAGCACCTCCTCTTGACATGCGAGGGGAACACCATGATACCTTACCCGTCAGAGCAGGGAAAGGGCCCCTCATCTTGAGCTCAGCAAGGGAAAACGGGGCCCCACTTGAGTCTTGGCGGGACCCTCGGGGTTCCTCTGGAGTAGGGACGGGTGGGCCGGGGAACTCCTTGGGTCACAGCAAGGGTGTGAAGGGGCCTTTCATGGTCCAAGAGGGAAGGGGTGAAATCCCCCTGATGTCACATCGGACAAGGGCCTCTCCCCGATTGCAAGGAAGTATCTGGTTTTTTTCGAGTTGTGGAGGGGTCCTCTCAAGTTAAGACAGTGCCCTTGGGACCCACCCCTGTGTCCCCAGGAGAGGCCAGTCTCCGTGTGAGGGGCCAGGCACATCTGGGCATTCTTCCCCAGTGGCCCCAAGTCCACAGTCCCATTCTGGTGCTGAGGCTGGAACCTGAGTTTTCCTCACCTGTGCCTATGTAGGTTTTGGGGTTCCCCTGGAGCCCCCTCAGGGGAGTCAGATCTCGTCTCGCCCATAGATGTGCAGGGCCGCTTTACTCCAGGGTGCAGCAGCCGTGTCCAGCTCTCTGTCAAACGGACATAGGGATCTGTGGCTTGTCCTTGAGGTACCCCCGGCAATCACACGTGCCAGTGTGTCGGCAGTCAAGCCTCGGAGAGGCAGTCGAGGCAGTGCAGGGCAGTCAGGTTCATCTGGAGTGGACGAGGCATTTGGGGTTCTTGGGGAAAGGTGACCAGACACATGAGGCTCCTCTGAACTCGCCTGGTGTGAGGGGCTCCTCTTGGGATGCGAGGGGAGAGCCGGGACCCTTTCCCAATGAAGGAGGGAAAGGCCCGTCATCTGGAGCTGAGCATGTGAAAATGGAGCTCCTTTTGAGTCTTGGCGGGACCCTCGGCGGTCCTCTCAAGTTGGGACATGTTTGGCGGGGATCTTCTTGGGTCACAGCAATGGTGTGAAGGAGCATTTCGAGGTCCAAGAGGGAACAGGTGATTTCACCCGGGACACAGCAGTGGACAATGGCCTCACTCCGCCTGCAAGGCAGAAGCTTCTGGTCTTTCTTAAGTTGCGGCGGGGTCCTCTCTAGTTACGACCAGGTCCCTAGGGACCCACCTCTGTGGCCTCAGGAGAGGCCAGTCTCCGTACGAGTTTTCACTGGGTATTCCTCCCCAGTCGTCGCCGGGTCCCCAGCCCTCGTCTGGTGCTGAGGCTACAGCCTGAGCTTGCTTCGTCCATGCTGAACTGGCTTGGGGTTGCCCTGGAGCTCCCACAGTGGAGTCAGGCCCCATCCCGCCTGGAGACGTACATGGCCGCTTTCCTCCCCATCTGCAGCAGAAGTGTCCAGGACCCCTTCGAGCAGACACAGGGATAAGCTGCTGCTGATAAGGGCCACACCACGTCTGAAGGGGAGAAGCTTCCGGTTTTTCTCGAGTTGCGGCGGGGTCCTCTTGAGTTACGACGGGGACCCGCCCATGTATTCTCAGGAGAGGCCAGTCTCAGTGCGAGTTGCGAGGCTCCTCTGGGTATTCCTCCCCAGTCGTCACTGGGTCCTCAGTCCTCTGGTACTGTGGTCAGAGCCTGAGATTTCCTCGCTCATGGTTTCATAGGCCTTGAGGTTACTCTGGAGCCCCCACAGGGAACTCAGGCCTCGTCTTGCCTGGAGACTTGCAGGGCCTCTTTCTTCTCCAACTGCAGCAACAGTGTCAGGGTCCCTGTCGAGCGCATCCAGGGATCTATTGCTTGCCGTCGAGGTACACCAGGGCTGTCACACATGCCATTGTGCCGGAGTCGAGCCTCGGGGTTACAGTCGAGGCAGTGCAGGGCAGTCAGGTTCATCTAGAGTGGACGAGGCATTTCGGGGTCTTAGAGTATGGTGGCCCACTCTTTGAGACTCCTCCCAACTCTCCAGGTGTGAGCACCTCCTCTTGGGATGCGAGGGGAACACTGCAAATCCATTCCCAATGGAGCAGGGAAATGGCCCCTCATCTGGAGCTCAGCTGGGGAAAACGGGGCTGCTCTTGAGTCTTGGCGGGACCCTCGAGGTTCCTCTCGAGTGGGAACGGGTGTGGCAGGGAATTTCTCTAGTCACAGCACAGGTGTGAAGGAGCTTTTCAAAGTCTACGAGGGACCAGGTGAATTACCCTGAGATGCCGCTGCGGACAAGGGCCACACCACTTCTGGAGTGGAGAAGCTTCCGTTTTTTTTCGAGTTTTGGTGGGGTCCTCTCGAGTGACGACAGGGACCCCAGGGACCCGCCCCTTTATCCTCAGGATAGGCCATTCTCAGTGTGACTTGCGAGTCACCTTCATCTTCTTCTCCTCACCTTCTACTTCTCACCATCTTATGCTTTCCACCTTCTTCTCCTCACCTTCTTCTTCTGCTTCTCAACTTCTTCTTCTCATCTTCTTCTTATTCTCACATTCTTCTTCTTCTCACCTTCTTCATCTTTTTCTTCTTTTTCACAACTTCTTCTTCTTACATTCTTCTTTTTCTCATCACATTCTTGTTTTTCTTCTCATCTTCTTCTTCTTCTCACCTTCTTCTTCGTCTTCACCTTCTTTTACATCTTCTTCTCACGTTCTTCTTCTTCTCACTTTCTTCTATTTCTTCTGACCTTCTTCTCAAATTCTTCTTCTCACCTTCTTCTTCTCATCATCTTCTTCTTCTCACCTTCTTCTTCTTCTTAGTTTATTCTTATACTTTTTCTCACCTTCTTCTTCTTCTACTCAAGTTCCTCTTCTCCTTCTCATCTTCCTATTCTTCTTCTTCTCACCTTCTTCTTCTTTTCACCTTCTTCTTCTTCTCACCTTATTCTTTTTATTCTCACATTCCTCTTCCTGTTCTCAACTTCTTCTTTT
>SJYW01017858.1:223761-254549 GCA_006410735.1 Raphicerus campestris | reverse complement strand
TTTTCTTTCAAAAATACTTATATTTCTTTTGTTTTTCCCTTTTTAACTGTCATTGTAATTCATACCTATTGTAACTTTTAGAATTTCCAGGAGAATGGGGATCAATCCAGGATTCTACACGAACAAGAATGCAGCCACTGGGAACCCCATGCACATTACAATCTTCATTTATAAATCAAGGCAGCTGAAGCTCAGATAAATTGAGGGTTTTGCCCAAGGTCATGAGGTTAATAACTGAAAGAGGTAAACTTGGAATCTTTGCCCATGTGCATCCCTTTCTGCTACCACAGCCTGCCTTAAAGAGAGGGACCTTGTGATGCTTGATGTTAGGTGTGCTAGTTTTCCCAACAAATGATTAATTTCTTAAATGAATGATGTTTAATTTTTAAAAAAATGTTATTTAAATGCTTACACAGTAAGCATAGTTCTCTGAGTCAGGGTGTGATACAGAGAAATTAGGAGGCAAATTGAATGTTTTTATTCCCCAGATCATAAAATTCTTATTTCTATGTCTGATCATGTAATCTCTAGTTAGGGGATCAGCTTGCATTTAATTGATGCAGAAAAGGAGGATATGTTGGAGGTGACAATATGGCCTATCAGAACAAATATCAAATGTTGGCTTACAGAAGAATCTACAAGATGGGGGAAGAGAAACTAGAATGATTCAGCATAGTACTATTGCTAAATATTTAAAATAATGCTCTATGAATATCATCATTAGCAAAGAAATGCACTATGATTCAGAGTCATACTCTGAACTGAGAGTTGTTAAGTTTGCATTTCAATATACTTTATATGTTGGTTTGGAGATTTGGAAGAAGAGTATATATGTAAAAAATATTCATCTAGCCTGTCCAAGAATATTTGAAAATGTAACTAAGCATGTTAAAATGTTACTTAGGTCATGAGCCACAACCAAGTTATGCTCATTATTAAAATTTTACTATCATGTTACAATATCTAGTCTTAGACTCCTTTGCTCTCTGCTGTACAAGGCAATATAATTTTTCTCCTTAGGTACAGCATACCATCTTTTCTTCATCAGAAACTTAGCCAAACTCTACTTTGATCATTTCTGTTCAATTAATTCCTTCTTCTTCTTAATTAGCATGTTATTAAAAATTTTTTTTTTTTTTGGTACACTCTCTGCTTTGGGAACATAGACAAATTTCTACTTCAGAAATGGATCAGAATTGCCGCAGGTTATTTCTAGCTTCAAACTTCTCAGACTCCATGACTAGAGCCTCACAGTTCATCTCATCAGGCTTACTCATTAAAGAACAGTCAGTCTTTAACCTCTTCTTGTGGCTTGTCTAAGGTCAGTAATGTTTTTATAGGTTATTACTTCCATGAGTCTTTTGCTGTTAACTACTTGTGATTTGCATAATTTCTTCCAAGAAAAATGAACTCATTATTTTTTCAAAAGTTGAATACCATTTTTCTGTCTTTTGTTTATATTTATAACTTTATATGTGGACTTTGCAACTGTGGGCTTCCCAGGTTGTGCTAGTAGTAAAGAATCCACCTGTTGATGCAGGAGACACAAGAGACATGGGTTTGATCCCTGGGCTGAGATGATCCTCTGGAGGAGAAAGTGGCACACCACTCCAGTATTTTTTCTGGGAAAGTCTAAGCACATTTGCAACTGTAAAGGATATCTTATGCTTTATACATTAACATATGACTATCTTCTGTATGATAGAAAATTCTTTACATTATTCATTCAATCACTCCTTTATTTGTTCTTTATTTTGTGAAGAGTCAAAAAATCAGTCATTGACCTCCTTGTTAGATATTGTAGTTATTACAAAGACAGCTGGTAACAGTGTCTGCTGTTAATGAATTTATGATCTAGTAGGAATGATAAACAATGTATAAATCATACTTTGTATTCATTATTTTAATTTCAAATCTGCCATGTATACACTGAATTATTGGACAAGCCATAAGACCTTGCTTCAACAGCTTTTCATGTAGATACTGTAAGAAAATATATACAAATTAGTTGTTGTGACAACTCAAAACTTACTATATGCTACTTGTTATATTTTCATGACACATAGAGCAGAATTATAAGTGTTATGAGAATTACTGAGAAGGTTTTCTGAAAATTTAGTTGAATCATAATACCTCCTGGGGGACTGACATCATTCAATTCTTATTTAGTGAGGTATAATCAGAAAATAAGTTAGTCAAACTTTTATCATGATATACATTTTTACCTTTCAATCTTCTATATGTTTGGGTAGATTCTGACTGATTGTAAACAAATAAAATAAGAGAAGAGAAAGTGAACGTCTGCAAAGGGGGGAAAAGAAGGAAAGCAGGCAAAACTGAAAAATAGCATAGAAAATTCCAAAAATAAATCTGGAAAGGAGAATAAAAGTATTAGTAGAATGCAGAATACTTGGGAAAGAAAGATAATGCTAAAAAAAAAAAAGTCAAATGAACAAAATTTAAATATCTTAATGGCTTTATACATTGATTCATGAATCAGGCAGAATCCAATCTAGCAGACAAAAAGGAGCTCTGAGGAGCTGTACAAAATGCAAATGGCTTAATATGCAGAGGGTTTCCCTGGTGGCTCAGGTGGGAAAAAATCTGCCTTCAATACAGGAGACCTGGGTTTGATCTCTGAGTCAGGAAGATCCCCTGGATAAGAGAATGACTATCCACTGCAGTATTCTTGCCTGGAGAATTCTACGAACAGAGGAACTACATGGCGGGCTACAGTCCATGGGGTCGCAAAGAGTCGGTCTAGAAACACCACTAATATGCAGAAGGGATTGGAAACAAGTTAAATTAGGAGTTAAATTAGGCAAAAAGCAGAATGGTAGTGACAAGTTCACTTTCCTTTAAGGATGACAGATTACCAAACAAGCACTGATTAGGTGATTCCTGATTGACTGGTTTAAGATTCCATTTTTGTAAGAGGCGAAAGTGTAATTAAGTCTTGTCTCAGTTTGGTAAAGAGCCTTAGCATAAGCAAATCCATTTGAGGCCTACCATCTTGTTAACAATAGAAAAAAATATAAGAATATTACAGATGAAAACAGATTGTGTGCCAAGTCGCTTCAGTCAAGTCTGACTCTGTGACCATATTGACTGGAGCCCGTCAGGCTCCTCTGTCCACAGGATTCTCCAGGCAGGAATACTGGAGTGGGTTGCCATTCCCTTCTCCAGGGATCTTCCCAGCCCAGGGATTTAACCCAGGTCTCCTGCATTGCAGTGAGATTTTTTACCATCTGAGCCATTAGGGAAGCTATGATGGTAGGTTCTTGGACAACAAAGATGAAAAAATGAGCTCTCTTCTGTCTCAGTCTGTTTGGAGCATATAGTTTTTAACTAGAAATTCTTAATCTACTCATTTGAGATTCTTAGGTTTGTCTACAGTCTGGAGAAATTTTTAATGTCACAGGCATTTTGTTTTGGCTAGTAAAAATATAGAAGTATAACTTTAATACCAGGTCCAAGAAAGTCTTATATATACTCTGTCTCTATTTCAATTTTGAATACCTTCAAATTGAGCACTTAAATATTAACTGCAACAATCTGAAGATTTTATTTTGATATATGTATTTAATTTATTGATGGATTTTAGTTTGTAGTAAAATGTCCCTGATTAAATTCACGTTGTACAGTTCAGTAGCTACAGTTCTTAGATTAAAAACACATGTGCCTAAAGAAAAAGCATGTTTTATGGAAGTTTGGATACTCTGTTTTCTCACGGTTCAATAAAAACCTCAGCCTATTGAATTTCAACTCTCAGAGTAAAGCACATTGCTTTAGCTAAGCCTTTTTCAGTTTGGCTATGAACATCCTATTGCTGTGAGAAGCTGAAAGCTCAGCATTTCTTTTATTTGCTGATTTTATACCTAATGTGTTTCCAGTGCAACTGTTATTACGAATTTTATACATAAATATCAGCATATATCTTAAGATGTCCAGAAACAATAACAGCAACAACAGCAAACTATAGACTTAAATACCTAAAGTAAGAAATATATATATATTATATACATTCAGTTATATCTACACATTTTAATAGTAGATACATTCATTTAATAATAATAGCCTAAAATATTTCTTTGGAGAAGGAAATAGCAACCCACTCCAGTATTTTTGCCTGGGAAATCCCATGGACAGAGGAGGTTGGAGGGCTACAGTCCATGGGGTCACAAAAGAGTCAGACATGACTTAGTGACTAAACAACAATTTCCTTAGATAAATCTAAGGATAGCTTTAGAGTAAAAGCATGAAGGCATGATATACTTTAAATAGGAGAACTATGATTCATATATAAGAAACTAGGGTATGGGCTTTCTATACATCTCTCAATGAAACAAATAAAGGTGTGATTTACTATTTAAAATATTTTTCATGTGATAATCTTTTAAAAAAGAGTCTCAAACACATTTTTTTTTTTTGCTATGCAGATGTGAATGAGTGTACCTGTGTTATTAGTTCCTTTAACTAAATGTGTACTGTGTTATTATAGACTGACCTTGACCTAGTTCTCTCTTTGAATGTCCAGTTCTGTTTATCCAGTTGACTTTTAAACATTTCTTCATGACTGTCCTTGGGGCAGCTCAAGTTCAACATGTCTAATACTAAATCCCTCCACACAAAGTCCTTGCTAAGTTAAGTGCTTGGTCTTTCTTAATACACAATGAATGAGAGCCAGGGATACATGAAAGCTACTACTCTCCTTGGCTGCTCAAGACAGAAGCTCTACCCTCTTATATCACCCACTCAATCAATTAAGTAGATTAACGTTCTTTCCATTTCACCACTACTCTCTGCTTTTGGGCTTTTAACATTCCTTGTTTAAAATTCTGAAATAGCCTCAAATTAGTTGTTTTCGTTCAAACTGAGTTTCCCTACAATTGATTGTCTATATTTCTACCTTACCTTAAGAATAAAATATAAGCGTTTATATATAACATGTTAGACTTTTTATGACATGTCTTTGCTCTGTGCTTGTTTATTTTCATTACACAATGGCTGGACATTTATGAAGCCACTTTCATTCTAAACCTTCTTTCTTCTGCCTCCTTGTTTTTTCCCCTACAACTCTTTTAGCCAGTAATGTCTATCTATCCTTCCACTGACTGACTTCTATAGCATCTTTTCTGGGGTATAGTTCCTTATTTTCACTCTACTTTAGATACCTCTTCCAACCCTGTTAGGTTCCATTCACTTCCATGTCTACTTAATTTATTTGATCACTAGAAACTGCCATGGCTTAAAACACACCATTTTGGGATAGAGCTCCTTGAAGGGTCTTTTCAGAAGTCAACAACTTCACCGGATCTCTTTCCCATCCCCTCTTTGATGTCTTATTTGCTCTTTGTATGGTTGCTGTTTTATTTCTATGACTGGTCATAATTTTAATAACTAAACCTTTATCATTCCACTCAATCCATTAAACTACTTTTGTTCCTTTTCCCAGAGAGAATTCTTACAGTAAGTGGTATGCTGAATTAAATGATCCCTGAAGTTCCTTTTGACTGAGATTTTTTTGATTTTATTATTCTGTAGTCTTTTACTTCCTATCCACAGTATTCTAATTGGAAAAAAAAAAAAGCTGAGTTGTATGCATAATAAGCTGGAATGCTCTGTTACTGGAGTCTAGGTTCTCTCTGTGAATTACATATGAGTCCTTTTCTTGAGTCCCTAGGCATGCCATCTCCTAGAGGATGCTCTAGATTTGCCACAAATTCCCAGGCTTTGCAGCAACTCTACTCATAACTGCTTAGTGGGTAGTCATATTTTAAGGATTAACCCTGATCTTCAAATATTGCCAGTCTTCAGGTTGCTGTGAGTTTATGTAAAACAATGCTTGAAAATTCTTAACGTGGTCATTGAGAAATAGTAAAGCCTCAGTAAATGTCATCAATTTTTAGCATATTAAATATACAATAGTCTTGTGAAACTTCAAACTATGATTCTGTAACAGCACGCCTTTTTGAAATGAGGTATATGTACATAAGGGAATAATGAGAAAAAAAGTAGTATATAGTATAAGTCATTACAAGAGACTAGGGTATGTGAATTAAGCTGATAAACTGAGCTTTGAAGTATTTGATCTTCAGTAGTCTCAGAACTCTGTTGCTTATAAGGTAAGATTAAAGATCTTGAAAGATAACAAAGAATGCTTTAATTGAGTCCCATACAGATTCTGTTGCCTCATGAATTATTGAGCCACTGTAAGAGTTAATTTTCTTAGAAAATGTGACTAAATTATTTCATAATTTTTGATCATATGGGTAAAAGACAGTGAATGAGTTCTATCAGAAGTGAAAATGTTCTCTAGCTATAATTTTGATCATCATGAATCTGTGGTAAGTGAAATATGTTTGTAAGAAAAACATCTAATCCTCATGACTTCTAGAGCCTACCATTAAAAATATTAGAAGCTTGATTTGTATCTATTATCCTACTGCCAACTCTAGTTTCAATCAGAAAGGTAGAGGTAGCCTTAATAAAAAGTTCTTATTCAAAAACACAACCAAATTAAAGATTTGCCCACTTAAATTATTTTTCTATATTATGTGTCTCTCTTTTCTTTATTGCTTTTCCAGGTTTGACTTAGAAGTCTGGAGATTTTGCCAATTATTCTCCCACTTCTCAAGACTTTATATTGTATTTAATTTTGTAACTGTTCCACTTCTTAGAAACACACTATGCCCTCAGGTTTAGGTATCATACAAAAAGTAATTGTAGATTTCATTTTACCCATAATTTGAATATGAAGCCTGTATAACTAAAGCCTTCTTATCCTTTTTAATGCTATCTTTCCAATCCTACTCAAGGGAAAAAGTCCATATAAAAATTACAGTAGAATGAATTTGACCTCTAGCTGTAATTTAGAGGTCCATGAATCTGTGGTAAATGGCATAGGTTTAGAAGGAAAATTTCTAATCCTTATGACTTCTAAAGACTTCCATTGAAAATAATTAGGGGCTTGTTTTTGTATCTGTTATTTTACTTCCAAATTCTTTTTTTTTTTTTTTTTTTTATAAGATTTAGAAACATAGGCTCCTACAACAAAGCTTGATATTTTAGACTTGTTTTTCAGATTGGTCTTCACTCATAGTATGATTAAAAGAAAACAAATTCTTTTCCTATCTCTGGGCATGTGTATATGTGTGAATATATGAATTAAAAGAAAGACATTGCATATGTAGACTCAAAATAATACTTCTTTTTAAATTACTTATGTTAAAATTGTCTCTAAATGAATGTATTAATTCCAGTCCCTAGAACAATACTAAGAAGAATCTTTCATTTCCTCCTTTCATAGGCAAGAGAAGAGAGGCCCATGGGAGTAAACTGATTAGCCCAGGGTCACCAAGCCAGCAAATCTTAAAACTGGAAGTTGAACCCAAGACTATTGAACTACAAATTTCACATGTTCAATTTTAGCACATTGTTTTATTGAATTACACAAATTAAATATGGAAGAGACTAGTCCACTGAGGGTACAGATATTGGTAAATTTAAAATACTGTTTAGGAAATTTCAGGCCAGGGGAAGTGATTAAGTAAAAACAAAGATTATGAAAATAATTGAATAACATATATTCTGAATTATCACTTGCAAAGTAAAAATGAGAAAAATACTTGTTGAGTTATGGAAATAGGATATGGAATGTGTATGCTGCTCATTAAGTATAACTACAAAAGTATCCAATAAGTCAAAGTTTGCAAAGGTGATGGGATTATGATAATTGATAGGACATTATTTCAGTATTAACTAATTTTCTTCTCAGTCCTTGCCACTGTGTTAGTGAGTTTTCATCAGAACACAAATGATAGAGAAAGGTAAGGAGGATGAATTCTGTGCTCAACCACCTAGGCTCCATGGAGCTGAAAGAAAAGGAATATCCAACTTTCCACCTATTTTTCATCTTGTATCAAATTTCCGCTTCATGCAGATATAGTCTAAGAATGTGAACTCAGATACAACAGAAAGTTAAAGTAATTTAAAAAAAAAACAGACTAGGAATAAGACTACCATATGACCAAGGAAATCCCACCACTGGACATATACCCTGAGAAAACCATAATTCAAAAAGATACATATATCCCGGTGTTTACTGCAGCACTGTTTGCAATAGCTAGGACATGGAAGCAACTTTGATGTCCATCAACAGATGAATGAAGAAAGAATTTGTAGTACATACCTTGAAATATTGCTAAGTCATTTCAGTCGTGTCTGATTGTGTGACCCCATAGACAGCAGCCCACCAGGCTCCCCCTTCCCTGGGATTCTCCAGGAAAGAACACTGGAGTGTGTTGTCATTTCCTTCTCCAATGCAAGAAAGTGAAAAGTGAAAGTAAAGTCGCTCAATCGTGTCCGACCCTCAGCGACCCAAGGGACTGCAGCCTTCCAGACTCCTCCATCCATGGGATTTTCCAGGCAAGAGTACTGGAGTGGGGTGCCATTGCCTTCTCCTATGGCTTGAAATATTACTAAGCCATAAAAAGGAATGAATTTGAGTCAGTCCTAGTGAGGTGAATGAATCTAGATCCTGTTATACAGATTAAAATAAGTCAGAAAGAGGAAACCAAATGCATCGTAATGCATATATATGGAATATAGAAAAAATGGTATTGATGAAGCTATTTGCAGGGCAAGAATAGAGACATCAACATGTATAACAGACTTGTGGACACAGCACAGAAAGGAGAGGGTGGGACAAATTAAGAGAGTAGCATTAAAGCATATGCTACCATATATAAAATACAGCTAGTGAGAGGTTGCCTTATAGCACAGGGAGTTTAACCTTAAGGAGAGGGATGGGGTTGAGGGTCAGGAGGAGGTTCAGGAGGGAGGGAATATACATATACTTATAGTCAATTGATATTGTTGTATGGAAGAAACCAACAGTGTTGTAAAGCAATTATCCACCAATTAGAAATTTTTAAAAAAATTATAAGCAATTTTATGTTAAGGGATTTGAAATATTAGAAATAACAGTTTCTTAGGCAGATGAAATTACTACCAAAAATGAAATTAGAAGAAATTATAAAATCTAAAGTGAGTTATAGCTTTATTATTAGAATTACATCTGAAATTATCTTCATACAGAAACACAAGCTTCAAACATTAAAGGATCAGATGATTCCAAATTTACGTAAACTCTTCCAGACCAAGAGTGACTTTCATACAAAATCCTTTAAAAAGTTATAGCATAAATGAAAATCATAGACCAATTTCACTCATAAACATAAATGTAAAAGTCCTAAATAAAACATCATCAAGATGAATCCAGCACAAGAGCTCGTGTAAACCTGTGGCAGATTCATGTCAATGTATGGCAAAACCAATACAGTATTGTAAAGTAGAATGAAGTAAAAAAAAAAAAAAAAGGGCATCATGGGCATCATGCCCACATTGGTTTCACCCTACGAAACCAGTATATTTTACCATCAGAAAATCTGTTTAGGTAACACTATATGAGATCATGGAGGAAGAACATATGATTATATTAATAGGGAAAAATATTCAAATATTAACCAAACTAGGTATTAAGTGAGATTTTTTAATCTTCATAATGAAAATCTAGTAGCCTCAAAATCAGAAAATTTAATTATTGGAGTAATATAAGAGACTATACCAGGATACCAGCTATGACCAGTTCTTCTCAGCACAGTATTGGAAACTCTAGCCAGTGCAATATGATGAGAAAAGCAAATAGTAGATATTAAGATTGAAAGGAAGCCAAATTGTTATTATTCCAGACTAGAATTTTCTACAACTTAAAGAAACTGCCAATGGATTATTAAAATTATTGCATGTAGCAAGATTGGTACAGAAAGAATAATTCTTATATACTAGCAACATACATTTGGAAAATTTAATATTAAAAAAAAGCAATATTTGTCCATCTAAACTCCAAAAGTCCTCATCACAAGAAAAAAAATATTTTCTATTTCTTTAATTTTTTGTTCATACTAGATGATGGTCATTTACTAAACTTGCTATAATCATCATTATATGATGAATGTAAGTCAAAATCATTACACTGTACACTTTAAATTTATATAGTGATCTTTGTCAATCATACTGGAAGAAAAATGAAAGAATAGAATGAACAAAAATAAAGATTAAAAAACAGCATTTGTAATAGCAATAAAATTATCAAGGAATAAATTTAGCAGATGTGAGATCTTTATAGAGAAAAGTATACATGTTATCAAATTTTTTTTTTAAAGTTCTAAATGCATGTAGAATTTTACCAGACATGATTAAAATCCTATATTGTTATTATGTTACAAATGCTATTCAGATGCTTTATACCCATTCCTTCATATACTTCCCATAGTAATTACATGATGTAAACATTATTATTATTTTAATTTTACAGATAAGAAAACAGGAGTTACCAGAGGTTAAATGACTTTCCTTTTGCTATCTTGAAGACAGAAATAGCAACCCACTCCGGTATTCTTGCCTGGAAAATCACATGGACAGAGGAGTGTGGCAGGCTACAGTCCATAGGGTCACAAAGAGTCGGTCACAACTGAGTGACTTCACTTTGTTATCTAGCTAGTGGATTGGGTTGTAGGATTCAAATCAGCAGACTTTCTCCAGAACCTGTGTACTTTAACAGACAATACTTCCTCATCAATAAAATATGAAGACGTTCCATTATTGGTGCAGTGGTAGGGAGCTAGATAGAAGGAAATGAATTTAAAAAAAAAACACCCAAACAATATATGATAGAAGTTCTGCTGCAGATCAGTGAGAAAGCATATTTAGTAAATGATAATAGGACTGTTGACTCTTTAGAAGAATAAAAATAAAATTGTATGTTTATCTCATTCCATATGTAGCAGTCAATTAAAGTTTGAGTGGAAAAAAAAAACACCCTCTAGTTTTTAGGTGATAAAATAAGAGAATATCTTTAGAATTTGAAGCGGAAAAGGATTTCTTTAAAAAGATACACAGTTCCCAAACAATAGAAAAGAAGTCAGTTCTTTTCATCAATGTCAATATTTTAAAAGTGAAAGATAGTTCTTCTGAAATAGAAGATATTTACAAAAAGAAAATTTTTTAAATTTGGATTTGCAAAATTGATTCATTCTCTGTTTCTCATTCATTTATAGATTAAACAATTCAACTATATGTTTATACATCTATATATCTATATATGGTACATATCTTGAAAGTTAAAACAAGAATCATCAATAAGCCAATGAAAAGANTCATCAAGAGGCCCTTTAGCTCTTCTTTGCTTTCTGCCATAAGGGTGGTGTCATCTACATACCTGAGGTTATTGATGTTTCTGCCAGAAATTTTGATTCCAGCTTGTGCTTCATCCAGCCCAGCATATCACATGATGTACTCTGCATAGAAGTTAAATAAGTAGGGTGACAATATACAGCCTTGATGTACTCCTTTTCCTATTTTCAACCATTTGCTTTTCCATGTCCAGTTCTAGCTGTTGCTTCTTGACCTGCACACTGATTTCTCAGGAGACAGGTCAGATGGTCTGGTTTTCCCATCTCTTTAAGAATTTTACACAGTTTATTGTGATCCACGCAAAGTCTTTGGCATAGTCAATAATGCAGAAGGAGAATGGCAACCCACTCCAGTGTTCTTGCCTGGAGAATCCCAGGGACNCCTATTTGCAACCATTTGCTTTTCCATGTCCAGTTCTAGCTGTTGCTTCTTGACCTGCACACTGATTTCTCAGGATACAGGTCAGATGGTCTGGTTTTCCCATCTCTTTAAGAATTTTACACAGTTTATTGTGATCCACACAAAGTCTTTGGCATAGTCAATAATGCAGAAGGAGAATGGCAACCCACTCCAGTGTTCTTGCCTGGAGAATCCCAGGGACAGGGAAGCCTGGTGGGCTGCTGTCTATGGGGTCGCACAGAGTTGGACAAGACTGAAGCTACTTAGCAGCAGCAGCAGCAGCAGTTATTTTTCTGGAACTCTCTTGCTTCTTCTGTGATCCAATAGATGTTGGCAATTTGATCTCTGATTCCTCTGCCTTTTCTAAATTCAGCTTGGACATTTCATGGTTCACATAGTGTTGAAGCCTGGCTTGGAAAATTTTGAGCATTACTTTGCTAGAGTATGAGATGAGCGCAATTTGAGGTAGTATGAACATTCTTTGCCATTGCCTTTCTTTAGGATTAGAATGAAAACTGATCTTTTTCTGTCTTGTGGTGACTGCTGACTTTTCCAAATTTGCTGGCATATTGAGTGCAATATTTTCACAGCATCATCTTTTAGGATTTGAAATAGCTCAACTGGAATTCCATCACCTCCACTAGCTTTGTTCATGGTGATGCTTCTTAAGGCCCACTTGACTTCACATTCCAGGATGCCTTGCTCTAGGTGATTGATCACACCATCATGGTTATCTGGGTCATGAAGATCTTTTTTTTATAGTTCTTCTATGTATTATTGCCTCCTCTTTTTAATATCTTCTGCTTCTGTTAGGTCCATGCCATTTCTGTCCTTTGTTGTGCCCATCTTTGCTTGAAATGTTCCCTGGTATCTCTAATTTTCTTGAAGAGATCTCTAGTCTTTCCCATTCTAATGTTTTCCTCTGTTTCTTTGCACTGATCACTGAGAAAGGCTTTCTTATCTCTCCTTCCTATTCTTTGGAGTTCTGCAGTCAGATGGTATATCTTTTCTTTTCTCCTTTGCCTTTAGCTTCTCTTCTGTTCTCAGCTATTTGTAAGGCCTCCTCAGGTAACCATAGCTAAGGAGTGTCTACTTGACTATAAGCAGAGTCGACCTACAAGTTTATTTTTTAGGCTCCAAAATCAGTGAAGATGGTAACTGCATCCATGAAATGAAGATGGTAACTGCATCCGTGAAATTAAAAGATGGTTGCTCCTTGGAAGAAAATTTATGACCAACCTAGACAGTATATTAAAAACCAGAGACATTACTTGGCCAACAAAGGTCCATCTAGTCAAAGCTTTGAGTTTTTCTGTAGTCATGTATGGATGTGAGAGTTGGACCATAAAGAAAGTTGAGCACTGAAGAATTGATGCTTTTGAACTGTGGTGCTGGAGAAGATTTGAGAGTCCCTTTGACAGCAAGGAAATCCAACCAGTCCATCCTAAAGGAAATCAGTCCTGAATATTCATTGGAAGGACTGATGCTGAAGCTGATACTGCAATATTTTGGCCACCTGATGCAAAGAACTTACTCATTTGAAAAATCCCTGATGCTGGGAACAATTGAAGGCAGGAGGAGAAGGGGATGACAGAAAATGAGATAGTTGGATGGCATCACCTACTCAAAGGACATGAGTTTGAGCAAGCTCCAGGAGTTGGTGACAGACAGGGAAGCCTGGCATGCTGCAGTGCATGAGATCCCAAAGAGTCGGACACAACTGAGCAATTAAACTGACCTGAACTGAATCTACAAGTTGAGAGTTATGTTTTACTGAGTGAATATACTGAGGACCTCAAACCTGGAAGGCAGCATCTCAAGTACCCCTGAGAGAACTGCTCCATGGAGGTGATGGGGGGAGCCAGGATATATAGGAATTTCACAACAAGGGGCAGGCAGTAGTACCAAAACTGTTAATAAAAGAAAACTAGATGGCTTTGGTGGCTCAGATAGTAAAGAATCTGTCTGCAATGCTGGATACCTGGGTTCAGTCCCTGAGTTGATGAGATCCCCTGGAGGAGGGTCTGACAGTCCACTCCAATATTCTTGCCTGGAGAATCCCTGTGGACAGAGGAGCCTGGAAGGCTGAAGGCTACAGTCCATGGGGTTGCAAAGAGTCAAAAAAGACTGAATGACTAATGATGTTAGGCAGATGTCTGCAAGTTGAGGAATTTAGTTCTTTTCTATGTGTGGGAAGATGCTAGAGCCTGGGCTCACTGAAATATTCCTATGATGTGCAACTCAGCCATCTGGGGCCAGTATCCTGTGTTTTCACATAGTCAGTTCCTTCAGGGTTCACCATAGGGAGTGGCTGCCATCTGAAGGCTGCTAGATGGCATATATTCTTTCCTTCCTGAGTTCTCTCAGGGCTCACCAGGTCACCTGTGATGGTGACTGCAATTGCTGATAAGAGTGTCATCCTTTGTTTACTGATATGGCAGACAGTACTCTACTTCTCAGTAGCAAGTTACTTAAAGGCTCTAAATTCCAGTTACCTTATCTAGTAAATGGGGTAACAGAACCTACCTCTCACTGTTGCTCCACTCAAGAAGAAGGCCCCTCATTTGTCCTTGTGTGTGTGTGCTATGTGTGCAAAGTCACTTCAGTAGTGTCCGACTCTTTGCAACCCTATGGACNTTCCAGTTACCTTATCTAGTAAATGGGGTAATAGAACCTACCTCTCACTGTTGCTCCACTCAGGAAGGTCCCTCATTTGCCCTTGTGTGTGTGCTATGTGTGCTAAGTCCCTTCAGTAGTGTCCGACTCTGCAGCCCTATGCACTGTTGCCCGCCACGATCCTCTGTCCGTGGGATTCTCCAGCCAAGAATACTGGAGTCGGTTGCCAAGCCCTCCTTCAGGAGAATCTTCCCAACCCAGGCATCAAATCCATGTCTTTTATGTCTCCTGCACTGGCAGGAGGGTTCTTTACCACTAGCGCCATCTGTTTATCCTTAATGCAGTGTATAGTTTTTCAGGAACAAATTTCACTGAATTATATGTAGAATATGAAATCTCATGTTTCCTTTAGAAAGGAAGAAAACCGGTGGGGGCTGGGGGGGAGGTTTCTAGCACTATGCAAAACTTTCCATACATTATGTACACTAACATTAGTAGCAGACTTGTGAAACTAGAATTACTTCTATTTTATAGGTAACTAAACTGGGTTCAATGAAGGAAAATACTAGACTCAAATACACTTGGTTGGTAGAAGAGCAGAGCTGCAAACCCATGTCTGCCATGCTTCAAGTTATGCTATAACCAGGGCACTGTGCTACAGTACACCAAATGTTTCCATTAGAGCTCTGACTAGAAATTCATACTTACAAATTGGGTGGGCTCCAGGTAAGAATCAGTTCTTTCACCCTCAGAAAAATTAAAACCATACACCAATATCATTCAACACAAAGTAAGGATACATGGCTGTTGGCGCAAGGACCGTAGAGGATGAGATGGATGGCATCATTGATTCAGTGGACATAAGTTTGAATAAACTCCAGGAGATAGTGAAGGACAAGGAAACCTGGCATGCTGCAGTCCATGGGGTCACAGAGCTGGACACGATTTAGCAACTGAACAACAACAAAGCACACGTTCATATCTAAAAATATCTTTAAAAAGGGTAAAAACACAGTGAGTGAGGTTGGTATTTGGAGCAGGGAAAGGTATATTGCAAGGCCATGCATGACTTCACCTTCTAATACAGGGGGTGCAGATTCAATCCCTGGTCAGGAAGCCAAGATCCCACATGACACGTAGCCAAAACAATGAAAAAGAAAACAGAAACAGTATTGTAGTGAATTCAATAAAGACTTTTAAAATAGTCCACATTTTAAAAAAAAGAAGAAGTTGTTTCTGGGAGGGTAGAAAATCTAAGAAGATAGGAACCAAATGAGGTAGGTGAGGGTTGGAGCTTGCGTCTGCCCTGGAGAAGCTGGCCTTCCCTATAGGGGAGGAGAGAAGCACATCATATGCTCAGCTTGGTGCCCCAGGCCCAGAAGTCAGGACCATAAACCCCTCTTGAGGAAGAATGAGGAAGGAAATTCCTCCCATCCTTCATCCTCCTGGGGCATGGAAAAAGACAGGTGTCAAATCAGATCAGAAAAGATCAGCCCATTCACAGGAATTATTTGCATGAAGCCATATTTGCTTTCATGAATAAGCATATACAATAAATCATGTACTACATGTGCATGATCACTTGCTAAATATGATGCTTCCAAAGTTCCATAAATATAAATCAAATATCTTTAATACAAAACATTTTTTAAGTCAAATGAGTATCTTTAGAAAAGGGTAAAAACAGATTCTCATGCATTATTTCTCCTTCATATCTTCTGTCTTCCTGTATTAATACTGTGCCATGATCTGGGAGCTCAGGATATTCAGATATAATTTTTTTATAAAGAAACAACATACTCATACACAGTTATAATAACTGTGCAAAAGTAATTCAGAGATACCTTAGTTCTGTCTGGGGGCTGTTATTCAAGGAGCCTGCTCCCACAGCATAAGTAACTTCAGGAAGAGAAAGGGTAGACCCTGCTCTGAAGAGATTCACCAGCACTTCCTACTTAGAATGACATTCCTAACTCAGAGTGTGTACAAGACCCTCTGCTATTCTTTGTGTGGATAAGTAGGGAAAAGCGATATGCAACTGTCTTACAGTCTAGTGAAGGAGGTAAGTATACCAGCAATGGCCAGATGAGGGCTTAGAAAACCTTTAATCAATCAGTTTGCCAGCTATATGCTGAAGGCCCACATTGTTGTTTTTTAATTGCTGAATTGTTTCTGACTCTTTGTGACACCATGGACAGTAGCCCACCAGGCTCCTCTGTCCATGGGATTTCTCAGGCAAGAATACTAGAATGGCTTGCCATTTCCTTCTCCAGGGAATCTTCCTGACCCAGGGATCAAACCTGCGTCTCCTGCATTACAGGTAGATTCTTTACCATGAGCCACCTGGGAAGCCCTGTTGAAGGCCCGTAAGCCAGAGCAAAGTCATACAGTTTACAAGGCTGTAGGTAAGACACAGGAAAACCACAGGGATAGTGTAGAAACTCATACCACCTGTAGACCTAAAGTGACAAGGAGAGCAATCTGTGGGGGGAGGGCAAGTGAGAACACCTGGGGCTGGTCATTTGCTGGTAGGGTGTTTCCTTGAAGCCTGAATGTGATCATCGCCATTAGGCAGATGAAGTAGAGATGCTGAAATTGCTTTGGCAAAGTATTATGGAAGATATCAGGTGGCTCACAGAGATGAGAATGTTAGAGTAGTTTTGTTATGTGTTCGAAGAAGGCAATGGAAACCTACTCCAGTACTCTTGCCTGGAAAATCCCATGGACAGAGGAGCCTGACAGGCTGTATTCCATGGGGTCGCTAAGAGTCAGACATGACTGAGCAACTTCACTTTCACTTTTCACTTTAATGCATTGGAGAAGGAAATGGCAACCCACTCCAGTGTTTTTGCCTGGAGAATCCCAGGGATGGGGGAGCCTGGTGGGCTGCTGTCTCTGGGGTCACACAGCATCGGACATGACTGAAGCAACTTAGCAGCNTCAGGATATTCAGATATAATTTTTTATAAAGAAACAACATATTCATACACAATTATAATAACTGTGCAAAAGTAATTCAGAGATACCTTAGTTCTGTCTGGGGGCTGTTATTCAAGGAGCCTGCTCCCACAGCATAAGTAACTTCAGGAAGAGAAAGGGTAGACCCTGCTCTGAAGAGATTCACCAGCACTTCCTACTTAGAATGACATTCCTAACTCAGAGTGTGTACAAGACCCTCTGCTATTCTTTGTGTGGATAAGTAGGGAAAAGCGATATGCAACTGTCTTACAGTCTAGTGAAGGAGGTAAGTATACCAGCAATGGCCAGATGAGGGCTTAGAAAACCTTTAATCAATCAGTTTGCCAGCTATATGCTGAAGGCCCACATTGTTGTTTTTTAATTGCTGAATTGTTTCTGACTCTTTGTGACATCATGGACAGTAGCCCACCAGACTCCTCTGTCCATGGGATTTCTCAGGCAAGAATACTAGAATGGCTTGCCATTTCCTTCTCCAGGGAATCTTCCTGACCCAGGGATCAAACCTGCGTCTCCTGCATTACAGGTAGATTCTTTACCATGAGCCACCTGGGAAGCCCTGTTGAAGGCCCGTAAGCCAGAGCAAAGTCATACAGTTTACAAGGCTGTAGGTAAGACACAGGAAAACCACAGGGATAGTGTAGAAACTCATACCACCTGTAGACCTAAAGTGACAAGGAGAGCAATCTGTGGGGGGAGGGCAAGTGAGAACACCTGGGGCTGGTCATTTGCTGGTAGGGTGTTTCCTTGAAGCCTGAATGTGATCATCGCCATTAGGCAGATGAAGTAGAGATGCTGAAATTGCTTTGGCAAAGTATTATGGAAGATATCAGGTGGCTCACAGAGATGAGAATGTTAGAGTAGTTTTGTTATGTGTTCGAAGAAGGCAATGGAAACCTACTCCAGTACTCTTGCCTGGAAAATCCCATGGACAGAGGAGCCTGGCAGGCTGTATTCCATGGGGTCGCTAAGAGTCAGACATGACTGAGCAACTTCACTTTCACTTTTCACTTTCATGCATTGGAGAAGGAAATGGCAACCCACTCCAGTGTTTTTGCCTGGAGAATCCCAGGGATGGGGGAGCCTGGTGGGCTGCTGTCTCTGGGGTCACACAGCATCGGACATGACTGAAGCAACTTAGCAGCTCAGCAGCAGAGCCTAGCATCTGACTTTGCTCCATAGGAGGACTCAGAGATTCCTTTCAGTAAGGCAAGAAGAAATTCATTGGTGTAAAAGGACTTGGTGACTCTTGTCCTCCACAGATCAGACTTTTTAAACAGGAAATGCTGCTATGGAACTAGTCTCCCCAGTATCAGTGGGCTTATGAGATTTCTCAGTGGCAGTAGCACAAAATTATCAAAGGCCTGCTCAGAAGACACAGAAGTTCCTGAGAATGGACGTTCATTTGAAGGCAACTCTGAATGAATGATTGATTAGTGTGAAAGCATAAATACTGCAGCTCCCTGAGCATCACTGAACACAATTCCAAGATGTAAAATAAATCATAAGATCATGACGGTGAGCACTAGCAAAAACTTTAAGTAGAATCTGCGATTGTTACAAAACACCATTCCATTCTAAACGAGGCTAACTTCAGAGTGTGCATTGTACCTTATACATTATACTTAGACTTGAGTCACCTGAGCTAGGAGAAGACCCTTCTCATCCAAAGTTAAAGGAGGCTGAAGGACAGTCTATAACCCAGAGAAACCAGCAAGGAAGAGGGCAATGGCTGTGGGGAAAGTGTGCCGTTCTCCTCTGTTTGAAATGCTGTTTGTTCTCTGCAAGTGTGTCTAAAAGCATAGGTCTAGAAATCAGATGTGGCCTTTTTAAAATAGTCTTCTCAATCTCCTGGAATCCTTTTCTCTCTCTGCTAGCTAGTTATTAAACATCTACTGTACGCCAGTTACTCTCCTCAGCAACATCGACATAACCAGACAGACACCACAGGCACCGCCCTCAGTGAACTTTATTCTGTGTGAGGATCAGCCACGCATAAATAGGCAGCTGCATTATGTGCAGTAGATGTTCTAACAGGTTAAGGGAAGGGTGCTGTGGGTACACACATAGGGTGAGGGGGTGAAGTTGCTCAGTCATGTCCGACTCTTGGCGATCCCATGGACTATAGTCTACCAGGCTTCTCGGTCCATGGGATTTTCCAGGCAAGAGTACTGGAATGGGTTGCCATTTCCTTCTGCAGGGGATCTTCCTGACCCAGGAATTGAACCCAGGTCTCTTGCATTGCAGGCAGATGCTTTACCCTCTGAGCCACCAGGGAAGCCCACACACATACCTACCAAATCTTCATAGGAAAAAAAATTTAAAAAGAAAAAAGAAATGTATGTGGCCAATCTCTGAAGAATCATTCTAAGTCACAATTCCTTTCATTGACTTCACAGAACCCAATATTTCCATACTCCAAGTTTAAAGATGTTGAAACTGTGGTACAATTAATGAGACTGAATCTTAGTGGGCTTATAAATCCAGGGAGAAAAACAGGAAGAAAAGATAGATGTACAATGGCTTTTCACTGTCAACTCTCTAAGGGAAGTGAGTTAAGAGAATAATTTAAGCTATGTTTAAATAATCAGGATGATTACTTTTTTAATTAAACAATTATTTATTTATTTTTGGTGCCACTGAGTTTTCACTGCTGTGTGCAGGCTTTCTCTAGTTGTGGCCAGCGTGGGCTCCACTCTACCTACAATGCTTGGGATTCTTACTGTGGCAGCTCCTCTTGTTGCAGAACATGGACTCCAGGGTGCTCAGGCTTCGTTTGTTGTGGGTCACAGGCTCTAGATCGCAGGCTCATGCACATGAACTTAGTTGCTCCACGGCATGTGGAATCTTCCTGGACCAGGGCCTGAACCCATGTCCCCTGTGTTAGTAGGCAGATTCTTAACTACTGGAACACCAGGGAAGTCCAAGATGACTGCCTTTTATGAGTTATATATAGCCTTACTAGTACAGTTGTCTGGCAGAGAGTAAACATTTCATAAAGGTATTAATCTTCTGTTGGGAGCTCAAATTGGAATGAATCCACTGGTAAAGAAATATCAAATTCAAACATCAAGCTGTTTGATGCTACAATCTCCTGTGGAGATCTATCCTGAGGAAATTGCCATAAATCTATCCAAAGGATTTACACAGTGGTGTTAGTCACAGTATTAGCTATGCTAGTAAAACACTGGAGGATTTGAAACAGGACAAAAATGTTATAAAGTATGACATAAAATTTCTATATACAGTCATACAATGAAATAATTTGCAGCAAAACTATAATTTAAAGAAGAAGAAGAAGAAAAATTCATGTTACATTAACAAGTGGAAACATTTTGTAACACANTTTGAAACAGGACAAAAATGTTATAAAGTATGATATAAAATTTCTATATACAGTCATACAATGAAATAATTTGCAGCAAAACTATAATTTAAAGAAGAAGAAGAAGAAAAATTCATGTTACATTAACAAGTGGAAACATTTTGTAACACAAAATATAAAGTATAATTCTACTGACAGAAAATGCTTCAGTAGAATTATGCTTTTCCTTATGGAGATCCTATATGTATTTTATTAGATTTATTCTTAGGCACTTTTTTGTTTTGATGCTAATGTAAATGATATTATGCTTTTAATTTTAATGGTTTGAATTTGAAATGGTTCATTACTGACATATATGAAATCAATTTACATTTGGATCTAACCTTGTATCTTGCAACCTTGTTACAATTGCTATCTAGCTCCAAGAGTTTTTATATCAGTACATTGGGATTTTCTACATAGATGATTTTGTCAGTTGTAAACAGAGAGTTTTATTTCTTCCTTACCAATCTGAGTACCTTTCTTCCCTCTCTTATTGCACTAGCTAGGACTTCCAGCATGATGTTGAACAGAACTGGTAAGAAGAGACAACTTTGCTTTGTTCCAATTTTAAGTGTTTTCTCTGCATCTGATTTTCTGGGAGAGAATATAGAAAATCAGTATTATTTCTTTCTTAAACATTAATAGAATTCACTAGTGAAACCCTTTGGGCCTGATAATTATTTTTGTTTCTTAGCAAGATTCTCTCCATCTGGTCCCATAAAAGTGTTGTCACATGATCATCAAATATATCCATATAAAGCCAATACAATTTAAAGACGAGATATGACCTTTTCCATAAATGATCCAGAAGCAATTTAATGTCTTGAAAAGATACATATATTCTCAATGTATGTGTGTGTGTCTGACTCTGTGACCCCATGGACTATAGCTCGCCAGGCTCCTCTTTCCAAGGGATTCTCCAGGCAAGAGTACTGGAGTGGGTTGTCATTTCCTTCTCCATCTTAATGTATAATATCATGAAAAAATAAACTTACTCCCTTACATCATATATGATAAATAATATATAAATATTAAAGGGAAAACAATAAAGCTTTCAAAGGAAAACAGAAGAATTTATTTGTAAATTTGTAATAAACAATGATTAAGCAGGGTATTGCACTAACAGTATGAGAAATGGAACTTTATTAAAATTAAAAGAATAGCCATTGAATGACTAAGTCACAGGCTGAGCAAAAATAACAGCAATCTATATGTCTGAACAAGAACCCATATCTAGAATATGCTTTCTTGAAGTTCAAATTAGTAAAGAAATGACTAACAAGGTATTTTTATGTGAGCAAAAGACTTGAACAGGCACTTAACAAAGGTGATATCTAAATTTTAAAGAATATAATAAGAAGTGCTCAACACAATTATCTGTTGGAAAAATGACAAAAGAAGGCTCAAGTGATAGTGCACTACACACCCAAAAGAGTGGTTAAGATGAGAAGAACTGAAAATAGCAAATGCTCAGAAGAAAAAGGAACATCCTCACCTGGAAACCATTGGGGGTGCCAATCAGTTTAAATATTTTGGAAGACAGCTTATTAGTACTTAAGAAGCATAAAGTATGCCCATCCTGTGACCCAGTAACCTGCATCAAGCTATAGAACCAAGATAAACCAGAGTAAATTTCAAAGAAGCTACGTGCTCAAGGATTATCACAGCAGCTGTATTAATAATGTGCAGAGACTGAAAATATGCTAAATGTCCATCAAGAGGATAATTAAGAAATTTATCTATATCAATACAATGGAATACTAAACAGCAGTAACCAAGAACAAACAATACCTACACGTACATTATAGATGAATTTCATACTATACTTTGTATTGTGAGAAAACCAGAATTTTTTTTTAAAGTAAATGCAGTACTGACATTTATATGATGCTCAAGAACAAGCAAAATGTAGTGATAAAGGTAAGAATAGTAGATATTTCCAGAAAGAAAATGGAGAGTAATATTCACTAGAAAGGGACAGGCAATAATATTCTTTTTTATTTTATTTTATATTGACATTTAATCCACTGGCATTTTATTTATTTATTTACCATCTATCATTTTCATGGGGTCACTAGGAGTCAGACGCGACTGAGCGACTTTACTTTCACTTTTCACTTTCATGCATTGGAGAAGGAAATGGCAACCCACTCCAGTGTTCTTGCCTAGAGAATCCCAGGGTCAGGGGAGCCTGGCGGGCTGTGGTCTATGGGGCCGCACAGAGTCGGACACGACTGAAGCGACTTAGCAGCAGCAGCAGCATTTATTTATTATTATTTTTTTTTACTTTACAATATTGTATTGGTTTTGCCACTAGGATGACCCAGAAGAATATTCTTAAGTGATAAAAATCTTCTCTATTCTATCTTGGTATAGGTAGTGGTTACATAGCCTTATATATGTGAAAAAATTGAGTATGTAAAATTTGTGCACTTTGCAGTATATAACTTACACTTTAAAAGGAGGTGGTGTTATTTCTTTACTTAACAATATTGTACTAATTCTCCATCACCCCCACTGCACCATCAATCCATAAATATCCTGAATTCAGCTGTCAAAGGGCAAAACTAAATGTGCGTTTATCCAAATTTTCACTTTTTTCTAATGGAAGAGAACTTTTATAAGAAAAGTTAAAATGTCAGAATATCTTGTAAACAGGTCAAATACCTGGTAATGTGCTCTGACCAAAGCAAATATTCTTCTGCGTCTTTGCTTAAAGCTGTACCTCCATTTGCCCAATGCTATGACTATATTAATATGACCTGTCTTAAGACCACCATCTGTTTCTCTTTTGCCCTGCTACTAATAGATCATAGCTATATGCAATGCCTTAAAATACAATGGCATCTACCTACTTAATAACTGGTTGTTTAGTCTGTTGCATGAGTGCATGCATGCCTAGTCGTGTCTGACTCTTTTGACCCCATCTACTGCAGCCAACCAGGCTCTTCTGCCTATCGGATTTTCCAGGCGAGAATACTGGAGTGGGTTGCTGTTTCCTCCTCCAGGTTTGTTGGTTGTTACTGCTCTAATGACTCACTTCCACCTAAAGCTATTACTCATTTGCACCATTCAGACCCTTGAAGTGAGGCTCCAAGTTCTGTCATATTAGTTGGGAAATAATGAGTGAAGCTTGTAGCCAACATTTTTAACTCTCTTAAATCTGTATATCCCTCCATTAAGAAGGTCTAATAAGTTGATATGTCTATAGAACTCTATATACCACCTCAGCAGGCACTATGCTTGATTCTATATGGAACTTTATTTCCTACCCCAAAATATTAAAACATTTTTTTATTATTTTGTCAAGACAAAATTGCCACATTTTTCACTTCCAACATTCTTACAAAAATGATGTTGCAAAAATTAACCATTGAAAAGTTGCATGACATCACTGTAAATAGAATTGGGTTTCTTTAAATGTAAAAATAAAAATCTTTGAAATGTAAATCTGCCAGAGAAAAGATCGATCAACAAAGCATGACTAAAGGAAAGCAGAGAAAAGTACATTCAAACTGAAGGGCCTAGATTCCAATCCCGGCTCTAGCACTAGGCACATGAATGTCCATGGGCCGCCTCAAATTATTTACATGAGTCTTAGGTACGTAATGTGTCATATGAGGGGCTGGATTAAATCATTCTTTAGACCTGTTAAAGAGTAACCCTCTATGACTGTGGAAACAAAGACTGATTAAAATAGATAGACTAGAGTAAGGAGTAGAGAAATACAATGCTTACAGGCAAGTTAAAATTTTTCTCTAAATATAGAAGAGAAAGCACCAGCTGCCATTTGTTTTCTTCACTGAAAAACAATTTTTTTTAACTGATAAGCAAAGTTTTGGAGTTTCTTTGTCATTTTCAAGAGAAGATTTTTATGCTCAAGGTTTTCTTCAGGGCAACTTTAACATCCTTATTCCTCAGACTATAGATTAATGGATTGAGCATGGGCACCACAGCAGTATAGAATACAGAGGACACTTTCCCCTGATCAAGGGGTAAAATAGAAGGTGGTTTGAGGTACATGAAAGCTCCTGACCCAAAGAAAAGAGAAACCACAATTATATGGGAGCTGCATGTACTAAAGGCTTTGGATCGGCCCTCAGTGGAGCTGATGTGGAGAATGCTAGAAAGAATAAAACCATAAGAGATAAAAATGGTCACAATGGGCACACCAATGCCAATGGTCACAACAATAAAGACCACCAGCAAATTTATGTAAGAACTGTTACAGGAGAGCTCAAGGAGGGGAATGATGTCACACATATAGNTAACCATTGAAAAGTTGCATGACATCACTGTAAATAGAATTGGGTTTCTTTAAATGCAAAAATAAAAATCTTTGAAATGTAAATCTGCCAGAGAAAAGATCGATCAACAAAGCATGACTAAAGGAAAGCAGAGAAAAGTACATTCAAACTGAAGGGCCTAGATTCCAATCCCGGCTCTAGCACTAGGCACATGAATGTCCATGGGCTGCCTCAAATTATTTACATGAGTCTTAGGTACGTAATGTGTCATATGAGGGGCTGGATTAAATCATTCTTTAGACCTGTTAAAGAGTAACCCTCTATGACTGTGGAAACAAAGACTGATTGAAATANATTCAAATATTAACCAAACTAAGTATTAAGTGAGATTTTTTAATCTTCATAATGAAAATCTAGTAGCCTCAAAATCAGAAAATTTAATTATTGGAGTAATATAAGAGACTATACCAGGATACCAGCTATGACCAGTTCTTCTCAACACAGTATTGGAAACTCTAGCCAGTGCAATATGATGAGAAAAGCAAATAGTAGATATTAAGATTGAAAGGAAGCCAAATTATTATTATTCCAGACTAGAATTTTCTACAACTTAAAGAAACTGCCAATGGATTATTAAAATTATTGCATGTAGCAAGATTGGTACAGAAAGAATAATTCTTATATACTAGCAACATACATTTGGAAAATTTAATATTAAAAAAAAGCAATATTTGTCCATCTAAACTCCAAAAGTCCTCATCACAAGAAAAAAAATATTTTCTATTTCTTTAATTTTTTGTTCATACTAGATGATGGTCATTTACTAAACTTGCTATAATCATCATTATATGATGAATGTAAGTCAAAATCATTACACTGTACACTTTAAATTTATATAGTGATCTTTGTCAATCATACTGGAAGAAAAATGAAAGAATAGAATGAACAAAAATAAAGATTAAAAAACAGCATTTGTAATAGCAATAAAATTATCAAGGAATAAATTTAGCAGATGTGAGATCTTTATAGAGAAAAGTATACATGTTATCAAAATTTTTTTTAAAAGTTCTAAATGCATGTAGAATTTTACCAGACATGATTAAAATCCTATATTGTTATTATGTTACAAATGCTATTCAGATGCTTTATACCCATTCCTTCATATACTTCCCATAGTAATTACATGATGTAAACATTATTATTATTTTAATTTTACAGATAAGAAAACAGGAGTTACCAGAGGTTAAATGACTTTCCTTTTGCTATCTTGAAGACAGAAATAGCAACCCACTCCGGTATTCTTGCCTGGAAAATCACATGGACAGAGGAGTGTGGCAGGCTACAGTCCATAGGGTCACAAAGAGTCGGTCACAACTGAGTGACTTCACTTTGTTATCTAGCTAGTGGATTGGGTTGTAGGATTCAAATCAGCAGACTTTCTCCAGAACCTGTGTACTTTAATAGACAATACTTCCTCATCAATAAAATATGAAGACGTTCCATTATTGGTGCAGTGGTAGGGAGCTAGATAGAAGGAAATGAATTAAAAAAAAAAAACCCAAACAATATATGATAGAAGTTCTGCTGCAGATCAGTGAGAAAGCATATTTAGTAAATGATAATAGGACTGTTGACTCTTTAGAAGAATAAAAATAAAATTGTATGTTTATCTCATTCCATATGTAGCAGTCAATTAAAGTTTGAGTGGAAAAAAAAAACACCCTCTAGTTTTTAGGTGATAAAATAAGAGAATATCTTTAGAATTTGAAGCGGAAAAGGATTTCTTTAAAAAGATACACAGTTCCCAAACAATAGAAAAGAAGTCAGTTCTTTTCATCAATGTCAATATTTTAAAAGTGAAAGATAGTTCTTCTGAAATAGAAGATATTTACAAACAGAAAATTTTTAAAATTTGGATTTGCAAAATTGATTCATTCTCTGTTTCTCATTCATTTATAGATTAAACAATTCAACTATATGTTTATACATCTATATATCTATATATGGTACATATCTTGAAAGTTAAAACAAGAATCATCAATAAGCCAATGAAAAGATCCTCATCCTTTTTAATAATCACTAATGTGTGTGTGTGTGTGTGTGTATATGTGTATGCTCAGTAGTGTCCAACTCTGCAACCCCATGGACAGTAGACTACTAGGCTCCTCTTACATGGAATTTTCCATCAAGAATACTGCAGTGGTTTGCCATTCCAACTCAGGGACTCTTCCTGACTCAGAGATCAGACCCACATGTCTTGAGTCTCTTGCACTGGCAGGCAGGTTCATCACTAGTGCCACCTGGGAATCACTCATGGCCACACATAATCTCAAGGTCAAATGAAAGAATGAACAACATATAACCGTTGGATAGTATTCCTTAACATAGTGATAAAAGGAAATAATTTATATTTATAATAATGTTTTATTTACTTAGGTTTATACTTTATGTTTATATGAAAAGAGATAACTATTCAATGTGGTTAATGTACAGAGAAGATTAAAATATAGCTGCACGTATCAAGTACATACTGGTGAATCTAGATCACTTTTTGGGATCTTACAAACTTGAGTCATTCATAAAGTTAATGAAATTCCTCCAAAGAGCATTTTTCATATAGATTGTTTCTATCAATTTTTACTGTTTTAGAAATTCAAAGTTAGAAAAATTTAAAATATCTTATTTAAAGAATACAATAGTACATACATTTCATGTTAAGTTGAAACATGTTATTAATGAAAAATAACATTTTACAAATAAGAATCAGAGGAATGGTGTCATTATTTTACATTAAAAGAAATCTCTTTACTGTGTAGTTTAATAGAAGATAACTTGATTATAATATATGATTTTCTATTCAATCTGTTGCAATATGGTGTTTAGATTGAAATATAAAAAGAAAATTTGGCCTCGTACTGATATGGAGTTAGAACAAGGAAGCACATTTTAGTAGTCTTTTCACATAATTGCAAATATATTTTGTACTACACTAAAACTTGACAGATGGCAGTTTCTTAAAGGTTAGTTTCAATGTGGAATCTTAAGCCTATAAAAAATTTTCATCCTTAGTTGAATTAAATCTTTTATATTCAGTTAAATTGATTTGACTTTATGTTGAAGGAGTGTCTTATTCATGAAAGAGGTATGATGTAATGCATTCATCAAATAGAAAAATATTGATTCCCTAAGTATTGAGATCTTCCAAATGTTGATGCTTTTCATCATACAATATAAAAATAACACTTACTAATATCGCCACTCATTTCATCAGAAAAGTCTATAACCTGTGAAAGGCTCTCCTTCTTATTGTGAAGGATATAAATTTTCCAAAATTTTAGTTTTTGCTTGTTGCCAATATTGAAAGCTTGAATTTCATCTCTGGCAACAAATACTGTGAGTTTTTCCTAAAATGGTATGCTTACTTCATTTTTGAGAAAATGTCTGCTAGCTAACTCTGGGTAATCAGTTTGTCAGTTATCCTTTCCTGTAAAAATATGTTGAATGGAAAAAGCCAGGATTCAGTCTGTGAATTAAAAAAAGAAATTATGTAAATGTTCTTTGAGACAACCACTGTACTTTTGGTATGAAGCAGAAGTGCTCTGTATGCATGTCCTATTTTGTCATAGAGACTATTAAAAAAATACAAACTCAAGGGCTTATATTAATAAAGTAATAATTGTTTCTGGTTTATCAAGGACATTTGTAAGCAAACTAGATTTTTTTCTCTTTCTTTGTGTGTGGTGGTGAAAAGTACAGTGAATACCAGTAAAGTGAGGTGCAACTGCTTTGATTTGTGCTAATATGCTAGTTGTTTTACCCATTGTTTTAATTGCTTTTGCTTTAATATCATTATGGTAAAATTGGCAAATAACAATTTTATGATTATGAAAATTATTTTTATTTTCTTGACTTCTCAAATGGTCTTGACTGCTGAGGGTCAACAGAACAAATTTTAGGAAATTTGAGTCTAGAGATAATGGATTTCAAGTGTACAAGTATGTTGATGCTTCAAATTTTGCAATCATAGAGAAAACAATAATAATAAAAATTATAAAAATGTGATGGAAATTTTGCCTTCCCAGAGTATCTTTAATAAAGCCTAAAATTCAGTCACTAAGTTATGTCTGTCTTTGCAACCCCATGGACTTCAGCATTCCAGGCTTCCCTGTCCTTCCTTCACTACTTCCTGGAATTAGCTCAAACTCATATCCATTGAGTCAGTGAAGCTATCCAAACAACTCATCTTCCGTCGCTCACTTCTCCTGCCCTCAATCTTTCCCAGCATCAAGGTCTTTTCCAATGAGTCAGCTCTTTGCATCAGGTGGCCTAAGTATTGAAGCTTCAGCTTCAGCACAGGTATAAGGAAGTAGCACAGCAAAAGGCATGTAGACCAGTGAATCAGACTTTGGAATTGAGATTCAGAAAGATATTCAAATATATTCTTGAATAAAATAAATGAAAATATAACCTGTCAATTAATTGGTGAAAAAGGTGGCCTATTTATTCTATGGTACTTTCATAGTTGGTCCTGAATCTGGTTGGAAAAAAATCGTATACATATAGATGTATACATATATATATACATACATACAATGTCATATGCCAAGTAAATTCTAGAAGGAATTTTCAAAGAAAATTTTTAAAGAATTGAAAAGAAAATTAGGATTATATTTATGAAAATTTGAAGGGGGAATCTTCCTAAATAAGACTAAGAAATTAAACTATTAATATATACATAGGAATGAAAGGAAATTCACTACAATGTAAAAAATAATAAATGTCAGGTTGGCTTCAAAATAATTATAAGACATATACAATTATTTGTTGACTGGAAGGAATAAAAAAAATTCTCACAATTAATAAGAAAAAGACAAACTACCCAATAAAACACTGAGGAAAATGGAAGGAAATTAAAGTGTTTAATAAACTTGAAAAAATTCTCAGTCTTACTCAGATTCAAGGAAATATAAATGAAAGCAAAAGAAGATACTATCTTTTTCATTGTCAAATTGATAAAATAAAAAATAATAAATTCCAGTGATGACAAGAAGGAAATGTGGTAATGGTAATTATTAATTACCTGTAATATATATGGAAATGAAATGGTAACATTTATTACAGACTATTAAGACACATAAGTAACAAAATAATGTTCATAGCATATAATACTCTATAGGTATATATACATACATGCATACATATCAATACATACATGAATAAATGAGAAAGAAGAAATTGGAAATTGAGAGGGCAAACAGTGGAAGGTTTTATATTTTTCCTTTAAAATAGTTTTGTGTTTGTCACATGTTATGAATTTATAGGTATGCTAATTTTTTAATAAAGTAGATATTTTGAAAAACATTAAAAACCATATTGTTTTATAGCTAGCACTTTGCTCTCCATGAAAGTGCTATGAAATGTAAGAAAAAGGAGAATAAAAATAGTCAGCTGAATAATTTAGATTGAATTATTAATTTTGGTACCTGTGCTAATTTGATGTTTGATCTAAAACATGCATAATGACTCATATTATTTCACCATGCTTCATTTATCAGTCTGTCCTAATATCAAAACTGCACTCTCTTAATTATAATAGTGAATTCATGTATACAATAGGACAAGTACCATTTCTTTTTTTCTTAGCAGCTTTGCCTAATATTAATCTTAAAGTCTTCTATATACATAAAAATATCTAACAATGAAAGAAGCAATTTTTAAATTTATTTAGGTATTATTTAAAGGCACAATAAAATTTTGCATTCTTTTATTAGTTCATTCTCCAGTACTTAATATTCCCTCATACTATTTCAAATGATGTGTTATATGTAATTATTTTTTGTTGCTTGTGTCAAATTTAAATGACTTTGCATAATAATTTTTTTCTCATTTCTTTTGGTAAGCTCTCCAATTATTATTTCAATAGACTG
>SJYW01017858.1:188164-204739 GCA_006410735.1 Raphicerus campestris | reverse complement strand
ACCAGGTCGCCTCTATCTCCTCCCTCCCCCTTCTCTTCTCTACCCAACTCTGTGAATCTTACTGTGTGTTCCGGACAATGGAGAACACTTAGGGAACTGATAACTGGCTGGATCTTTCTCTCTCGTTTTGATTCCCCCTTTTATTCTCCTGGCCACCTCTGTCTCCTTCCTCCCTCTTCTCTTCTCTGTATAACTCGGTGAACATCTCTGAGTGGTCCAGACTGTGGAGAGCACATAGGGAAGTGATTACTGGCTAGCTTGCTCTCTTCTCTTTTGTTACCCTTTCTTCTCCTCCTGGTCACCTCTATCTCCCTCCTCTTTCTTCTCTTCTCCATGTAACTCTGTGAACCTCTCTGGGTGTCCCTCACTCTGGAGAAACTTTACATCTTTAACCTATTTTATCAACGGTGCTGTATAGATGGAGAAGTATTGAGGCTACTGTAAAAATAAGACTGAAAACCAGAAGCAGGAGGCTTAAGTCCATATCCTGAGAATACCAGAGAACTCCTGAAACAAGGGAACATTAATCGACAGGAGCTCATCAAACATCTCCATACCTACACTGAAACCAAGCACCACCCAAGGGCCAACAAGTTCCAGAGCAAGACATACCACGCAAATTCTCTAGCAACACAGCAACATAGCCCTGAGCTTCAATATACAGGCTGCCCAAAGTCACTCCAAACCCATTGACTTCTCATAACTCATTACCAGACATGTCAGTGCACTCCAGAGAGAAGAAATCCAGCTCTACCCACTAGAACCCCGACAGAAGCTTCCCTAAAAAGAAAACTTTGACAAGCCATCCGTAAAACCCCTACCTGCAGCGAGGAAACTACAATAAAGAGAACTCCAGAAACTGCCAGAATACACAAAGGCCACCCCAAACAGAACAATATAAACAAGATGAAAAGGCAGAGGAATTCCCAGCAGGTAAAGTAACAGGATAAAGGCCCACCAAACCAAACAAAAGAGGAAGAGATAGGGAATCTATCTGATAAAGAATTCCAAATAATGATAATGAAAATGATCCAAAATCTTGAAAACAAAATGGAATCACAGATAAATATCCTGGAGACAAGGATTGAGAAGATGCAAGAAAGGTTTAACTAGGACTTAGAAGAAATAAAAAGGAGTCAATATATAATGAATAATGCAATAAATGAGATGAGAAACACTCTGGAGGGAACACATAGGAGAATAACAGAGGCAGAAGATAGAATTAGTGAGGTAGAAGATAGAAAGGTAGAAATAAATGAATCAGAGAGGAAAAAAGGAAAATGGATTTAAAAAAAATGAGGACAATCTCAGAGACTTCTGGACAATGTTAAACTCCCCAACATTCGAATCAGACTCTTGGAGGGCATAAACAGAACATTGTGCACACCAGGACCCGGGAAAAAGGAGAAGTGACCCCACAAGAAACTGACCCAGACTTGCTCATGAGTGCCCAGGAGTCTCTGGCAGAGGCGTGGGTCAGCAGTGGCCTGCTGCAGGGTTGGGGGCACTGAGTGTAGCAGTGCGTGCATGGGAACTTTTGAAGGAGGTCTCCATTATCTTCATTACCGCCACCATAGTTTGGTGTCAGGGCAGATAACAAGGAGGGAGCATAGCCCCGCTTATCAACAGAAAATTGGATTAAAGATTTACTGAGCATGGCCCCGCCCATTGGAACAAGACTCAGTTTCCCCCTTCAGAGGGCAGACAGACTGAAAACCACAATCACAGAAAACTATCCAATGTGATCAAATGGACCACAGCATTGTCTAACTCAGTGAAACTATGAGCCATGCCATGTAGGGCTACCCAAGACAGACAGGTCATGGTGGAGAGTTCTGACAAAACATGGTCCACTGGAGAAGGGAATGGCAAACCATATCACCATTCTTGCCTTGAGAACCCCATGAACAGTATGAATATGTATATATACACATAACTCAACTAGCTGAAATAACCTTGCCTTACAGTAAAATCTTTTTAGCATTTAAGTCTAGTTTTTCTTTTGTTGTTGTTCAGCTAAATCATTTCTGAATGTTTGTGGCCCCATGAACTGCAGTATGCCAGGCTTCCCTGTCACTCAGTATCTCTCAGAGTTTGTTCAAACTCATGTCCATTGAGTCAGTGATACTATTTAACCATCTCATCTTCTATTGCCCCCTTCTCCTTTTGCCTTCAATCTTTCCCAACATCAGAGTCTTTTTCAGCAAGCTAGCTCCTCATATCAGGTGACCAAAGTATTACAGTCTCACTTTCAGTATCAGTTCTTTTAATGAATATTTAGGATCGATTTCCTTTAGGATTGGCTGATTTGATCTCCTTGCAGTCCAAGGGACTCTAAAGGGTCTCTTCAGCACCACAATTCAAAAGCATTAATTCTTTGGCACTCAGCCTTCTTTATGGTCCAACTCTCACATCCATACATGACTACTGGAAAGACCATGACTTTGACTATATGGACCTCTGTCGGCAACGTGATGTCTCTACTTAATTTTAATATACTGTCTAGGTTTGTCATAGCTTTCCTTCCAAGGAGCAAGTGTCTTTTAACTTCATGGCCACAGTCATTGTCAGCAATGATTTTGGAGCCCAAGAAAATAAAATCTGTCACTGCTTCTACTTTTTCCCCTTCTATTTCCCATGAAGTGATGGAACCAGATACCATGATCTTAGTTTTTTGAATGTTGAGTTTTAAGCCAGCTTTTTCACTCTCCTCTTTCACTCTCATCAAGAGGCTCTTGATAATGCTTCCAATAGTGTTCATTAAACTATTACATTGGCAAACTTTCTATGATTGATGTGCAATAATATATGCAGTGTTGTTCTTTAGTCTTTCAGCTGTGTCCAACTCTTTGTGACAACATTAATTGTAGCCCATGAGGCTCCTCTGTCCATGGGATTCTCCAGACAGTGGAGTGGAGTGGGTTGCCATTTCCTTCTCCAATATGTAGTCTTAACACAAGAATTAATAATATAATGGAAAGAATTAAGCATTAAGATAACACTTTTTGTTGACATAGTCATAATGTGTCCTAAACAACGTTAACTGAGACTTTGACAGGGGTCAGTCGACTCTGACAAAGGCCAGTCCCTTGGTGGTTAACTTTCTATTGGCAGATTTGTAGACTTTATCTTCAAGTGTCCACTAGATTTCTCTTCATATGTGCTCCCTGTCTGTTTCATTTGTTTATTTGTTAGGAATCACATTGTTTATTTTGTTAATGGCAGCACTTAACATATACAATGGTGAAGTGATAAAAGAGTTTACGTGGTTTTAGATGAATTTCATAAGACTTATGTCTAGAAATTTTCATGTTTTTCTAGTACCATATCTTAAACAGTTTAAAAGTTTAACACTCATCCTCTGCAGAAAGATATAAATATCTTAAAGTTAAGCTTTTTCAAAGGTGTATAAACTAAGCTCAATAATATCATGAATTGACAGTCACACAATTAAACAGGAACTCATCTGCCTGATACGAATATGAAAGGAAAAAATTTTAGGGGACAATACCTGTAATAGTAAATGATTTGTACTATTTGACTCAACAGTTAATATAGACAGTCATCCTATAGATGCACTTGTACAAATATTCATTTATAGTAATATCGATATATACATGAATGTTCATTGTTGCCTCACTGTAGCAGAAATGTTAGAAATGATTGGACTGTATAATATTAAAGCCCATATTTTAAAATATATACAGATATATGGACATTGGTATATTCACTGACATATTTTCCTAGATTGCATTTGTATTACTACCCTATTGATGATGTCTTACGAGAGATGGACACCAGGTAGCAGTTGTGACATGATGTCTCTCCCTGAACTTATACAAGCAGCAAAAGTACTGCATCAACATTTTCAGAATAGGTATCAGGGACCTGGAAGAATTCAGAATTTGCTATTTGAAAAGCAAAATTATTATGAAGAGTGTTTGGAAAGGCTAAAAATATCAAAGACTTTCAGCTATATTCCATGAACAAAAGTTTTTAAAAGGTACTATGTACACATAATTGCAAGGCCAGTTTAAGAGCTCAGAAGTAATGACTTTTAGTTCTTTGGGGCTTTCTTTCTTCATCACCAATATTATTGATGACACAGAGCATAGATAGTATTATGTGGAAAAATCTGCATATGGCATATTTTACTGAGGCAAATTTTGTTAATCTGAGCATTCCTGCAATGAACAGAAGATATGTCATTTTTTGTCATTTTCTGGTTGCAAATATTGATGGGCTTAATTTAGTATAGCAAAATCAATTTACTGATTGGGAATTTATCATGCAGTTGTCAACTTCCAGGTAATTTTCTCTGACCTCTCACAGGAGGATGATCTTTTATCTTGTGTAAGTGGATAATTAAACTTTTTGTTTTATTTTTTAATTTTGAACTAATCATTCAATACATATAGATTTCTTACAGCAACACTTAAGAGAATGAGGCCTTTTTCATTAGCCATATTTGTGTGAGTATTATTATCCGGGGCTAAGGTTGTGCACTGATGCACTGTTACCCACTGCGGCTCTGATCACCTACTGATGAGCTGTTCTTTGAAGTGAATTGGTGTTTTTCACTATTAGCTATTCAACCTTGTAGAGGTTTCAGTTACATTTTCTTGTGGGTGCATAAGGCCACCAGTCTGAATTAAATCTGCTCTGATTAAAGGCACTCATTTTTACTTTCTCACTTTACTATCTGAAGTTGAGATATTCCTTACAGTTGATGATGTCTTATAATTGTTGTCAAGTGGGAAGAAGCTGTGGTCAAGTATGTGAAAATCTTCTGGTGAGATAAGTGCAAGGAAGCACCAAACCATTTAAAATTGTATGAAATCTAAAATCTAAGTTTAAGGACTCTCCCTTAATTTTTCTTAAATTCTCATCAAATTAATACATACACATGAGTTAAAAATCAAATTGGATAACAGATATATTCTGAAAAAACATTGTTTTTGGAGTCCTATCTATATTGCTAAAAAACACTTACCTTGCTGTTTGTTGATTTATGAACTGATTAAATTTTCTACATACTCCCTGTTATAAATGAAAGTTGTTTAGACTCTCAGCCTCTTTTCAATTTAGTTCCCCAGCTCTCCTCCCACCTCAGCTCCTGGTTGCTGTCATTTGTACTTCAGATTTTACATTCTCAAGGTTGGCTGCATATACACTCTATTTCATAATTATAATTAAGTCATTGAATCTTTTTTTTTCTTCCGGATCTTGAACTTTAGATTAATTCTCTCCCTACCTCCCCCAAACTGCAGTTAGGTGTGGTTACATGATGATGACAGTGTACATGTTATTTACTGAAAATTCTTACTGCAATACTATTATTAATTTATTTTGCTTTCCCTCAGAAAAGATTTTTGTGCCATTCCAAGAATATTAACAACAATTATTTTTCCTGTACTTCACTAATGTTACTCCAATTCATGCCAAAAGAAATGTCTTTCATGCACAGTGTTAATTTTCTTTTAACAGTTTGTTAAAGTTTCTGAATGCCATCTTTGTCAACAGCCATACCGCCCTGAACACACCCGATCTTATCTGAATGCCATTTTTTATTTCTTAGGAGAAGTATAGCTCCTTCCTCACATCTGCAACAGCTTCTAGCTTCTTACCCATCCAAACTTTGAGTGACTCCAACCATTCTTTTTGAAGGTCCCTTTTTCAATTTGGCCCATTTGTTCTGTACCATGATTTTCTTGCCCAACACCTAAAAATTTTTCTTTACCTGCAGTCTTTCTTATTCTGATAGCACTTTTTTTTTCTGCTTTATTATAATTTCATATTTTTACAAACTATTATTCACTGACTTTTGTCTATAAAACCTTTTCCCATTCTAGCTGTCGTCCTCCCTTTTTTTCTAGAGATTTTCCTTGAAATCCTGTCCATTCTCCTCTCTGAATTACATGTTTACTAAGTCTTTTGAAAAGTTGTAACTTCTCTTCACCTATTTTCTTGACTAAATGTCTTTATTTGTCATCTTTGTTTTATTACAGTGTATCTACAAGTCAGTTTATAAGAAATGATATGTTGGCAGTTAAACTTTCTGTTTCCTTCATGTTAAAAAATAACTGCATTCATCTTTAATTGATGGCAAGGGTGAACATAAAACTCAAAGCATGGAAAATGTTTCTTCATTGCCTTCTAGCAAATACTATTGCTTATGAGAACTGTGCTGCCAACTTGACCCCTCCCCCCCCTTTTTTCTTTTTTTGTAGGTGATCCTTTTTCTTCTTTTCTCTTAAGTTTTAGTACATTGTATTTATTCTTTGGGTTTAGAAATTTACAAGAAGATTTTTAAGTGTGTTTGATTTTATGTACTATACTACTTACTATGGGTAATTAGAAAATTTCTCTTGTTTAATCCTCTTTGGGTTTAGAAATCTTACAAAAAGATTTTTAAGTGTGTTGGTTTTTATTTGCTGTACTAGTTGCTGTAGGTAATCAGAAGATTCTTCTTTTCCTTTAACTCTGGGTCATATTCCTTATTATTGTCACTGTTCTAAAAAAATGTAATTCTTTATCTGCATTCTATTTTTTTAGAATTCCTATTATCAATGACTCAATCCACAGGATTACATTTCCTTTAATATTTTATGTATTTTTTGTTCTGCATCCTGGAACATTTTTATTTGACTTGATCATTTAAAAATTCCTATAAAATTATTTTTTAAATTATAACTTGAGTTACTGAGAGCGCTTTTCTTATTTTCTCTTTATTTTTTTTCCTGTAAATTTATGGCTGCGTTAATTGTACTGCAATCTTTAAAAAAAAACTAATATTTTAAAATCATTTTCACTAAAGTTATTTTTCACATATTTTTCTCCTTTATCATCTGTTATCGTCTCTCTTAAACTTTGAACATGCTCTGCCATGCCCAGGATTTAAACAAATGCAATTTATTTTTTTCTACTCATATTTAGTGATGAATCAATAACCCAATATTTATAAATGTGTATCCTTGTTGACTGGCAGATTTGTTTCAGGTATAGATACTTGGAAGACTTCCCTGGTGGCTTAGAAGGTAAAGAATCTACCTGCAATGCAGGAGACTGGGTTGGATCCCTGTGGCAGGAAGATCCCCTGGAGAGGGGCAGGGCAATCCACTCCAGTATTCTTGCCTGGAGAACACCATGGAAGTGTAACCTGGTGGGCTATAGTCCATGGGGGTCACAGGATCAGACACGACTGAGTGACTAACATACTTAGATACTTGGATGTCCCACCAGATGTCCTGGATGCCGAGTCTACTACCTGTCTTAATTCTCCCCCAGATAGTCTCTTCAATGTGATTGGAGAATTATTATTATTTTTTTAACTTTTTAATTTGCAGTATAAACAGCAATCTGTAATTTGCTTTTCCCTGGTGGTAGAGCACAGCACAGACAGAGAGTAAAAGATGGTCAGTTAATCGTCCTGTCTTTCACACCATCTTTCCCTCTTATTTTCCAAATACGTGGATTTCTAAATTTCAAATCTTCCAAAGGTGTGACTTGCCTTGGGTGTTGTCTCTTGATGGCTGTTCTGGGAAGTTGTTTTTCTATTCTGCTTCTTTATCAAAATTTACTTTCTTTTTTAAATTGCAGGGGGAAAAAAAAAAAAGAAGAGAAATCGCTTGTCTCAGCTGACTCTCTTCCATTTTAAACATTATTCTGATCTTATACATCTCTATTCTTTTCCTATGTTTGCAATAAGCCCCGAGAGAGTAGAAAGATAATACCATCTTTATCAGAATACCAATCTTAACAATATCTGAATTGATTAGATACATTGTTAAACAGCTTTAGACTGTAAGCTGCCAGGCTCTTCTGTCCACAGAATTTTCCAGCAAGAATACCAGAATGGGTAGCTATCCCCTTCTCTAGGGGATCTTCCTGACCTAAGGATCAAACCCAGTCTCCTGCATTGCAGGCACATTCTTTACCATCTGAGCCACCAGGAAAGCCCTTTGTTTATCTGAATACACATAATACCAATAAGAGGTAAAATAAAACAAAAGGCAGTGATGAGGGTGGGTAAGGGTATGATCTCTATATAGAGGACCTGGAGATAAATTCAGGCTCAGGCAATTTCACCTCTCAAATTTTTGTTTTACCACCTGTCAATGATGGAAATAATGGAATTTACCACATAGGCTTCTTCAGTTCAGTTCAGTTCAGTTGCTCAGTCATGTCCGACTCTTTATGATCCTATGAATTATAGCACGCCAGGCCTCCCTGTCCATCACCAACTCCCGGAGTTCACTCAAACTCTTGTCCATTGAGTCAGTGATGCCACTAACCATCTCATCCTCTGTCATCCCCTTCTCCTCCTGCCCCCAATCCCTCCCAGCATCAGTCTTTTCCAATGAGTCAACTCTTAGCATGAGGTAGCCAAAGTACTGGAGTTTCAGCTTCTTATAGAGTTCAAATTAAATGATGACTATAGAGAACTCAGTATGCGATTTTGTGCATGGTATGCACACAATAAATGGTAGCCATCAGTCATGCTAATATTGTTAGTGAAGAAGAATATAGAAAAAAAATGCCACCTTATCTAGATTATCACTTTTAGTTTTGATGTTTGCTGTAAGAGCTTGTCTACATACAAAATAATTTTTTCAGTGTTTATTCTTTCATCAAACATTTATTGAATGATAGAAAGGGGGAAAAAAGGGATTAAATGTCTGCCTTTAGGAGCTGGGTACTTGTGGGAGAATAAACCTACAAGCCTATTCTTTAGTTTGTGTTAGAGTGCTGTGGCAGGATAGATAAGGGGATAGGTAACTCTTCCTGGAAGAGAGACCAGATGAAAATGCTTCAGCTTAGAAATTAGCCAGTTAGTAAACTGGGTAGGGACACTCAAACAGATAAAAAAGTAATGTGTAAAGGCTTCAAACATTAAAATTTCATTAATAAACTTACTCAGAGCATTTTTATCTGAATTGTATTAAATGAACAAGACTAAAATGAGTAGAATAGAGTTGAAGTGTTAAAAACAGCCTGTGTAGATTATGATACTTTCAAGTGAAGCTTGAAAGGATTCAAGGGGAACAATATTCTTCTACATGAAGAGACCAATATTTAAATCTTCCTTTAGTATCTCTTTCTTTCTAATCTTTCTCCTCTACAAGCTCCTTCTCTTTGTTTTTCTTGTTATCCCATGTACAATCCTGAATATTGCTGCTCAGCCAGACCCTCAGGGAAAGCATTCTGCTGATTCCTACACTAAACCAGCTGCCTAGGAGTAAAAGCCACCATCTCATCCTGTTCACATTCTTTGAATAGAGTCAGCAGTTCTGCAACTTGACAGGCAAATGATCTGGCAAAATTCAGATTCTGACACTAACCTTGTTAAGTGACATGAGTATGCACACACATGTAAAATAATTCCATTTCTAACTGGCTTGCAGGCACTCACATACACTGCAACAAATTGTCATGTTGGCACTGTTGATATGTCTAAACCTGTCATAGCACTGAAGAACTGGCAGCCCTGGTTGTCTTTGATGTCTTTGCTTCAAGCAAACAAATAAAAAAATAGAGTTGGTAATCCCTGTCATAGTCTGGTCCAAAGCAAAAACAAAGTTAAGTGCACTTCAAAGGCAAAAGCCAACTGTCCATCCATTGGAAAAGGAGATAGAAGAAGGCAATCATGTGGCATATATGAGTGAGGATGAGAGTAAAAAATGCTCAGATCAATTCAACTCACTTAATCAGTCATGGATGAAGATAAAAAAGAATGATTAAATTTAGTCAACTGTAATAATTTGGATCAAAGACTGAAAATGACTAAACAAACCTTTCAGAATGCTCCCAGAGATAACTGATCACTGATCTGAACAACAGCAGTAAAAGCTATCAGATAGATATTGCCAATATTCAATTATATTAAATATATGAGAGAGAAAGAACTTTACCTGTAGCGTTTTCTGTGTCAGGACTGTTGAGGAGGTCAGGCAGTTGGGAGCTAGACAAAGTCTGCTTCTCTACCAGTTTGCAAATGCTGAGAAACAACCATGTTCCTGTTCAGCGTGTTTTTCTGTTTTAAGTATCTGCCTGCCTCTATTCTCCTGGAAAAAGACAGGAAAAGACCCTGATGCTGGGAAAGACTGAAGGCAGGAGAAGAAGGGGATAACAGAGGATAAGATGGTTGGATGTCATTACTGATTCAATGGACATGAGTTTGAGCAAGCTCCAGGAGATGGTGAAGGACAGGGAAGCTTGGCATGCTGCAGTCCATGGTGTCTCAAAGAGTCAGACANTTAGCGTCTTTTTCTGTTTTAAGCATCTGCCTGCCTCTATTCTCCTGGAAAAAGACAGGAAAAGACCCTGATGCTGGGAAAGATTGAAGGCAGGAGAAGAAGGGGATAACAGAGGATAAGATGGTTGGATGGCATTACTGATTCAATGGACATGAGTTTGAGCAAGCTCCAGGAGATGGTGAAGGACAGGGAAGCTTGGCATGCTGCAGTCCATGGTGTCTCAAAGAGTCAGACAAGACTGAGCAACTGAACAATAACAATTTTCCTCCCACAAGAAAGCTTTCTGTTGTCTCCTTTTACTCTCAGTTGGTGGAGATATTTCATTTACATTTAAAAACAAAATGGATGCTACTTACTAACAGATACTACTTATCACAGTTCCCCACAATTGAACTGTGGGGACCAAGTAGGTGTTCAAGATGATATCAGAAGAATTCATATCAATCTTAATCTGCTGTGCATGCAAAGGAGCTTCAGTCATATCTGACTCTTTGAGACCCTTTGGAATGTAGCCTGCCAGGCTTGTCTGTCCATGAGACTCTTCAGGCAAGAATACTGGAGTGGGTCATCATGCCCTTTTCCAGAGTACCTTCCTGACCTAGAGGTCCAGGTGCAGTCCCTTATGTCTCCTGCATTGGCAGGTAGGTTCTTCACCACTAGCACTGCATAAGAAGCCCTTGATCTATTACATGTTTTTAATGATCAGGGAGAGAGTAAAACAGTGTTATAAATTCCTCAGTGTTACTGAACTGTATGGTGTTAAACTACATAAGAAAGCAAGAATAATAAAATTTGCTATAGAAAAATGACAAGAAAGGAAAATTTATTAATGAAGACAAACTCACAAATTCTTGCCTAGTTAACATATTGACTCCTAGATACTACAGTAGCCTTTTGTTTTATAAAATGGTGGCATGAGATTAGAAGTTAGTAATTAAGCAAGGTTCTAAAAAGAACCTTGAATTTTGTCTGTATAATCCAAACTTTGTTATTTGAATTCTTGTGCTTAGCTTCACATGACTATTTAAATACTTCTAATATCTTTATGATGAATTAATCCTATTGTTTCAGCCAATTCCTAACACTCTATAATTCTGAAACAGTTCATATAGTATTACAAAACGTGTTTTAAGGTCAAATGTGAATAGAGCACACTGGAGTAGATCATTACATATGTTTAAAAGATATTTCGGCTCCAAAAATAATTTGTTTAGAAACTAATTTTATATTTTTAGGTAAGCTCAACATTCAGAAAACTAAGATCATGGCATCTGATCCCATCATTTCATGGGAAATAGATGGGGAAACAGTGTCAGACTTTATTTTTCTAGGATCTAAAATCACTGCAGATGGTGATTGCAGCAATGAAATTAAAAGATGCTTACTCCTTGGAAGAAAAGTTATGACCAACCTAGATAGCCTATTCAAAACTAGAGACATTACTTTGCCAACAAAGGTCCATCTAGTCAAGGCCATGGTTTTTCCAGTAGTCATGTATGGATGTGAGAGTTGGACTGTGAAGAAAGCTGAGCTCCAAAGAATTGATGCTTTTGAACTGTGGTGTTGGAGAAGACTCTTGAGAGTCCCTTGGACTTCAGGGAGATCCAACCAGTCTATGCTAAAGGAAATCAGTCCTGGGTGTTCATTGGAAAGACTAATGCTGAAGCTGAAACTCCAATACTTTGGTCACCTCATGCGAAGAGTTGACTTATTGGAAAAGACTCTGATGCTGGGAGGGATTGGGGGAAGGAGGAGATGGGAACAACAGAGGATGAGATGGCTGGATGGCACCACCAACTCGATAGACATGATTTTGGTGAACTCTGGGAGTTGGTGATGGACAGGGAGGCCTGGCATGCTGCAATTCATGGGGTTGCAAGGAGTTGGACATGACTGAGTGACTGAAATGAACTGAACTGAACTGAACTGAAGGTGACTTGAAAGCAAGAAACTATTGGCAAATTAGGTATTTCATTTCATTGAGCANATATATATATATAATTGTATGTATATGAGAAAAATATATATATTTTTGGATTGACAAGCTTAATTTCAGTTATTCTAGCAGATATCTTGTGGTATCTGTGGTTTTAATTTGCAGTTCCCTGAGCTGATGACTAATGAAATTGAGCATCTCTGCACATAGTTATGGGCTGTGCTATATGAGAAGAAATATATATATGAGAAAAAAAATATATATGAGAAAAAATATCATATGTAGCACTGCTCTTAAACTCATTTACCAATTCAACTCTTTTTCTCTTACAATCTAAATAGAAAAATAAAACTATTTTTGAAGGTCACTTTTCATTAGAATGAGCTAAAAGTAAATCATGTGCCATTAAAAAAATTTCATATATGTAAATATATGTAGAAAAACATCTTGGTTTTCAATTTAAGTATCACTTTCATGTTGAAAAGTAATACCATTTATTTTCAGGAAATAAACTTTAATAATTATTTCAATTCAAGTGTTAGCATTCAAATAAATCTCACCAAATAAATAGAGTGAAATTGGCATAATTAAATGTGATGTAGGGTAAACAGGAGTTAAGAATCAATAAGCTGTTCAGTGTGAGATCTCATCACTAAGTGATTTGTATTACTTTTATCTTTCTTCAGTCTACATCAAACTTTATTAACAGGTAATGGGATTTATAGAGTCTTGAGAAAATAATAAGCATGTTCTGAGAGGTTTGAATGTATTTCTAATAGCTTAGTTTGAGCAAAATAGTTTCTGGAAGTAGAACATGGCTTGATGGTTGGGAAATGATTGATTATTTTGAATTTTATAGAGTGGACTTTACATTAGAAAAGAATAATATAAGTCTTTATGTGAGTATTAATGAGGCAAAATAGAATATACAAATTAAAAAACAAAAACACACACACACATGGCTTCCTGGAGGCTCAGACAGTAAAAAATCTGCCTTCAATGTGGGAGACGTGGGTTCCATCCCTGGGTTGGGAAAATCCCCTGGAGAAGGGGATGGCTACCTACTCTAGTATTATTGCCTGGAAAATCCCATGGGCAGAGGAGCCTTGTCCGCTATGGTCCATGGGCTCACAAAGTGTCGGACATGACTGAGCAATTAACACTTTCACTTTCAAATTATTAAGGTGAAAAGACAGCCCTCAGAATGGGAGAAAATAATGGCAAATGAAACAAATAATTAATCTCCAAAATATACAAGGAGAACATGCAGCTCAATACCAGAAAAACAAACAACTCAATCAAAAAGTGAGCAAAGACCTAAACAAACATGTCTACAAAGAAGACATACTGATGGCTAATAAACACCTCAAAAGATGCTCAGCATCACTCATTATTAAAGAAATGCACATCAAAACCACAATGAGGCATTATCTCACACCAGTCAGAATGGCCATCATCAAAAAGTCTATAAATAATAAATGCTGGAGAGGGTCTGGAGAAAAGGGAACCCTCTTTTACTGTTGGTGGGAATGCAAACTGGTATAGCCATTGTGGAGACGAGCATGGAGATTGCTTAAAAAACCTGGGAACAGGATTGCCATATGACCCACCAATACCACTGCTGAGTGTATACCCTGAGAGATCCAGAACCGAAAGAGACAAATGCACCCCAATCTTCATTTCAGCACTATTTACAATAGCTTGAAGCAACCTAAGATGTAAGCAACCTAGATGTCCATTGGCAGATGAATGAATAAGGAAGTTGTAGTACATATACCAGCATCAGAGTCTTTTCCAATGAGTCAACTCTTTGCATGAGGGGGCCAAAGTACTGGAGTTTCAGTTTTAGCATCATTCCTTCCAAAGAAATCCCAGGGCTGATCTCCTTCAGAATGGACTGGTTGGATCTCCTTGCAGTCCAAGGGACTCTCAAGAGTCTTCTCCAACACCGCAGTTCAAAAGCATCAATTCTTCAGCACTCAGCCTTCTTCACAGTCCAACTCTCACATCCATACATGACCACTGAGCTGGGAGGAATTGGGGACAGGAGGAGAAGGGGACGACAGAGGATGAGATGGCTGGATGACATCACTGACTTTATGGCCATGAGTCTGAGTGAACTCCGGGAGTTGGTGATGGACAGGGAGGCCTGGTGTGCTGTGATTCATGGGGTTGCAAAGAGTCGGACACAACTGAGTGACTGAATGAACTGAACTGAGTGCATATACACAATGGTATATTACTCAGCTATAACAAGGAATGTGTTTGAGTCAGTTCTAATGAGGTGGATGAACCTGGAACCTATTATACAGATGGAAGTAAGTCAGAAAGAAGAAGACAAATACTGTATATTAATGCATATATATGGAATCTAGAAAGATGGTACTGACAATCCTACATGCGGGGCAGCAAAGGGGACACAGACAAAAAGGACAAACTTTTGGACTCAGTGGGAGAAGGCAAGGGTGGAATGATTTGAGAGAATAGCATTGAAACATGTATATTATCATATGTAAAATAGATAACCAGTGCAAGTTCAATGCATGAAGCAGGGCAACCAAAGTTGGTGCTCTGATAGAACACAGAGGGGTAGGATGGGGAGGGAGATGGGAAGGCAGTTCAGGATGGGAGGAACATGTGTATACCTGTGGCTAATTCATGTTGATGTATGATAAAAAAAAATCAAAATATTATAAAGTAATTATCCTCCAAGTAAAACAGTATGTGTTGCGAAAGGACATCAGAGGGCAGACACGCTGAAACCATACTCACAGAATACTAGCCAATGTGATCACGTGGATCACAGCCTTGTCTAACTCAATGAAACTAAGCCATGCCATGTGGGGCCACCCAAGACTAATGGGTCATAGTGGAGAGGTCTGACAGAATGTGGTCCAGTGGAGAAGGGAATGGCAAACCACTTCAGTATTCTTGTCTTGAGAACCCCATGGAAAGTATGAGAAGGCAAAATAACAGGATACTGAAAGGGGAACTCCCCAGGTTGGTAAGTGCCCAATATGCTGCTGGAGATCAGTGGAGAAATAACTCCAGAAAGAATGAAGGAATGGAGCCAAAGCAAAAACAATACCCAGTTGTGGATGTGACTGGTGATAGAAGCAAGATCTGATGCTGTAAGAACAGTATTGCATAGGAACCTGGAATATTAGGTCCATGAATCAAGGCACATTGGAAGTGGTCAAACAGGAGATGGCAAGAGTGAACATCAACATTCTAGGAGTCAGCGAACTAAAATGGACTGGAATGGGTGAATTTAACTCAGATGATCATTATATCTACTACTGTGGGCAGGAATCCCTTAAAAGAAATGGAGTAGCCATCATGGTCAACAAAAGAATCTGAAATGCAGTACTTGGATGCAATCTCAAAAATGACAGAATGATCACTGTTCCTTTCCAAGGTAAGCCATTCAGTATCACAATAATTCAAGTCTACGCCCTGACCAGTAATGCCAAAGAAGCTGAAGTTGAACAGTTCTATGAAGACCTACAAGTCCTTCTAAAATGAACACCCCCAAAAGATGTCCTTTTCATTATAGGGGACTGGAATGCAAAAGTAGGAAGTCAAGAAACACCTGGAGTAACAGGCCAATTTGACCTTGGGGTAGGAAATGAAGTAGGGCAAAGACTAATAGGGTTTTACCAAGAGAACTCACTGGTCATAGAAACACCCTCTTCCAACAACAAAAGAGAAGACTTTACACATGGACCTCACCAGATGGTCAACACCGAAATCAGATTGATTATATTCTTTGCAGCCAAAGATGGAGAAGCACTATCAAGCGAGCAGAAACAAGACTGGGAGCTGACTGTGGCTCAGATCATGAACTCCTTATTACCATATTCATACTTAAATTGAAGAAAGTATGGATAACCACTATACTATTCTGGTATGACCTAAATCAAATCCCTTATGATTATACAGTGGAAGTGAGAAATAGATTTAAGGGACTAGATCTGAAAACAGAGTGCCTGATGAAATATGGACAGAGGTTTGTGACATTGTACAGGAGAGAGGGATCAAGACCATCCCCATAGAAAAGAAAGGCAAAAAGCAAAATGGCTGTCTGAGGAGGCCTTACCAGTAGCTGTGAAAAGAAGACAAGTGAAAAGCAATGAGAAAAGGAAAGATATAAGCATCTGAATGCAAAATTCTAAAGAATAGCACTGAGAGATAAGAAAGCCTTCCACAGTGATCAATGCAAAGAAATAGAGGAAAATAACAGAATGGGGAAGACTAGAGATCTCTTCAAGAAAAGTAGAGATACCAAGGGAACATTTCATGCAAAGATGTGCTCAATAAAGGACAGAAATGTTATGGACCTGACAGAAGCAGAAGATATTAAGAAGATGTGGCAAGAATACA
>SJYW01017858.1:153889-169006 GCA_006410735.1 Raphicerus campestris | reverse complement strand
AATTGCCAGGACATGGAAACAACCCAGATGTCCATCAACAGATGATTGGATAAGAAAGCAGTGGTACATATACACAATGGAGTATTACTCAGCCCTTAAAAAGAATACATTTGACTCAGTTCTAATGAGATGGATGAAACTGGAGCCGATTATACAGAGTGAAGTAAGCCAGAAAGAAAAACACCAATACAGTATACTGACACATATATATGGAATTTAGAAAGATAGTAATGATGACCCTGTAAGTGAGACAATATAAGAGACACAGAGGTATAGAACAGACTTTTGGCTTCTGAGGGAGAGGGAGAGGGTGGGATGATCTGGAAGAATGGCACTGAAACATGTATACTATCATATAAGAAATGAAGCACCAGTCTATGTTCAATACAGGATATAGGATGCTTGGGGATGGTGTACGGGATGAATTGGGGAGATGGGGTGGGTAGGGAGGTGGGAGGGGGCTTCAGTATTGGGAGATCATGTACACCTGTGGCTGATTCATGTCAATGTATGGCAAAACCAATACAGTACTGTAAAACAGAATAAAGTATTAAATTAAAAAAAAAAAAGTATAGATGTGAGAGTAGGACCATAAAGAAGGCTGAGCACTGAAGAATTGATACTTTTGAATTGTGGAGTTGGAGAAAGACTCTTGAGAATCCCTTGGATGGCAAGGAAATGAAACCAGTCAATCCTAAAGGAAAATAATCCTGAATATGTATTGGAAGGACTGATGCTGGAGCTGAAGCTCAAATACTTGACCACCTGATGCAAAGAGCTAACTCATTTGAAAACAACCTGATGCTGGGAAAGATTTAAGGCAAAAGGAGAAAAGGGGCTGCAGAAGATGAAATGATTAGATAGTATCATTGGTTCAATGGACATGAATATGAGAAAATTCCAGGAGATATTGAAGGAAGAGGAGCCTGGTGTGCTACAGTCCATGGTGTCACAAAGAATATGAATGAATTATCAGAGAAAATTATAATTTTTAAACATAAAATTAAATTTAAAATAAATGCCTTGACACTGAATCCAAAAAAAAGTAACTCAAGAAAAATGAAATAAATTTTAAGAGTACTGAAAAAAAATATTGTTTATATAAAAACTATTGCACCTAAAAAAGCTCTGTGGAATGAATAAATCCATACAAAAGCATATTTTTTGACAGAATTTTGCAACTTATAAAAAACCTAACCAAAGAATCAGAATAAAAGAGAAGACACAAAAATAAAAGATATTTCAAAATATAAGGCTACTCTACACAAGTCTATGCAGACTCTTTTGAAAATCTACATGAAATATATACTTTTCTAGAAAAAATGCTTTTCAAAGTGACTCCAGTTGAGATTAAAATTCTAAAAAGAGATTTAGCTTAGAAAATATAAAAATTAGAGTACTTCTCATCAAATTCCTCATTTCCAGGTAATTTCAAAAAAGATTTCTCCCAATAAATAATTCCAATATTTCTTAAAATATTTGCACCAAAAAAGTAGAAAAAACACAAAAAGAAAACTCCAAGATTTTTTCTATAATGTGAATATAAATGTAATTCTAAAACTTGACAAGGCTGGACTATAAAAAAGCTGTAGACAAATTTTATTCATTATGTATATAGATAAAAATAAATAAAATATTGGCAAACAGAATCTACTGATCCATTAAAGATAAATATCATGAGTTACTGGGGTTACTTCTAGTACTGCAAGAGTAGTTCATTATTTGGAAACTCATTAAGATAATTTGCTATATATAGTATAAGGAGAAAATGTTAGAGTGATTTAATTATAAATAAATATGACAAATTTAAATACCTATTCATTCTGGAAAATGTATATTGGTGTATGTTTCAATAACATGATGAAATACATAAACCATGGTCCCTAAGATAGTCTCTTCAGTTCATTTTAGCTCAGTTGCTCAGTCGTGTCCAACTCTTTGCAACCCCATGGACTGCAGCATACCAGGCTTCCCTATTCATCATCAACTCCCAAAGCTTGCTCAGACTCAAGTCCATCAAGTTGATGACGTCATCCAAGAAGACAGTCTCTTACTTACTGTGGAAATACTAAAGGCTTTACTTATGAAGTCAAGAATGATATCCCATCTCTCTTTAAAACAGTATAGGGAGTATTACACAATGTTGTTTTGAAAGTGTCAGATTAGAAAAATAAAAAGAAAAAAAATAGAGGTATACATTGGAAAGGAAGAAGTAAAGCCACCTTTATTTGAAACTGATAGGATAATGATTCATATGTTTACATTCTAATCAATAAGCTCAACAGAATCAATGAAAAACTGTTCCAAACATGAAGAGAACTAGAAAAATTAGCAAGTTACAGAGTTGAGATAAAAAAAAATCAATAACTTTCAAAAATAAAACAAAGGTCAACTAGAAGACATTTAGAAGTAAATACTTCATGTATAATAAAACCAATCAACAAATCATTTAACAAAGAACCTAACCTAAATTTAATAAGAGATAGAGTATATGAAAAAAAAAAAGTAAAAGACTCTAGAAAGACACAAAGGTATACTTCTGTGTGTCTACTATGACATACCATGCTTTTGAAAGAAAAATTGACAGTATAAAGATAATAATAAGGCTGATTGGCAACTTTGACACAATCACAACTAAAATGTCTTCATGATGCTGTTTTTTCTGTAGCCAGACAAACAGATTGAAAATACATTTATAGGAATAAGCAAGTGTGTTTAACTTGGAAACCCACATAGAAATGAACAATGAAGGGGGATAGCCTAGCTCTACTATACATTAAAATGTACATAAAAATTCTCTTAAGAGTATGTTATGTCACATAAAGACATGCACACACCAAAGAAGTGCAATAAATTTTTTTAGGTGTAGACCCAATTGCAAAGAGATATGTGCTGCTAACTTATCATCATACATCAGAGGAGAGAGGAATTTTTTATTCATGGATCTTAAAATAGATGGATGATACAGTGGACCCCAAATTCATATGTTGATATTTTACCTTCAAGGTTTTTGTATTAGGAGATGGAGACTTTGGCAGGTGATTAGGTTCTGCAGGGAAAACCCTCATGAATGGGACCAGTGTCTTTATAAAATAAAACTCAATGAGATGTCTTAATCTTCCATCATCTGAGGTTAAAGTGAGAAGATGCCCATCAGCAGAAAATTAGGCCCTTAGTAGACAAGAAATCCATCAGCACAATGATCTTGGGCTATCTAGCCTCCAAAACTGTGGGAAATAACTGTTGTTCATAAGTCACTTCATGTATAGTATTTTTCAGTAGAAGCCTGAAAAAACTCAAATGGTGAAATATGGCTCATTCTAAACAATAGGACTATTTCCATAAGAGTCAGACTGTGTAATGAAGGAAAAAAAAATCTCAGAAGACATTAGTCATATAATTTGGGAGTACATAAACTTTCCTAACTATGATTCTAAATTTAGATTCAATAGAGGAAACTAGTATATATTTCTACAACTAAACAAACATTTATGGCAATAATAAAACCCAAAAACTTTAAAAAAGATAAACAGAAAACTTTTGCCCTAGATAACTGACAAAAATCTAATTTAATCTATTAAGTTCAGCCTTGTTGCCTGTTTTTGTGTAGTCTGTAAGCTTTGAATGATTTTTGCATTATTAAGTCACTGACAAAAATCAAGGAAAGAATATGATACATGAAATTTAATTGTAATTCAAATATCAGTGCCCTTAAATGTTTTAGAAACACAATCATGTTCATTTTTTATGTGTTATCTCTGGCTACTTTTGTGCTACAGTAGCAAGGTTAAGTGGTATGACAAAGATCACATTACTCATGAAACTTAAAATGTTTATTATTTGGCCCTTTACATAAAAAGTTGTTTACTTGTCTATCCTTGTTTTAGAGAAAGGGATGGTGTCCCCATAAAGAGCTTTTAAAAATTAAAAAAAAAAAATAATCCTTTAAAATAATAAAAAATTGGAAAGAGATTTAAAAAAAAAGCAAAAAGTTGTGAAAATATGTAAATATGTTCAGCACAAAAAAAGCAAGTTAAAATTAAACTGGGAAGAGTATAATACTGGCAATAATCCAAAGGTTTGAGTAGTGTCAGGGGAGTGTGTAATTTCCTCACTTCTGTCTTGCTGCAGCAAAGAATTGAAATTGTGGACCAGTGTTACAGCTCAATTATAGCTCAGAGTTTCTTTAGGCAAGTAAAGGAAAGTAAACCTTTGAGGCGTGAGGGCGGGCCACCCTCAAAGGAGAGGCTCAATCTCTTTTTGGCTTCCTCCTTTTATTCATTTGCCTCCTTCCTCCCTTGAGCCTGCCCTATGAAAATTGGGCTAGCCAAGAATGGGGCATGTTTGTTTGCCCTGAACATCTCACTCTGGTTCTTGGATTTTCTTTCGTACCATTTTTGCAGATTTTTCCCTTTCTTTGTCTTTTAGCCANCCTTGAGCCTGCCCTATGCAAATTGGGCTAGCCAAGAATGGGGCATGTTTGTTTGCCCTGAACATCTCACTCTGGTTCTTGGATTTTCTTTCGTACCATTTTTGCAGATTTTTCCCTTTCTTTGTCTTTTAGCCACCACCATTTTGGATTCCTTTTCCCTATTCTAACTACCTAACTTTCCCTTCTCAAGAGATGGGAGGCCCAATCCTTTGGGAATAAGGGCATCAAGGTCTCTTGGCTACTTGCTGCTGATCTGGGATGGCAAGGGGCATTGGACCTCCCCCTCTTGCTAGTCTCAAGCCTCAGAGTCCTTAAGATTGTGTCCATCTAAGGGTGAGTGCTATTTTCTGTGGCCAGGTGTAGTTTTATATATCCTTGTTGAACTGGCACTGCATGTTGTAGTTTGTTGACCTGGGCAGGACAAAACGTGTTAGACAATTGATGATACCTGGAGCAATCATAAACAGCATCAGTACAGTGATAATAGGCTTTAGTAGTGGCACTAGCCAACTCAAAATCCCCCCTCACCATGAGAAGGATCCCCCAAAGAGAGATTGTAGCCACCCTGAGAACTCTCCAGCTCTTTCTTTGAGATCCCATAGGATCTGAATGTTTTTTTCTTGAGGACTGTGAGACTTTCTTTAACTTGACTGGAGATATTTATCCAGAAACTACACGTCTCATTCAAGATGGTGCAAGTCCCTCCTTGTTCAGGGATCAGGAGATCTATCTCCTGTCAGTTTTGAAGTACAATCCCTGCCAAGCTGTGTTGGCTCTTTAGAGCTATCCTGAGAAATCTTATCTCCAAAAACTTAATTTCGGGGGTGTTCATTAGGATGGCACTAATTTGTAGTCTTAAATAGGTATCAGATCTCTCAGGGCCTCACAGATGTATTGAGTGTCCTCTTCTGTTTTCTTCCACAGCTTGGCTCGTGAGTAGTGAATCCAAGAGTTGTGTTCTGGTATCCTGACTTCTATGGGTGTAGAAAGTATTACAGGGTAGGGGCCCTTTCATAAGGGCTGGAACTGAGCCTTTGGAGACCCATCTTTCTAGACTTTAATTAGGACTTCAGTCCCTGGAGCATTTAGCAGTGGCTTTTTAGAATCTTTTGGGTCCTGGTTGACACTCTACAAGTGTATATCCTGTTGGTATTGCCCGATGGCCATAGTATAAGACCAGAGGGTCTGAGCCTCTGGATCTAGGAAGACATAAGCAAAAGGTCTCCCATATACCATCTCATAAGGATTAAGACCAACACGTTTCTTAGGGGCAATACAGGTGTGGAGGAGAGCTATTGGTAAAGCCCCCTTCCATCCCAGGGATGTCTCCTGGGTTACCTTTTTCTTGCTGATTTTAAGAATCGGTTGGCTCTTTCTACTTTTCCTGAAGACTGAGGTCTTCAGGCACAATGGAGGTAATAAGTAATGCCCAATGCTTTAGAGACCCCTTGGGTGACCTTAGAAGTGCCCTTAGATGTTCCATTGTCAATTAGTAATGACCTGGTTAACCCAAATCTCAGAATGATTTTATGGAGAAGTTTTTTAAACCACCTCGTTGGCCCTCTCAGTCTGAGTGGGAAAGCCTTCAATCCATCCTGTGAATGTATCTATCATGACTAGTAAGTATTCATACGCTTGAGAAACTGGGATCTGGGTGAAATCCATCTGCCAGTCCTCTCCTGGGTAGGTGCCATGCTGTTGGACAGGCTGGGGTCTTTGAGTTCCTTGTAGGTTGTTTAACTGGAAAGTGGGACAAGAGGAGACCATTTGCCTTATAATTGTTTGGAGGCCTGTTCCTCTGAAGGACCTTTCTAGTAATCTTTGGAAGGCCTTCTCCCCTAAATGAGTGGTGGCATGTAAGGAGTAAACCAACATCCAGTAGAGGTTCCCAGGCAGAAAAAGGAGTCTCTCCTTTTGGAACCATCCCATATGATCTTGAAAGCTCTCAATATTAGCTTTAAGAGTCTCACCGTCAGTATATGAAGGAGTTTCTGGCAAATTAGTCTGTGGAACTAAGGTGGCAACCCCTATTAGGTCACTGTTCTGTAATGCTGCTCTCTTAGCTGCCTGATTGGCTGCTTGGTTCCCTCATGCCACTTCCATGCTCCCTTTTTGGTGCCCTTTACAATGGGAGATTGAAACCTCAGTGGGCAGATGCACTGCCTCCAAGAGCTTAAGGATTTGGTCACCATACTTGAATGGGAACCCTTGGCTATTAAAGTGGCCTCTTTCTTTCCAAATAGCAGCATGTGCCTGTGGCACCAGAAAGACATACTTGGAATCAGTGTAAATGGCTACTCTTTTTCCTTTTCCCAGCTCTAACGCTTAAGTTAGGGCTATGAGCTCAGACAATTGGGCTGAAGTAACTGGTAGCAAAGGTTTAGCCTCTATCGTCTCGAAATCAGAGACTACTGTGTATCTGGCTTTCTTTTTCCTTCTAAGACAAAGATGCTTCCATCAGTGTACAGGATTTCTTCAGGATTGGTAAGAGGATCTTCTGACAGTCCTTGGGGTTTTGTCCCATGGTCCAAAGTTTCTAGGCAGGAATGAAAGGGGAGAGAGCCCTTGGAGGTATGCAGGAGGGTAATTGAATTAAGAACCTCACAAGGGGATATAATCAGGCTTGGATTTTCCATCAGCACTGCTTGATATCTGAGGATCTTTTGATCAGACATCCATAAATGGCCTCTCCCATTCAGGAGTTTCTTCACTTGGTGGCTGGTAAAATTAGTTTGCCCACAAAAGAGAGTTTTAAAGCATCTTCTATCAGGACTGCAATAGCAGCAAGATTTAGAAGGCAGGGAAAGATCTCTTCCCAATAAGGGAGTAGGACACCCAAGGACCACCAGAAACTCATGGTAAAATATTTGTGGGACATATTTGTTCATCTAAGCAACAAAAAAGTGCTTCGGTGAATTTTTTTGTAATTGTTTTTCCTATTGCACCCAAAATGGCACAGATTTGTGGGGAGAAGGCTCTGGAGCAGGAAGCCAGGACAGAGTAGGTAGCCCTGTGACACCAAGAAATTCTCAGACCTACCTGCCACATCCAGTTTCACTAGACTCCAGCTCCATGATGATTATCTGTGACAGGTGGCTGGCTGGAGTGGACTGTTTCAACCCTGTTGAACCATCGTTAGGGAAGGCTTGGCACTTGACCTTGAGGCTGTTGGATCCTAAGGGCAGAGTGTCGTCCAATGTCCTGGATTTTCCATCAGCACTGCTTGATATCTGAGGATCCTGATGGATCCTCAGATGGCATTTGTAGCGAGCTGTCTTAGGAGACTTGTCATGGTTTGGACATTCTTTGGCCCAATGTCCTGCTTGTTTACAGATTAAACATGTGCCTTGTGCTTTGTGTTTCAAGGACTCAGGCTTTGCCATAGGGCTTCCCTGGAGGGTGGACAGCATCTGGGCATACTTGTCTGTTTCCTTTTCTGCCTTTGCTGGGCCTTGGCTTCTCTCTTCCGTTCTCTATTATAAAAGGTATTGTGGTTATCTGGGCCATCTCATCTAAAGAGGCAGCAGGGTTCTGCTGCTGTAGCTGCTGTAACTTTATTGTGATGTCTGATGCACATTGGGACAGGAATTTGTCCTTTAAAATCAACTATCCCTTGTAAGGGTCTAAGTTTCGATTGGTGAACTTTTGGAGGGCCTTTTTTAGCCTTTCCAGAAAGGCAATGAAGTTCTGGTTGGACTCCAGAGTTATAGCTGAGACAGGGTACAGTCCCACAACAGTTAGGCTTCCTTCTATTTCTGTGGGTGGGCTTTCTGAAGCTGATCTTACCCCCATACTGTTGCAACCTGAGAGCCAGGCATCCCCAGGCCAGGGTGCAGATCCTCAGGCAGGTTGAGGCATGACAACCTCCTGGAGATTGAATCCCCAGGCAGGTTGAGATATGTTGGCCTCCCCAAAATAGGGTCCCTGGGCAGGTTGAGGCATGTTGACCTCCTGAAACCCCTGGATTAGTGGATCCCTGAACAGGTGGAGGTGTGACAAACTCCCAGGGACCAGATACTTAGGCAGGTTGAGGACCCCCAGGCTGGAGCTGGGCATCCCTAAGGTCTCCAGCATGACTAGTGCTGGGGAGGATTCAGGGGTTGTAATCTTAACTCTTTGCAAAGCTATTTGTAAGGCCTCCTCAGATAGCAATTTTGCTTTTTTGCATGCCCCACACCCCATTGGGGATGGTCTTGCTTCCTGTCTCCTGTACAATGTTATGAACCTCCGTCCATAGTTCATCAGGTACTCTGTCTATCAGATCTAGTCCCTTGAATCTATTCCTCACTTCCACTNTGTTTAACTGGAAAGTGGGACAAGAGGAGACCATTTGCCTTATAATTGTTTGGAGGCCTGTTCCTCTGAAGGACCTTTCTAGTAATCTTTGGAAGGCCTTCTCCCCTAAATGAGTGGTGGCATGTAAGGAGTAAACCAACATCCAGTAGAGGTTCTCAGGCAGAAAAAGGAGTCTCTCCTTTTGGAACCATCCCATATGATCTTGAAAGCTCTCAATATTAGCTTTAAGAGTCTCACCGTCAGTATATGAAGGAGTTTCTGGCAAATTAGTCTGTGGAACTAAGGTGGCAACCCCTATTAGGTCACTGTTCTGTAATGCTGCTCTCTTAGCTGCCTGATTGGCTGCTTGGTTCCCTCATGCCACTTCCATGCTCCCTTTTTGGTGCCCTTTACAATGGGAGATTGAAACCTCAGTGGGCAGATGCACTGCCTCCAAGAGCCTAAGGATTTGGTCACCATACTTGAATGGGAACCCTTGGCTATTAAAGTGGCCTCTTTCTTTCCAAATAGCAGCATGTGCCTGTGGCACCAGAAAGACATACTTGGAATCAGTGTAAATGGCTACTCTTTTTCCTTTTCCCAGCTCTAACGCTTAAGTTAGGGCTATGAGCTCAGACAATTGGGCTGAAGTAACTGGTAGCAAAGGTTTAGCCTCTATCGTCTCGAAATCAGAGACTACTGTGTATCTGGCTTTCTTTTTCCTTCTAAGACAAAGATGCTTCCATCAGTGTACAGGATTTCTTCAGGATTGGTAAGAGGATCTTCTGACAGTCCTTGGGGTTTTGTCCCATGGTCCAAAGTTTCTAGGCAGGAATGAAAGGGGAGAGAGCCCTTGGAGGTATGCAGGAGGGTAATTGAATTAAGAACCTCACAAGGGGATATAATCAGGCTTGGATTTTCCATCAGCACTGCTTGATATCTGAGGATCTTTTGATCAGACATCCATAAATGGCCTCTCCCATTCAGGAGTTTCTTCACTTGGTGGCTGGTAAAATTAGTTTGCCCGCAAAAGAGAGTTTTAAAGCATCTTCTATCAGGACTGCAATAGCAGCAAGATTTAGAAGGCAGGGAAAGATCTCTTCCCAATAAGGGAGTAGGACACCCAAGGACCACCAGAAACTCATGGTAAAATATTTGTGGGACATATTTGTTCATCTAAGCAACAAAAAAGTGCTTCGGTGAATTTTTTTGTAATTGTTTTTCCTATTGCACCCAAAATGGCACAGATTTGTGGGGAGAAGGCTCTGGAGCAGGAAGCCAGGACAGAGTAGGTAGCCCTGTGACACCAAGAAATTCTCAGACCTACCTGCCACATCCAGTTTCACTAGACTCCAGCTCCATGATGATTATCTGTGACAGGTGGCTGGCTGGAGTGGACTGTTTCAACCCTGTTGAACCATCGTTAGGGAAGGCTTGGCACTTGACCTTGAGGCTGTTGGATCCTAAGGGCAGAGTGTCGTCCAATGTCCTGGATTTTCCATCAGCACTGCTTGATATCTGAGGATCCTGATGGATCCTCAGATGGCATTTGTAGCGAGCTGTCTTAGGAGACTTGTCATGGTTTGGACATTCTTTGGCCCAATGTCCTGCTTGTTTACAGATTAAACATGTGCCTTGTGCTTTGTGTTTCAAGGACTCAGGCTTTGCCATAGGGCTTCCCTGGAGGGTGGACAGCATCTGGGCATACTTGTCTGTTTCCTTTTCTGCCTTTGCTGGGCCTTGGCTTCTCTCTTCCGTTCTCTATTATAAAAGGTATTGTGGTTATCTGGGCCATCTCATCTAAAGAGGCAGCAGGGTTCTGCTGCTGTAGCTGCTGTAACTTTATTGTGATGTCTGATGCACACTGGGACAGGAATTTGTCCTTTAAAATCAACTATCCCTTGTAAGGGTCTAAGTTTCGATTGGTGAACTTTTGGAGGGCCTTTTTTAGCCTTTCCAGAAAGGCAATGAAGTTCTGGTTGGACTCCAGAGTTATAGCTGAGACAGGGTACAGTCCCACAACAGTTAGGCTTCCTTCTATTTCTGTGGGTGGGCTTTCTGAAGCTGATCTTACCCCCATACTGTTGCAACCTGAGAGCCAGGCATCCCCAGGCCAGGGTGCAGATCCTCAGGCAGGTTGAGGCATGACAACCTCCTGGAGATTGAATCCCCAGGCAGGTTGAGATATGTTGGCCTCCCCAAAATAGGGTCCCTGGGCAGGTTGAGGCATGTTGACCTCCTGAAACCCCTGGATTAGTGGATCCCTGAACAGGTGGAGGTGTGACAAACTCCCAGGGACCAGATACTTAGGCAGGTTGAGGACCCCCAGGCTGGAGCTGGGCATCCCTAAGGTCTCCAGCATGACTAGTGCTGGGGAGGATTCAGGGGTTGTAATCTTAACTCTTTGCAAAGCTATTTGTAAGGCCTCCTCAGATAGCAATTTTGCTTTTTTGCATGCCCCACCCCCCATTGGGGATGGTCTTGCTTCCTGTCTCCTGTACAATGTTATGAACCTCCGTCCATAGTTCATCAGGTACTCTGTCTATCAGATCTAGTCCCTTGAATCTATTCCTCACTTCCACTAAATAATCATTAGGGATTTGATTTAGGTCATACCTGAATGGTCTAGTGGTTTCCCCTACTCTCTTCAATTTAAGTCTAAATTTGACAATAAGGAGTTCATGATCTGAGCCACAGTCAACGCTGGGTCTTGTTTTGCTGACTATATAGAGCTTCTCCATCTTTGGCTGGAAATAATATAATCAATCTGATTTCAGTGTTGGGCATCTGGTGATGTCCAGGTGTAGAGGCTTCTCTTGTGTTGTTGTCTATTTGTCTCTTACAAATAGCTGTGAAAAGATGAGAAGCCAAAAGCAAAGGAGAAAAGGAAAGATATACTTATTTGAATGCCGAGTGCCAAAGAATATCAGGAGAGGAAAGAAAGCCTTCCTCAGTGATTAATGCAAAGAAAGAGGAAAACAATAGAATGGGAAAAGTAGAGATCCCTTCAAGATAATTAGAGATACCAAGGGAACATTTCATGTAAAGATGGGCTCAATAAAGGACAGAAATGGTATGGACATAACAGAAGTAGAAGATATTCAGAAGAGGTGACAAAAATACACAGAAGAACTGTACAAAAAAGATCTTCATGACCCAGATAATCACGATGTGATTACTCACCTAGAGCCAGACATCCTGGAATGTGAAGTCAAGTGGGCCTTCCAAAGCATCACTATAGAACAAAGCTAGTGGAGGTGATGGAATTTCAGGTGAACTACTTCAAATCCTAAAAGCTGATGTTGTAAAAGTGCTGCACTAGATATGCCAGCAAATTTGGAAAACTCAGCAGTGGACAGAGGACTGGAAAAGGTCAGTTTTCATTCCAATTCCAAAGAAAGGCAATGCCAAAGAATGCTCAAACTACTGCACAATTGCACTCATCTCACATGCTAGTAAAGTAATGCTCAAAATTCTCCAAGCCAGGCTTCAGCCATCTGTGACCCGTGAACTCCCTAATGTTCAAGCTGATTTCAGAAAAGGCAGAGGAGCCAGACACCAAATTGTCAACATCTGCTGGATCATGGAAAAAGCAAGAGGGTTCCAGCAAACATCTATTTCTGTTTTATTGACTATGCCAAAGCCATTGACTGTGTGGATCACAATAAACTGTGGAAAATTCTGAAAGAAATGGAAATACCAGACCACCTAACCTGCCTCTTGAGAAACCTGTATGCAGGTCAGGAAGCAACAGTTAGAACTGGAGATGGAACAACAGACTGGTTCCAAATAGGAAAAGGAATACATCAAGGATGCATATTGTTTAACTTATATGCAGAGTACATCACGAAAAACGGTGGGTTGGATGAAGCACAAGCTGGAATCAAAATTGCCAGAGAAATATAAAAAACCTCAGACATGCAGATGACACCACCCTTATGGCAGCAAGTGAAGAGGAACTAAAAAGCCTCTTGATGAAAGTGAAAGAGGAGAGTGAAAAAGTTGGCTTGAAACTCAACATTCAGAAAACAAAGATCGTGGCATCCAGTCTCATCACTACATGGCAAATAGATGGAAAAACAGTGGAAACCGTGGAAGACTTTATTTTGGGGGCTCCAAAATCACTGCAGATGGTGACTCAGCCATGAAATTAAAAGACGCTTACTCCTTGGAAGGAAAGTTTTGACCAACCTAGATAGCATATTAAAAATCAGAGAGACCACTTTGCCAGCAAAGTTCCATCTATTCAAGGATATGGTTTTTCCAGTGGTCATGTATGGATATGAGAATTAGACTATAAAGAAATATGAGTGTTGAAGAACTGATGCTTTTGAACTATGGTGTTAGAGAAGACTGTTGAGAGTCCCTTGGACTGCAAGGGGATACAACCAGTCCATCTTAAAGGAAATCAGTCTTGAATGTTCATTGGAAGGTCTGATGCTAAAGCTGAAACTCCAATATTTTGACCACCTGATGGGAAGAACTGACTCATTTAAAAAGACCCTGATGCTAGGAAAGATTGAAGATGAGAGGAGAATGAGACAACAGAGGATGAGATGGTTGGATGACATTACTTACTCAATGAACATGAGTTTGAGTAAAGTCCTGGAGTTGGTGATGGACAGGGAGGCCTGACATGGTGCAGTCCATGGGGTTTCAAAGAGTCAGACACAACTGAGTGACTGAACTGAAGTGAATCTTAATCGTGGCCAGTTTGTCCACTGCAGATGGGAATAGATACCATGATGTTAAACAATCCAAACCTGTTCCCTGAGACTGGGTACTTGATTAAATAGCCATAACCCTTATCCTTTTATTGCTCTGAGGAAATGTAAGTCACTGATTTCCTCCTTTAGTCCTCCATAAGAGCAATTTAGGGTATTTCCAATGGTGTTATGCCCAAGTCGAGAAATCTCCCAATGACCATCAGGGAGCTGATATCCGATGCAAAAGCAAGAGAGTTTTTATTACGAAGCTCGAGCTGGGGCTCCCAACATTACAGCAGCTATAGGGAGGAGTCCGGGGTTTTGGATTACATTGCTTATATAGGGAGTGTTCATGAAAAAAAGAATTTCTAGGTAGAGAGACATCTGATTGGTCACTTTCTTTCAGAGGATTGTGTGTTGGTTTTTGATTGGTTCCTATTACCTAGGTAGACCACAAGTTCCTGAACATTAAGTCAGGAGATTCTGGTCTGGGGTCCGATTGGCTCGTGGGTGGTGGGGTGAGGTCAGGGGATTTCCAAAGGCTCTTTTCCCGGAATCTTACAAAATGGCGTTTTTCTGTTAACAAAACGGAGTAGCTTAGATTCTTCATGGTAAACACTTCATTGTCATATACCCACTTTAGCTAATAACAATGAGAAAGGAGTTGGTTATCTGGTTCTGTAAGGAGGATTAAGAGTATTTTATTAATAAGTGTGGTGTTACCTACAAGGGGGCAGTGTCCTGGTTGTAGAAGTTAGTACGTGGCTTAAGAACAAATTGATAAAAGGCAACAAACCAGATGTTCCATAAAAGTGGGGTAGAGATTTAATCTGGGAATATGTTTGTAACTTTAGGAGAGGGTGATAAGTGTTTGGCTTGCAGGGCTAACTCCCAAAGTGGCACACGTTATTCTTGGAAGCCCAATTGCCCTTGAAGGGTTGCCACCAACAGATGGACTTCTAGCAGGCATTGTGTGCCTGTCAATTGCCCTGGCAGGTTCACTGAGAGATGCCATTGCTGCACATGTTCTAGGAAACATGGCAGATGAAAGTCTGAATATCTAGAGGAATTGGATATTGCTGTGTTTCCCTCCCGAGGGCCAGCTATTTTCTGGTTTTCCCTCCAGAAGATAGTAGAGGCAATACTGTGGGCTGGGAAGGGGCTCAGGAAAAGAGCATGAAACAGGAGGGAAGGGGGCAGGGCACAACTTTTGAAAGAATGACATAGCCCAAGGGCATAACATAAACTGATTAAAATCAAGTGGGTCCAGGATAGCAGACAAATCAAATTTAACTAAACCTTGATCCTCAATCTGCAAGCTGAATAACACACCCAGAGGACAATTCCAAGGTACTATCAAAAGACCAAGGAGTGGGTGGTTCCCCAATTGTTGGAATGATCCTCCCACTCATTAGCATATGAAATTATCCAGCCCATAAAAAACTAACCACACCACATTTCATGGCCACCACACTCACGCTCTGATGGCCCACACTCTTGGAGTGTGCTTCTCTCTAAACCCAAACAAATCTATCTCTAAACTATTGCTCTGTCTCTCGCTGAATTTGTTGCAATGAGACATCATGAACCTGAGTTTCATTAGGTCCTGAAGCAAGGCACCATGGGTTTTGGCCATGTTTAAGTCCCTGCCAGAACTGATTGAATGACTAAGCATGGCACAGAGTCTCTACCACATGAGTTTGA
>SJYW01017858.1:121619-152081 GCA_006410735.1 Raphicerus campestris | reverse complement strand
TCACTTCCACTGTATAATCATAAGGGATTTGATTTAGGTCATACCTGAATGGTCTAGTGGTTTTCCCTACTTTCTTCAATTTAAGTCTGAATTTGGCAATAAGGAGTTCATGATCTGAGCCACAGTCAACTCTGGGTCTTGTTTTGCTGACTATATAGAGCTTCTCCATCTTTGGCTGGAAATAATATAATCAATCTGATTTCAGTGTTGGGCATCTGGTGATGTCCAGGTGTAGAGGCTTCTCTTGTGTTGTTGTCTATTTGTCTCTTACAAATAGCTGTGAAAAGATGAGAAGCCAAAAGCAAAGGAGAAAAGGAAAGATATACTTATTTGAATGCCGAGTGCCAAAGAATATCAGGAGAGGAAAGAAAGCCTTCCTCAGTGATTAATGCAAAGAAAGAGGAAAACAATAGAATGGGAAAAGTAGAGATCCCTTCAAGATAATTAGAGATACCAAGGGAACATTTCATGTAAAGATGGGCTCAATAAAGGACAGAAATGGTATGGACATAACAGAAGTAGAAGATATTCGGAAGAGGTGACAAAAATACACAGAAGAACTGTACAAAAAAGATCTTCATGACCCAGATAATCACGATGTGATTACTCACCTAGAGCCAGACATTCTGGAATGTGAAGTCAAGTGGGCCTTACAAAGCATCACTATAGAACAAAGCTAGTGGAGGTGATGGAATTTCAGGTGAACTACTTCAAATCCTAAAAGCTGATGTTGTAAAAGTGCTGCACTAGATATGCCAGCAAATTTGGAAAACTCAGCAGTGGACAGAGGACTGGAAAAGGTCAGTTTTCATTCCAATTCCAAAGAAAGGCAATGCCAAAGAATGCTCAAACTACTGCACAATTGCACTCATCTCACATGCTAGTAAAGTAATGCTCAAAATTCTCCAAGCCAGGCTTCAGCCATCTGTGACCCGTGAACTCCCTAATGTTCAAGCTGATTTCAGAAAAGGCAGAGGAGCCAGACACCAAATTGTCAACATCTGCTGGATCATGGAAAAAGCAAGAGGGTTCCAGCAAACATCTATTTCTGTTTTATTGACTATGCCAAAGCCATTGACTGTGTGGATCACAATAAACTGTGGAAAATTCTGAAAGAAATGGAAATACCAGACCACCTAACCTGCCTCTTGAGAAACCTGTATGCAGGTCAGGAAGCAACAGTTAGAACTGGAGATGGAACAACAGACTGGTTCCAAATAGGAAAAGGAATACATCAAGGATGCATATTGTTTAACTTATATGCAGAGTACATCACGAAAAACGGTGGGTTGGATGAAGCACAAGCTGGAATCAAAATTGCCAGAGAAATATAAAAAACCTCAGACATGCAGATGACACCACCCTTATGGCAGCAAGTGAAGAGGAACTAAAAAGCCTCTTGATGAAAGTGAAAGAGGAGAGTGAAAAAGTTGGCTTGAAACTCAACATTCAGAAAACAAAGATCGTGGCATCCAGTCTCATCACTACATGGCAAATAGATGGAAAAACAGTGGAAACCGTGGAAGACTTTATTTTGGGGGCTCCAAAATCACTGCAGATGGTGACTCAGCCATGAAATTAAAAGACGCTTACTCCTTGGAAGGAAAGTTTTGACCAACCTAGATAGCATATTAAAAATCAGAGAGACCACTTTGCCAGCAAAGTTCCATCTATTCAAGGATATGGTTTTTCCAGTGGTCATGTATGGATATGAGAATTAGACTATAAAGAAATATGAGTGTTGAAGAACTGATGCTTTTGAACTATGGTGTTAGAGAAGACTGTTGAGAGTTCCTTGGACTGCAAGGAGATACAACCAGTCCATCTTAAAGGAAATCAGTCTTGAATGTTCATTGGAAGGTCTGATGCTAAAGCTGAAACTCCAATATTTTGACCACCTGATGGGAAGAACTGACTCATTTAAAAAGACCCTGATGCTAGGAAAGATTGAAGATGAGAGGAGAATGAGACAACAGAGGATGAGATGGTTGGATGACATTACTTACTCAATGAACATGAGTTTGAGTAAAGTCCTGGAGTTGGTGATGGACAGGGAGGCCTGACATGGTGCAGTCCATGGGGTTTCAAAGAGTCAGACACAACTGAGTGACTGAACTGAAGTGAATCTTAATCGTGGCCAGTTTGTCCACTGCAGATGGGAATAGATACCATGATGTTAAACAATCCAAACCTGTTCCCTGAGACTGGGTACTTGATTAAATAGCCATAACCCTTATCCTTTTATTGCTCTGAGGAAATGTAAGTCACTGATTTCCTCCTTTAGTCCTCCATAAGAGCAATTTAGGGTATTTCCAATGGTGTTATGCCCAAGTCGAGAAATCTCCCAATGACCATCAGGGAGCTGATATCCGATGCAAAAGCAAGAGAGTTTTTATTACGAAGCTCGAGCTGGGGCTCCCAACATTACAGCAGCTATAGGGAGGAGTCCGGGGTTTTGGATTACATTGCTTATATAGGGAGTGTTCATGAAAAAAAGAATTTCTAGGTAGAGAGACATCTGATTGGTCACTTTCTTTCAGAGGATTGTGTGTTGGTTTTTGATTGGTTCCTATTACCTAGGTAGACCACAAGTTCCTGAACATTAAGTCAGGAGATTCTGGTCTGGGGTCCGATTGGCTCGTGGGTGGTGGGGTGAGGTCAGGGGATTTCCAAAGGCTCTTTTCCCGGAATCTTACAAAATGGCGTTTTTCTGTTAACAAAACGGAGTAGCTTAGATTCTTCATGGTAAACACTTCATTGTCATATACCCACTTTAGCTAATAACAATGAGAAAGGAGTTGGTTATCTGGTTCTGTAAGGAGGATTAAGAGTATTTTATTAATAAGTGTGGTGTTACCTACAAGGGGGCAGTGTCCTGGTTGTAGAAGTTAGTACGTGGCTTAAGAACAAATTGATAAAAGGCAACAAACCAGATGTTCCATAAAAGTGGGGTAGAGATTTAATCTGGGAATATGTTTGTAACTTTAGGAGAGGGTGATAAGTGTTTGGCTTGCAGGGCTAACTCCCAAAGTGGCACACGTTATTCTTGGAAGCCCAATTGCCCTTGAAGGGTTGCCACCAACAGATGGACTTCTAGCAGGCATTGTGTGCCTGTCAATTGCCCTGGCAGGTTCACTGAGAGATGCCATTGCTGCACATGTTCTAGGAAACATGGCAGATGAAAGTCTGAATATCTAGAGGAATTGGATATTGCTGTGTTTCCCTCCCGAGGGCCAGCTATTTTCTGGTTTTCCCTCCAGAAGATAGTAGAGGCAATACTGTGGGCTGGGAAGGGGCTCAGGAAAAGAGCATGAAACAGGAGGGAAGGGGGCAGGGCACAACTTTTGAAAGAATGACATAGCCCAAGGGCATAACATAAACTGATTAAAATCAAGTGGGTCCAGGATAGCAGACAAATCAAATTTAACTAAACCTTGATCCTCAATCTGCAAGCTGAATAACACACCCAGAGGACAGTTCCAAGGTACTATCAAAAGACCAAGGAGTGGGTGGTTCCCCAATTGTTGGAATGATCCTCCCACTCATTAGCATATGAAATTATCCAGCCCATAAAAAACTAACCACACCACATTTCATGGCCACCACACTCACGCTCTGATGGCCCACACTCTTGGAGTGTGCTTCTCTCTAAACCCAAACAAATCTATCTCTAAACTATTGCTCTGTCTCTCGCTGAATTTGTTGCAATGAGACATCATGAACCTGAGTTTCATTAGGTCCTGAAGCAAGGCACCATGGGTTTTGGCCATGTTTAAGTCCCTGCCAGAACTGATTGAATGACTAAGCATGGCACAGAGTCTCTACCACATGAGTTTGAGTCCCAATCTTAGGTAAACAATTTCAAACACAACTTTCAGAAGTGGAAAGATGATGACCTGCACAATACTTTGTAAACAGTGGCACAAAGAGAGGAGAGGACCTGAAGGGTGGGAGGAAAAAGCAGTGGGAAAAACGTTCTGAAGAATCCCTTTCATAACTTGCTGGAAAAACTGCTAAATGCCTAACTTGTGCTCACAATTTTCATTAGCCTGATCCTTGGCACAAAGGAAATTAAGGACAGAGGAACCTTCACGCACTTGGGCAGCAGCTGCTAAGGCACAGCAGATAGTAGAGCCTTTGAGACATACTGGGGAGTAGCCCCTGCCAGAGTCCTCAGTTGCACACTCTGTTGCTGGCCTGTTCACAGGGGCTTGGAGGAAACAAGAAATGAGAGGTTATAAAGGAATTAAGATTTTGTTAGCCATATGTCCTTCCAGCCATAGGGGTGAGGACCTCCTACCTTAACTGGAGGTCTTCTGGAATCTGAGACTGAGCCATGTGAACTTTCTGCTGAGTTTGTTTTTGCTCTTCTGGTTGCCAGCACACTGGACTTCTTGTCACTTCTACTGCACTGGGTTTTCTTCATGTTCAGCTTCCATCCTGTGAACTGTCTCCGAGTTGGGCTTCTGTTGTGCTTGGCCTCCACCTCATGGGGGCTGAGGCAAGATTGCTTCAGCTAGGTTACATCCGGGTCACGGCAACAGATATGTCAGGGGAGTGTGTAATTTCCTCAATTCTGTCTTGCTGCAGCAAACACTTGACATGGCAGACCAGTGTTACTGCTTGATTACAGCTCAGTTTTATTCAGCAAGCAAAGGAAAGTACACCGGTGAGGTGTGAGGGTGGGCTGAGCCCAAAGGAGAGGCTCAATCCATTTTGGCTTCCTTTTTTTACTCATTTGTCTTCTCCCTGTCTTGAGCCTGCTCTGTGCAAATTGGGCTAGCCAAGAAAGGAGCATGTTTGTTTCACCTGAAGTTCTCACTGTGGTCCTCGGGTATTTTTTTTGTTCTATTTTGGTGGGCTTTTCCTTTCTTTGTCTTTTAGCCACTGCTATTTTGGACTCCTTTTTCTTATTCTAACTACCTAATAGTAGGGAAGTAAGTACATGAGTATNATCAAGTGGGTCCAGGATAGCAGACAAATCAAATTTAACTAAACCTTGATCCTCAATCTGCAAGCTGAATAACACACCCAGAGGACAATTCCAAGGTACTATCAAAAGACCAAGGAGTGGGTGGTTCCCCAATTGTTGGAATGATCCTCCCACTCATTAGCATATGAAATTATCCAGCCCATAAAAAACTAACCACACCACATTTCATGGCCACCACACTCACGCTCTGATGGCCCACACTCTTGGAGTGTGCTTCTCTCTAAACCCAAACAAATCTATCTCTAAACTATTGCTCTGTCTCTCGCTGAATTTGTTGCAATGAGACATCATGAACCTGAGTTTCATTAGGTCCTGAAGCAAGGCACCATGGGTTTTGGCCATGTTTAAGTCCCTGCCAGAACTGATTGAATGACTAAGCATGGCACAGAGTCTCTACCACATGAGTTTGAGTCCCAATCTTAGGTAAACAATTTCAAACACAACTTTCAGAAGTGGAAAGATGATGACCTGCACAATACTTTGTAAACAGTGGCACAAAGAGAGGAGAGGACCTGAAGGGTGGGAGGAAAAAGCAGTGGGAAAAACGTTCTGAAGAATCCCTTTCATAACTTGCTGGAAAAACTGCTAAATGCCTAACTTGTGCTCACAATTTTCATTAGCCTGATCCTTGGCACAAAGGAAATTAAGGACAGAGGAACCTTCACGCACTTGGGCAGCAGCTGCTAAGGCACAGCAGATAGTAGAGCCTTTGAGACATACTGGGGAGTAGCCCCTGCCAGAGTCCTCAGTTGCACACTCTGTTGCTGGCCTGTTCACAGGGGCTTGGAGGAAACAAGAAATGAGAGGTTATAAAGGAATTAAGATTTTGTTAGCCATATGTCCTTCCAGCCATAGGGGTGAGGACCTCCTACCTTAACTGGAGGTCTTCTGGAATCTGAGACTGAGCCATGTGAACTTTCTGCTGAGTTTGTTTTTGCTCTTCTGGTTGCCAGCACACTGGACTTCTTGTCACTTCTACTGCACTGGGTTTTCTTCATGTTCAGCTTCCATCCTGTGAACTGTCTCCGAGTTGGGCTTCTGTTGTGCTTGGCCTCCACCTCATGGGGGCTGAGGCAAGATTGCTTCAGCTAGGTTACATCCGGGTCACGGCAACAGATATGTCAGGGGAGTGTGTAATTTCCTCAATTCTGTCTTGCTGCAGCAAACACTTGACATGGCAGACCAGTGTTACTGCTTGATTACAGCTCAGTTTTATTCAGCAAGCAAAGGAAAGTACACCGGTGAGGTGTGAGGGTGGGCTGAGCCCAAAGGAGAGGCTCAATCCATTTTGGCTTCCTTTTTTTACTCATTTGTCTTCTCCCTGTCTTGAGCCTGCTCTGTGCAAATTGGGCTAGCCAAGAAAGGAGCATGTTTGTTTCACCTGAAGTTCTCACTGTGGTCCTCGGGTATTTTTTTTGTTCTATTTTGGTGGGCTTTTCCTTTCTTTGTCTTTTAGCCACTGCTATTTTGGACTCCTTTTTCTTATTCTAACTACCTAATAGTAGGGAAGTAAGTACATGAGTATATTGCTTAAGTGCCTGCAAAATGTTATAATCTAAATTCCTAAAAGAAATAATTTGGCAAAATCTTAAAAAAAAAGGTTTTGGTTTTTTTTTTTTTTGTATACTTTTATCTCTTAACCCAGCAATCCTATGTCTAGGAATTTATCCTACCCACATTGGTATGACTAGATGTATGCACAAAACTCATTATTATAAATCTATTTGTATTAGCAAAGGAATATAAAACAGTTTTGTGTTCATTGATACGGATCTGCTCCAACAATGTTGGTGTAGTGCTGAATGGAATAATTTGCAGTTGTAAAAAAAATAAAGGGCATTTCCAAATACTCCTACTTGTAGAAGCTCCAAATTAGTTAGTGAAAACAGCATGGTGGAGAAAATTGCATATATTCATATTCTAATATATATTAATTGGTTTCTCCATCTAACAAGGTGGATAAATATACATATGCTCCTTAAATATGGAAATATTACTGAGTCCAAGCCTACTTTATTGAACAATAGGTCAAAGAATCCGAGAGATGAGGTATTAATTGGGGAGCCAGCAGACTGAGAAGATGGCAGGCTAGCACTTCAAAATAACCATCTTATTGGGGCCTGGATGCCAGGTTCTTTTATAGATCAGAGAGAAAGAAGCAATGAGAAACTAAAATCAAAAGGCAGAATAGAGAGGGAGATGCAGTGGGGAAGTAAAATGAAAGGGTCTTCAGTCTTGCAAAACATTTCCAAGGGAATGTCCAGCCTTCAGAAGGGATGTGTTAGGGAGAAACTATCTTGCCATGAGCTGAACAAAGGCATTTTAGTTTATATTCAAGCAGAAGAGCAGGGTCCTCCAAGCAAGCCATTGAGCATGAATAAAACAATAAAAGCAAGTCAAAGAAACAGTTTCCAACATGGAGTCAGAATTGGCTTCCTCCCTGTAACAGAAATGCAATGATAAATTGAAAGATGTAAATAAATTATAAAGGAAAATCGATATAATAGAGGAGAAAGTAAAAAGAAACTGGATTTTCCTGAAGGTAACTTTGTTTTGCAGATTTTATTTTTGAAAGCTGTATATTTGTGCTAAGTCACTTTAGTTGTGTCTGACTCTTTTGGGACCCCAGGGACTATAGCACTCCAGGCTCCTCCGTCCATGGGATTCTCCAGGCAAGAATATTGAAGTAGGTTGCCATTGCCTTCTCCAGGGGATTTTCCCAACCCAGGGATCAGACCCATGTCTCTTATGTCTCCTACATTTGCAGGTGGGTTCTTTAACACTTGTGACACTTGGGAAGTTGTATATATTTTACATAATACATAAAACAAAATTTAATTATAGTGATTCATAAATAATAAATGGTAAAATAATAGATAACCATAATTGTATATCAAGGGATTACTTTATTGCATTCCAGGTGGTATAACTTGAGGACAAAAAGGCATCTTAAAATGTATTCTTCAGTGATTGTGTTGGTAAAATATTGGGATTGCAATTCTGAGACTGTTATGTTTGTATCATGTGATGAAGCAAAAAAAAAAGTATTAGATTGGTGCCATTAAGAAATGAGATTTTCAGAATGAGAAAAAGAAGAAATATATACAAGATTAAAGAAGTTAAGTTCTAAGTTTAAATTGGAAGTAACTGTGTGAACTCAAGAAGTGTTTTTATCAAAAACTATCGCCTTTTTCACTGAAAAGGTCTGGAAACAATGACTATAAGATTTGGAAACAATGACTATAAGATTTAGAAACAATGACTGTTTCCTGAAACTTTTCACTAAAATGGTCTAGAACAATGACACCATTATGCTTGGATTGTGGTCTCTAAATATCCTGTCTCACTAAAAGGAACTAGGACTCTGAAGAAAAGTCTGATTCCAGATCTAGGAAATCCCAAATGCATCTGGAGAATTTTCTCATTACCATGAAAAAAGGAAGCTATCAACAAGTTCTAAATTGGGTCAAAGGACTCAAGAGCCAACTTATTTCCAGTCCATTGACCAAATTTGGATCATTGAATATTATTACAACAATAGAAATTGATTAAAACATTTCAAATTCACTTTAATCCACAAGTTCATAATCATAATAAAAAAGGACAATGCTCATTAACATATTTGAAGGATGCTAGGAAACCAATTCATTATTTTTGAAAACCTGACAAATAGAGAAAGAATTTAAAAAATTGTCTAGTTTCCTTTTACTGTATGAACTATAACTCCAGGATAACCAAATAGTTATGGGGAAGTTTATTCTTACAGAAGCAATTCAGATAGTTGGGCAGGTTGGATGAACATGTTAATACCATGGAATGCAATTAGCAAAACCCAGCCTGTATGAAATCCAAAGGGCAAATTACCCAGTTTCTTCAAAGAGCAGATTGCAATGGGGAAAAAGGCACAAAATGAGGAATTTGCCATAGTGGCAGAAGGATGGCCTGACTTTTCTAATTCCACTATGTGCATTGGCAAAGGGTATCATGATTTTCCTTGCCATACTAGGTTTAGGAGTAAATATTGAAGAGTTTTGATCCAAATTATAGAACATATTGGGAGGTGGAACTTTCTCAGCTGTGCCATGATATAACTAGAATAGTTACATAGACTGGCATCTGTTCCATGGATACTTTGGGAGTCCTGGCAATCATCATTCAGATGGACAGCATATCAAGAATAAAAGTGTGGCATAGAGGTTTATAAAACAAAATAATTTAATTAGAAGTAGCAATCATCAAACAAAGATTTAGGATTGTACATTATGGTAATTTTAGCTTGGTTCTTTGCTGGAGTATTTTGTTGAATAACTGACATGCATTAGATACAGTAAGAAAAAAACTAAAGAAACACACCCCCTAAAAAAACAAACAAACAAACACAAACTGAAGAAACACACTGCCCCCCCCCCCCCGGAGATNGCTAATCGATTGCTAGAAGACGATTAAGGAGATAAGATCATAAGAATTCCTGTATCTCTTTATCTTAAAAATCTGGAAGAATTGAACCAGATGAAGGATGCAAAAATTAAAAAAAAAACAAAACCTAAAGAAACATGCCTCCCCGACCCCCCACACACCAGGAGATCTATCATTTTAAATAACCTCATTATTTTGGAATAATGGTTGAATTATAGAGAACATACAAAAATAGTGGACTTCCCATATTCTCCTTGCCTATTTTTCCCCAGTTTTAAATCAATCAGTACACAAAATCAAACACTACTTTATAGGTATATGGCCTGCAATCTATTATTTAGCTTTTAATTATACTTATTTTTAAAGCACAAGGAAATATTTTTATAGTAACTTTAGAATCTGTGGTTATGTCATTGTTTTACAATCCCAAGTTATATATAATAGAAATGGTCTTCTGAAAATGAAAGTCTGTACACGGTCCAGTTTCTGTGGGGTCTGAATATATCCTACTATTGTTTTACCCTTCTTCCAGCCTCTTGTCTAATCTAGAGGCTATTAATGGGCCACATACTGGGAAATGGATATCAAGAAAAGCTAATCGATTGCTAGAAGACGATTAAGGAGATAAGATCATAAGAATTCCTGTATCTCTTTATCTTAAAAATCTGGAAGAATTGAACCAGATGAAGGATGCAAAAATTAAAAAAAAAACAAAACCTAAAGAAACATGCCTCCCCGACCCCCCACACACCAGGAGATCTATCATTTTAAATAACCTCATTATTTTGAAATAATAATGATTGAGTTACGGAGAACATACAGATAGTAGAGTTCCCATATTCTCCTTGCCTATTACCCCCCATTGTTAGCATCTAATACTACTGTGATTCTTTGTCACAATGAACACTGAGATAGATATATTACTACTAACTATTAGGTTGGTACAAAAGCAATTGCAGTTTCAGAGCGTGAATTTTAAATAATTGCAAGAGGAGCTATCCCACGTTGAAGGTCAGGAACAGTGGCGGTAAGGAGATACCCCTCGCCCAAGGTAAGGGACAGCAGCTGTGCTTTGCTGGAGCAGCCGTGAAGAGATACCCCGTGCCCAAGGTAAGAGACACTCAAGTAAGATGGTAGGTGTTGCAAGAGGGCATCAGAGGGCAGGCACAATGAAACCATACTCACAGAAAACTAGTCAATCTAATCACACTAGGNCAGTGGGATTGCTGGGTCATAGGGCAGTTCTATTTGCAATTTTTTAAGGAATCTCCACACTGCCCTCCATAGTGTCTGTACTAGTTTGCATTCCCACCAACAGTGTAAGAGGGTTCCCTTTTCTCCACATCCTCTCCAGCACTTATTGCTTGTAGATTTTTGGATTGCAGCCATTCTGAGCTTTTTAATCTAATTTGCTTCAAATGTCAAATGACCATAGAATGGTCGATGTTGAGTTCTTCGACAAGTTCTTGTGTAGTTGTAAGAGGATCAGCTTTGATTATTCCTCTCAATTTGTTGTTGTCAACTTCCATTGGCTGGCCACTATGCTCTTCATCATCAAGGCTCTCATCTCCTTTGTAAAACTTCTTGAACCACCACTGTACTGTACATTTGTTAACAGTTCCTGGGCCAAATGCATTGTTGATGTTGTGAGTTGTCTCTGTTGCTTCACAATTCATTTTAAGCTCAAATAAAAAAATAAACAACACTCAAATTTGCTTTTTGTGTATCATTTCTATAGCCTAAATAAAAAAATAAACAGCATGTAATGTCATTAGCAAAAAAAATACAGTGAGAAATGTGCATTAAAATTATATGCAACATAACTAGATTTATTTAGAATGTATTCCAATAACAAATGGCAAAGTTCAACAAAGCCAAACTACAATTACTTTTGCACCAACCTAATACATTCTTAAATTTATTTGGATTTCACTGGCTTTTATATTGATGCCCTCTCCTAATGTGGTCTTTCTGTTTTACATTACACATTACCATATTATATTTAGTTGTCACGTTTCCCCAGTAACTTCACATCTGTGATGATTTCTCAATCTTTGCTTATTTTCATAACCTTGGCAGTCTTGGGAAGTACTGGTTAGCTGTCCTGTAGAATATCCTTATATCTGGGTTTGTCTGTTGTTCTCATGTCAAGACTGGAGTTATGAGGATTTGAAAAGACAGGTCAAGCATGCTTCTTGTCACATGATTTTGGGGTGATATATAATATTCACATGACATTTCTAGTTATGTTAACCTTCATTACTTCATCACAAAGACAGTGTTTTTCAAGTTTTCACACTGTAAAGTTACTGTTTTTCCCATTTCCTACTTTAGTCTTTGGAAGTGAGTTATTAAGTCTAGTCCACCCTCAGTGTAATAGGGAGAGAGAATTAAGCTTCACCTAAGGGATCTCTTTTACTTAATTGATACATATTCACTTAATTCAATTATTGTTCAGCTATTGTTAAATGGTTTTTCAATAAATATGGAATAATTCACAGTTCTTTCTACCTCCTCTAGACTAGGAGATCTGTTTGAGGATGCTCATTGCCAGATTATTTGTAAAATTGAAATGTTGAAAGTATTTAAATGCCCATAACTATGAGAGTGATAAATTATAGCATCTTCAAACTATGAAGTATTATAGGCACTCACAGTTAGGAACAAATCTATATTAGTTAACATTGATTGAGCTAAAAACCCTATGAGAGCTTAAAAAAGTTAGAATAAGGGATACAGTAACATTTATTCATGTAAAGATTTAAAAGCACACAGTACAGTACTATATAGCCTTCATGAAGGCATGTAGTTTTAAGAAGATGTGTTTGAATGAATGATATGTATTTAACTCAAGATAATGAAAACAATGAATTCATCAACAATTAGAAGATGTAAGCGAAAAAAAAAAAGTGAAAGAGGAGAGTGAGAAAGTTGGCTTAAAGCTCAACATTCAGAAAACTAAGATCATGGCATCTGGTCCCAAAACTTCATGGCAAATAGATGGGTAAAGAGAGGAAACAGCGGCTGACTTTATTTTTGGATGCTCCAAAATCACTGCAGATGATGATTGCAGCTGTGAAATTAAAAGACTCTTACTCCTTGGAAGAAAAGTTTGACCAACCTAGACAACATATTAATAAGCAGAGATATTTGTNATCTGTTGATGGACATCTGGGTTGTTTCCATGTTCTGGCAATTATAAATAACGCTGCAATGAACATTGGGGTACATGTGTCTCTTTCAATTCGGGTTTCCTCGGTGTGTATGCCCAGCAGTGGGATTGCTGGGTCATAGGGCAGTTCTATTTGCAATTTTTTAAGGAATCTCCACACTGCCCTCCATAGTGTCTGTACTAGTTTGCATTCCCACCAACAGTGTAAGAGGGTTCCCTTTTCTCCACATCCTCTCCAGCACTTATTGCTTGTAGATTTTTGGATTGCAGCCATTCTGAGCTTTTTAATCTAATTTGCTTCAAATGTCAAATGACCATAGAATGGTCGATGTTGAGTTCTTCGACAAGTTCTTGTGTAGTTGTAAGAGGATCAGCTTTGATTATTCCTCTCAATTTGTTGTTGTCAACTTCCATTGGCTGGCCACTATGCTCTTCATCATCAAGGCTCTCATCTCCTTTGTAAAACTTCTTGAACCACCACTGTACTGTACATTTGTTAACAGTTCCTGGGCCAAATGCATTGTTGATGTTGTGAGTTGTCTCTGTTGCTTCACAATTCATTTTAAGCTCAAATAAAAAAATAAACAACACTCAAATTTGCTTTTTGTGTATCATTTCTATAGCCTAAATAAAAAAATAAACAGCATGTAATGTCATTAGCAAAAAAAATACAGTGAGAAATGTGCATTAAAATTATATGCAACATAACTAGATTTATTTAGAATGTATTCCAATAACAAATGGCAAAGTTCAACAAAGCCAAACTACAATTACTTTTGCACCAACCTAATACATTCTTAAATTTATTTGGATTTCACTGGCTTTTATATTGATGCCCTCTCCTAATGTGGTCTTTCTGTTTTACATTACACATTACCATATTATATTTAGTTGTCACGTTTCCCCAGTAACTTCACATCTGTGATGATTTCTCAATCTTTGCTTATTTTCATAACCTTGGCAGTCTTGGGAAGTACTGGTTAGCTGTCCTGTAGAATATCCTTATATCTGGGTTTGTCTGTTGTTCTCATGTCAAGACTGGAGTTATGAGGATTTGAAAAGACAGGTCAAGCATGCTTCTTGTCACATGATTTTGGGGTGATATATAATATTCACATGACATTTCTAGTTATGTTAACCTTCATTACTTCATCACAAAGACAGTGTTTTTCAAGTTTTCACACTGTAAAGTTACTGTTTTTCCCATTTCCTACTTTAGTCTTTGGAAGTGAGTTATTAAGTCTAGTCCACCCTCAGTGTAATAGGGAGAGAGAATTAAGCTTCACCTAAGGGATCTCTTTTACTTAATTGATACATATTCACTTAATTCAATTATTGTTCAGCTATTGTTAAATGGTTTTTCAATAAATATGGAATAATTCACAGTTCTTTCTACCTCCTCTAGACTAGGAGATCTGTTTGAGGATGCTCATTGCCAGATTATTTGTAAAATTGAAATGTTGAAAGTATTTAAATGCCCATAACTATGAGAGTGATAAATTATAGCATCTTCAAACTATGAAGTATTATAGGCACTCACAGTTAGGAACAAATCTATATTAGTTAACATTGATTGAGCTAAAAACCCTATGAGAGCTTAAAAAAGTTAGAATAAGGGATACAGTAACATTTATTCATGTAAAGATTTAAAAGCACACAGTACAGTACTATATAGCCTTCATGAAGGCATGTAGTTTTAAGAAGATGTGTTTGAATGAATGATATGTATTTAACTCAAGATAATGAAAACAATGAATTCATCAACAATTAGAAGATGTAAGCGAAAAAAAAAAAGTGAAAGAGGAGAGTGAGAAAGTTGGCTTAAAGCTCAACATTCAGAAAACTAAGATCATGGCATCTGGTCCCAAAACTTCATGGCAAATAGATGGGTAAAGAGAGGAAACAGCGGCTGACTTTATTTTTGGATGCTCCAAAATCACTGCAGATGATGATTGCAGCTGTGAAATTAAAAGACTCTTACTCCTTGGAAGAAAAGTTTGACCAACCTAGACAACATATTAATAAGCAGAGATATTTGTCAACAAAGGTCTGTCTAGTCAAGGCTATGGTTTTTCCAGTGGTCATGTATGAATGTGAGAGTTGGACTATGAAGAAAGCTGAATGCCAAAGAATTGGTGCTTTTGAACTGTGGTGCTGGAGAAGACTTTTGAGAGTCCCTTGGACTGCAAGGAGATCCAACCAGTCCATCTTAAAGGAGATTATCCTGAATATTCATTGGAAGGACTGATGTTGAAGCTGAAACTCCAAAACTTTGGCCAACTGGTGCAAAGAACTGACTCATTTTAAAAGACCCTAATGTTGGGAAAGATTGAAGGCCAGAGGAGAAGGAGATGACAGAGGATGAGATAGCTGGATGGCATCACCTACTCAATGGATATGAGTTTGAGTAAACTCTGGGAGTTGGTAATGGACAGGGAAACCTGGTGTGCTGGAGTCCATGTGGTTGCAGAGAGTCAGACATGACTGAACGGCTGAACTGAACTGAACTTAACTGAAAACAAACAATTATTTTATGTGAAATAATTTTACTGAGGGCTAGATTTCATCAAAATAATCCAATTTGGTGGCTTTGAAGTTAAATGTCTTCTATAGCATGAACAACATTTTAATTTTAATTCTTGGCTCTATTTCCTCAGATGAAAAATGATGAAAATTCTGAGTGTTTAACAGACTGACAAAAGTACTCAATAATTTTTGTGTCTATAGCAATTTAGGTATGCATATCAAAGCTTTTTACAGTACTTAGTTTATTGTAACTGGTGTACCCCAGGACTGTTCAGAGCTGAAAGGCAATTATCATTCACATTTTATTCTTCTTTGTCCTCTCTCCCTCTCTTTCTCTCTCTGAGCAAGCCTCTATATTGGTGTTTCTGCAACCTCTTCTTTACAACCCTGGTTTACTGGCTAGCAGACCACACCTCTCACTGCCATCTTGTAACCTGATTTTTACTTTTGTTCTGGGTTTTGTTTGTTTGTTTGCTTTTGTGTTGTTTTGCTGTTTTACTTTCACTTCTTAAGACTCAGTATCTTGATTTCAATTTTAATCACCCCTATTTAGGAAGTTAATTCTTATGTTTGACCATATGTCTTGGTATTCTTGACCCTGGCTTTAATTAGCATCACCATGGTTTACTAGTGCATATAAACCCACTTCCATCCTTTGTGAAATGGTGACTCAAAAATATCCATATATGTATAATAGTTTACAATATAGCTATTGTAAAGATCATATATAGAATTGTGGAACTGTTAGAATGAAATTCATAAATAAAGTCTTCAGGAAGACCACATCTGGAAGGTGGTTCTGGAGTTACAAGGCCTCTAAGGAATTTGACAGTGAGATTTGGGTTTTGGTTATAGCAAGACTCAAGACTGTCAACACAAATACTTCATTCTGTTTCATTGACAAGCAACTTACTTCTCATCTTACCCCATAGTTTAGTTTTCTCGTGCTATGTACAAGTCTTTGATTTTCCCAATCTCTTACTTTTTGCATGGCATTTTCCAGCTTCTTTTCTTAACACCAACTGGCAAAATCTCCCTATCTTCTTTTATTTTGTAGCAAGAAAGTGGGAGAGGGGTAATGGTACACATAAGCTTTGAGATAGTGCATACAGGCACATAGTCCATAGCCCACCTAAGCACTGACTGTTCTTGAATTAGGCTCTCCTCACTTGTTTGTTTGGAGAAGGAAATGGCAACCCACTCCAATATTCTTGCCTAGAGAATACCATGGAGGGAGGAGCCTCGTGGGCTACAGTCCATGGGGTTGCAAAGAGTCGGACACGACTGAGCTACTTCACTTTCTTTCACTTCCATTTGTTTGTCAGCTGCCTGTATGCAGCAGGACAAGTTATAAGACATTCCTTCTTAGCTGTAGCCTGAGGAAAAATCCATTTCCCTTATAAAAAGTGAACTGGGCAGTTATTACAAGCAACCCAACTATGCCAGCACACATCTTTCCTGACAAGTACCATGTCTTCAAGATGTACATGCTGAAAATTCTTCCATGTTGTCTGTATATCAGTAAGTTGGGCATACCCCCGTTCTAGTTTTTTTCAAACATTTTGAGAATATCTATGGCTCGAGTGAGTAGATAGAATGTGATACTGCATGTGGTGTGATTTGAGGATCACAGGAATGCCTTCCACCTACCCTCCAACCCCCCCCCCCCAAAATCTCTAGATTTTCTTCTGTTGAATTAAGATTCCCTCACACCCTTGGACTATGGAGTTTATCTCTAAGAGTACATCTATCAAAATAGTAGTAAAAGCTTCCCGAGAGGGGGCTGAACATTCTTTTCCTCTTTGCAACCATATATTTCAGTGCTTTCCTGGATTATGTTTAGCATTTATCACACTGTTTACTAGTAGCTTCCTGGTCTGCAAACTACTGAGAACAGAAATTTCATTTTACTTACATATATGTACTCTGAATTTTATTGCAGTGCTTGGCTTATACAGTTTACAGTTAATGTGTGTTGAATTGAATGCAATAAAAGAATAACGAAAGAATCTGCAATTCCTCACTAATGCTTTTAACAAGATTTAGTTTAATAGATTAGCTATGCAAGTGTGCATGGAGAAAAAGACCAGAGTAAGTTTTGATGGGTTTCATGTAGACAGGTCTGAACTCAAATTCAGAGAGGGTTGTTCCATGAGGGGTTTTTAAAATCCTTGGTATGGCAGGAGATATTCAGAACTAGGAAACATTTGGGTGTAAAAATACAAGGAGATGGGAAATATTTTAAATATTTTAATTTTAAAAGTATTTTTTTAATATTTTAATTTTAAAGCTATTTAAAATTTTAATTTAAAATTTTAAAAATATTTAAAATTTAAAGCTATTTAAAAAATATTTTAATTTTAAAGCTATTTAAAAATTCTTANTTTTAAAATCCTTGGTATGGCAGGAGATATTCAGAACTAGGAAACATTTGGGTGTAAAAATACAAGGAGATGGGAAATATTTTAAATATTTTAATTTTAAAAGTATTTTTTTAATATTTTAATTTTAAAGCTATTTAAAATTTTAATTTAAAATTTTAAAAATATTTAAAATTTAAAGCTATTTAAAAAATATTTTAATTTTAAAGCTATTTAAAAATTCTTAGGTCTTGGTTTTATTAGGAATTAGCAAGTCAAGAGATTTTAATATTGAAAATTTTTTCCCTAATTAAGCTTCTCCTTTTAAAAAAATAGTTCAGAAAGTATGTGCCAGCAGTCAATCGCAAAAATATTATCCATATTGATAATTCTGGACAATTGATAATTTCCAGGTTATTAACAAAGCTGAAATTAGGGCATATTAAAAAAAACAGAAATAAATAATTTCCTTAAATACACAGGAAATTGACTTTGATTTTTTTCTTTTATTTTTTCAAACTCATAAGAGCACTTTTTATTTGAGAGCACTGTTTATTTTTCTTTGACTTATTTTGATCCTGTGTTTTTATTGTTGTCATTGCTCTTGGTTTAAAAAGGGATGGCACATCCGTATGTCAATCCACCTTTCCAAATCAAGACCCCAATTAATTACTATTGACATGTTTTACAATTATTATTATTTCAACAAAAAGTTAAGACATTAAATTTTCTTTGCTCTGTCAGATGTTGGCAGCATTTTACTATGGATAATCTTTAATTATTTAACACTGTTTATGCTTGATTAATGTATCACTGATAAAATTTGTTAAATAATGGGCTAGGTGATAAAAGGCTGCTCTTAAATCTACAATATAAAATGAAAAAAATTCTCATTTCTGTAAAAAAAAAAATTGTACTTTTACCAATCTATTTTGTTTAAATGTGGCAATGTCATTTCAGTGTCATTGATTTCTACCTTTGATAATAATTTATTTACTTTTCATAAACATTAATCTCAGGTAAGAGATGCATGTGTAAGCTTTTGAAGTTCTTTGGAAAAATCTTTGTGAGTGAGAATGAAACCTCTTTAGTCACCAATTATATTTTTGACATTGAAAAGCTAAAAAAGTATACAGTATTCTTTTGGAAAGGAATTGATACTCGATGTTTAAAGAATTATTTTCCTAGCTAACATCTCTATGGAGAAGACAATGGCACCCCACTCCAGTACTCTTGCCTGGAAAATCCCATGGATGGAGGAGCCTGATGGGCTGCAGTCCATGGGGTCGCTGAGGGTCGGACACGTGAGCGACTTCACTTTCACTCTTCGCTTTCATGCATTGGAGAAGGAAATGGCAACCCACTCCTGTGTTCTTGCCTGTAGAATCCCAGGGACGGGGGAGGCTGGTGGGCTGCCGTCTCTGGGGTCGCACAGAGTCGGACACAACTGAAGTGACTTAGCAGCAGCAACATCTCTACATTTATTATTGTAAAAGAAATACATATACATCAAAGGGTTATATTTTAAATACTACAAAATAGAGAATAAGCCCTTCAAGCTTTAAGATATTTATCCCTGGAAATATCTATCATAAAATTGTTAGAAAAATGTATTGATAAATTGAGATAAGTTTTCTGGAAGATATTTTAACCTTTACTTCAGAAAGGATTCATACTTTTTAATTCAATAGTAAGCATGGCTTTCTTTTATGTAAAAAGAAATCAAAAGAACTTTTTAATTTGTAGTAAATTCAGAGTAGTTTAAAAAATGTCAAAGGATTGACAACTCATCATGTTACTCTTTTTCAGTTATCAACCGTTTCAAGAGTGCTCAATGTTTCCTACTTATGCTCCCATTTAGTCCTAGTAATATGCTTTCTATCTCCATTACTTCATTAAAACTTTCTACCAAAGAACTCTTAATTATATGAATTAAGTACTCATTTTCTTTATTGTCCTTAATGTTTTTGTGACTGGGAGACTTAGAACTTTTCTACCCTTTTGGAAAATATCTTCTCCCTCACCCTCCAGAATAGTATACAGCATTGTCCTTTCATCTCCCTGATTCTCCGTACTCCCAAGTAAGCATCCTTTCTTTTACTTCTCTGGGAAGGCTTTCCTTCAGTACTTTAGATGCATTATCTCATTTAATTTTTGCAACTCTACAGGGTGTTTTAGAGCTCAAGTGTTTGTTTCCCTCGTGTTTTAACACTGCCATAAATTATACTTAGTCTATCATCTCTTAGAAACTGATTTTTTCCATGTTTTTTGCTCTCTTGTCCAACATGTGTGCAGCTTAGAAATTAGCAAATGCCTGAGTGAGTAAAGTGGTAAATATGAGACTCTTTATTTAGTTTAACACTTTATTAAGTTTCCTTTCTCTTAGGGATCGTCATCCTTCAAATTTTAACTTTCTTGGCTGTATTTTGTTCTGTGCAAAGCTATTTTTAAAATACTTTTATTCAATTTCACAACCGTTCTCTGAGTAGAATATTTGGTCTGATCCAAGCTGTTCAGTCAAGACTGGAAAGGAAACTTCTCGGCACTGCCACTCAAGTGGCAATCAGATAATTATATCTTATTGATCTATGATAGGATTAGATGATTGTGCCAGGTTATATACCAATACAGCTTTTTGTAGAAAGTCACATATTTCCTACCCTTCAAATATCATCTGAGTCAAACGGTTGATTTCTCTATTCCTTGCATGCCTTAGTTGATTTATATTTTGGCACAAACTTCTTATCTCATCATAGATTGAAAAACAACAACAACAACAACAGTTCACTGAACAGCTTCATTAGTTACAGGATCAGAAAATGAAGAACAATATAGCCAAGTTACTAGCTGTATGCTAGTAAGTTACTGCTTAATTTGTTGAGGATTCTCTTTTGTCGATTGTCTATCTTGAGAGAGATTTATGAGCTCAGCAAAGCTCTAATAACTACATATAATTATTCTTAAAATTCTTGGTAAAACTTACATTATTTCAAATTAAAAAAAAATATAATGGAAGAGCTTTCCTTTCTCCTGTCACGAAGTCTTGTTTCTTCTTTCTGAAACACATCTCTATCCTGCAGTGTCAATGTTAGTCAGGACTTAACCTCTCTTTTCACCACTATTTTACAAAACTCTTACAGTTTAAATTGTTCATATTTTGATTGCAGTCCTTCCCTCTCCATCTTTATTATGAGCCCTAATCTGTCTCCTGAGTTTGCCTTCCATATTGTGTACTTATATGTCTTCTGCAAGTACATTATTCTCTATATATCTTATTTTATGTATATTTAAACTGAACTCTTCATTTACTTTCCAAATCCCAACTTATTTTCTTATTGACATAGCTCTGCTATCCATTTTCTTAATTGTTAGAACAAAATAATAATGACATCATAGCTATAGTCCTTTCTCTCCTGCAACACCTAATGCCCTCCCAGTTCCACTTGAATCTACCTCCTAGATATTTCTTAACTTTTCCCTACCATTCTTACTCCCTATTGTCACTAAACTAATTAAACTATGTTCTCTTACTTATCTTGCTAAAATGCTCTCAAAAATGTTGTTCTTAACTAAGTTCTTGCATTTCTTTTCATCAACATATAGCAAGAGAAATATTTTAAAATTCAAATGTTGTTATATCATTAAGTTGCTCAATGTTCTTCAATGCATTATCACTGAAGAAGAAATTCAGTTATCTTCAAATGTCTTCTATGACCTTCATTTAACTTCCAACCTCTATTTCCCATTCCCATTTTATCTTTTAGTCAGGCAGATTTTCTGTCCATTTAAAGACAAATGCTACTGTATCTAAGCCTTTTATTTCTTTCTAGAGCTTTTTCAAAATGGGCTTTCTGATTATGGTATCTGACTCTAGCTTTATTTCCAGATTAAAATAATCTCTTTAGACACTTCTAGAACACTATCTATAATATAACCCATTCATGCCCATCATATGGGATACTTAATTGTATTCGGTTGGCCAAGAAGTTCTTTCAGGTTTTTGCAGGATATGGCAAACTCAAACAAACTTTTTGGCCAGCCCAATATTTGTTAATTTACTAAGTCAATGCATACCATGAAATATACATTACATAAGAATGTAATATACTCAATGAATTAATCAAAATGTAAATAAAGTTATATCTTAGCTTCATGTATTCAGAGAATATTAAGAGAGCTGGAGATTTTCCAGGAAAAGATCAGGAGTTTGACAAACTCCAAATCTCACTACTAGTTGCCAAAATAACCTGGTCTCAGTTGTTTTCTTTTCATTACTTTTTATTTCCTGCTGCTATTAATTGAATGTAATTTCCAGAGGATTACCAGCCAAGGAAGTCCCCGTTATAAGTATGCTACAGAAGCAAAGAAAGTAAAACTCTTATTTCCTTTACTATTTTTTGTTTATTTTGTATTTTTGTTAAACAAAATACAGCCTGATCGAGATATCATTCATATACTAGCCAATTCACCCACTTAAAATATGCAATTCAGCAATTCTTTTTAGTATATTCACAGAGTGGTGCAACAATCACTATTACCTAATTTCAGAATATTTTTGTCCCCGCTAAGGGGAATCCTGTACTCATTAGCAGTCAATCCCTTTGCCTCACTCCACTTCACCAATTCATTCTGAGGCCACTACTAAGCTAATATCAAAACAAGTCTAAGTAGGCTAAATAAAGGCTCCCAAACAGATTGAGCTCCTAATCCCTGAAATAGTAAATTTTATCTTATATGGAAAAAAAGAGACTTTCTGATATGTTAAAGTTATTGAGATGAGAACATTCTGCAGGATTATCTGGGTAGATGCTAAACTGATCACAAAGGTACTTACAGGAAGGAAGCAAATAGAAATAGAAAATGATGTAATGATGAAAGCAGAGAGCTTTGAAGATGTTACATTGATGTCTTTGAAGATAGACAGAGGGGCCTTAAGCCAAAGTTTTTATCTCTATAAGCTGGAAAAGGTGTTGAACCAAATTCTCCAAAGTGCCTTTGGAGGAAGTGCAATCTTACCAACAGCACAGTTTTGGCCCAGTGAAATTGATTTTGGACTCCGGGCCACCAGAACTGTTAGAAAATAAATTTGTGCAATACTAAGCCACCAAGTTTGTTATGACTTTTAAGAGCCATTATAGGACATTAATATAAAGACAAGACATCACAAGAAAAGAAAAATATAGGCTATGTTTTGCAGGAGATCAGGGTCCAATCCCTGGTTTGGGCAGATTCCCTAGAGAAGGGAATGGCTACCCATTCCAGTATTCTTGCCTGGGGAATTCCATAGACAGAGGAGCCTGGTGGGTTACAGCCCATGGGGTTGCAAAACGTTGGACACAACTGAGCGTCTAAGCACTCACAGTGTCATACTTAGTAATGAAAGGCTGAATATTTTCCCCCTTTAAGATCAAGAACATACAAAGATATTTGCTTTTGCCACCTTTATTCAAATTGTACTAGAAATTATAGCTGGAGAAATTTGGCAAGAAAAATTAATAAAAACATCTAATTGGGAAAGGAAGAAATAAAACTATCTTTCTTTATAGATAAAAATGTCTTGCATATAGAAATTCTTAAGGAATCTACCTGAAAACTATTAGAATAAAAATTCCTAACTTAACATGCATAAAAATGACTCAAAATTATTTTAAAATTGTATTAATTACAATTGTATACATTTTTAAGGGTTTAAAAAGTAAAACTCAGACTTAAACCTAAGATCACTTCCTCAAAGAGCATTTATGTATAGAAGAAATATATGATCTGATACCTTATAAACAAACATTTTTTCATAATTAAAAGTTTGAAGACTTATGTTGTCAGACAACACAGAAAAACATGAGTTACAGGAATTAGGTGAATTTGATGGCTTCAAGTGATTATGATCACAAGTCCAAAATCTAAATGAAAAGTAATCTCAACAACAAAAAAATAAGCCATAATAGGGTTAAAAAAATTTTTTTTTGCCCCAGTGCCAAACATATGGATGTGAGTAAACACTTGGTTGACTGACTTTTATTTCACATGTCTTTAAGTCATGTGACCATAACACGGTCTACCGTGTTAAATAATGGAAATGCACTTTAATGGAAAAGTCATAATAACTAGGGATTTGAAATCCAGGACTAGAACCTTTATTCTCCCTGGTCTAAAGGTAGAACTTTAAAAATGTCACTTAACTTTGTCTTACCTTTAATCAAATGATAGTAATGATTGTTCTTTACCTGTATCAAACTAACAGAAACTGGGCATGTATGAAATATTTTAAGCTGTTGAGAAAAGTACTTGATACATTCTATGTAATAAAACATTAATCAAAGTGATTCCATTTAGCTTTAGAAGAGTCCATTCTATTTTATGGCATTTGCTTCATTCATTTTTTTCCCTCCCTGAGAAAATGAGAGATTTATTGCCTCTTACATCTTTATACCATAGCAAAAGGTTGTTTTTATTTATTATATTCTGTATGTACTTATTTATATCAAATCTTGCTCATAAAGGACAAAAGATGCCTCATTTCATCAAAATAACTACCAATATTTGAGAACTTACTACTGGCCAGAAACTTTAAAAACTTTGTTTTGAATCCTTAGTACAGTTACATGAGATAAGTAATATTTCCATTTTATAAATCAGAGAGGTGGAGTACACAAATATTAAGTAAGTTTTTAGGCCAAACTGAAGTTAATTTCAAGGAAGGGCAAGAGATTTATAAGGCAAAAGGCCAACTTGTCTACACATCTTAGGAAATTTTCAGTGAAGGCAAATTGTGCTGTCAAGATTGTCTTTGTAGGCCCATTGGTTGCATCCTAAAGTCATCTGAATTATCTTTTAGAGAGGGTACTAAGTAAAAATATAAAATAAACAATGAAATATATACTTCTGAAGTTCATATAAGAAGAATGAATTGGAGATGTAGTAATTGGTCACCAGACTTTTAATTCTCTTGCACTCATGTGTGCTAAGTCACTTTAGTTGTGTCTGATTCTTTGAGACCCTATGGACTGCCAGTCTCCCCTATCCATGGGATTCTCCAGGCAAGATACTGGAGTGGGTTGCCTTGCCCNCTCTATTTCCCATTCCCATTTTATCTTTTAGTCAGGCAGATTTTCTGTCCATTTAAAGACAAATGCTACTGTATCTAAGCCTTTTATTTCTTTCTAGAGCTTTTTCAAAATGGGCTTTCTGATTATGGTATCTGACTCTAGCTTTATTTCCAGATTAAAATAATCTCTTTAGACACTTCTAGAACACTATCTATAATATAACCCATTCATGCCCATCATATGGGATACTTAATTGTATTCGGTTGGCCAAGAAGTTCTTTCAGGTTTTTGCAGGATATGGCAAACTCAAACAAACTTTTTGGCCAGCCCAATATTTGTTAATTTACTAAGTCAATGCATACCATGAAATATACATTACATAAGAATGTAATATACTCAATGAATTAATCAAAATGTAAATAAAGTTATATCTTAGCTTCATGTATTCAGAGAATATTAAGAGAGCTGGAGATTTTCCAGGAAAAGATCAGGAGTTTGACAAACTCCAAATCTCACTACTAGTTGCCAAAATAACCTGGTCTCAGTTGTTTTCTTTTCATTACTTTTTATTTCCTGCTGCTATTAATTGAATGTAATTTCCAGAGGATTACCAGCCAAGGAAGTCCCCGTTATAAGTATGCTACAGAAGCAAAGAAAGTAAAACTCTTATTTCCTTTACTATTTTTTGTTTATTTTGTATTTTTTTTAAACAAAATACAGCCTGATCGAGATATCATTCATATACTAGCCAATTCATCACCCACTTAAAATATGCAATTCAGCAATTCTTTTTAGTATATTCACAGAGTGGTGCAACAATCACTATTACCTAATTTCAGAATATTTTTGTCCCCGCTAAGGGGAATCCTGTACTCATTAGCAGTCAATCCCTTTGCCTCACTCCACTTCACCAATTCATTCTGAGGCCACTACTAAGCTAATATCAAAACAAGTCTAAGTAGGCTAAATAAAGGCTCCCAAACAGATTGAGCTCCTAATCCCTGAAATAGTAAATTTTATCTTATATGGAAAAAAAGAGACTTTCTGATATGTTAAAGTTATTGAGATGAGAACATTCTGCAGGATTATCTGGGTAGATGCTAAACTGATCACAAAGGTACTTACAGGAAGGAAGCAAATAGAAATAGAAAATGATGTAATGATGAAAGCAGAGAGCTTTGAAGATGTTACATTGATGTCTTTGAAGATAGACAGAGGGGCCTTAAGCCAAAGTTTTTATCTCTATAAGCTGGAAAAGGTGTTGAACCAAATTCTCCAAAGTGCCTTTGGAGGAAGTGCAATCTTACCAACAGCACAGTTTTGGCCCAGTGAAATTGATTTTGGACTCCGGGCCACCAGAACTGTTAGAAAATAAATTTGTGCAATACTAAGCCACCAAGTTTGTTATGACTTTTAAGAGCCATTATAGGACATTAATATAAAGACAAGACATCACAAGAAAAGAAAAATATAGGCTATGTTTTGCAGGAGATCAGGGTCCAATCCCTGGTTTGGGCAGATTCCCTAGAGAAGGGAATGGCTACCCATTCCAGTATTCTTGCCTGGGGAATTCCATAGACAGAGGAGCCTGGTGGGTTACAGCCCATGGGGTTGCAAAACGTTGGACACAACTGAGCGTCTAAGCACTCACAGTGTCATACTTAGTAATGAAAGGCTGAATATTTTCCCCCTTTAAGATCAAGAACATACAAAGATATTTGCTTTTGCCACCTTTATTCAAATTGTACTAGAAATTATAGCTGGAGAAATTTGGCAAGAAAAATTAATAAAAACATCTAATTGGGAAAGGAAGAAATAAAACTATCTTTCTTTATAGATAAAAATGTCTTGCATATAGAAATTCTTAAGGAATCTACCTGAAAACTATTAGAATAAAAATTCCTAACTTAACATGCATAAAAATGACTCAAAATTATTTTAAAATTGTATTAATTACAATTGTATACATTTTTAAGGGTTTAAAAAGTAAAACTCAGACTTAAACCTAAGATCACTTCCTCAAAGAGCATTTATGTATAGAAGAAATATATGATCTGATACCTTATAAACAAACATTTTTTCATAATTAAAAGTTTGAAGACTTATGTTGTCAGACAACACAGAAAAACATGAGTTACAGGAATTAGGTGAATTTGATGGCTTCAAGTGATTATGATCACAAGTCCAAAATCTAAATGAAAAGTAATCTCAACAACAAAAAAATAAGCCATAATAGGGTTAAAAAAATTTTTTTTTGCCCCAGTGCCAAACATATGGATGTGAGTAAACACTTGGTTGACTGACTTTTATTTCACATGTCTTTAAGTCATGTGACCATAACACGGTCTACCGTGTTAAATAATGGAAATGCACTTTAATGGAAAAGTCATAATAACTAGGGATTTGAAATCCAGGACTAGAACCTTTATTCTCCCTGGTCTAAAGGTAGAACTTTAAAAATGTCACTTAACTTTGTCTTACCTTTAATCAAATGATAGTAATGATTGTTCTTTACCTGTATCAAACTAACAGAAACTGGGCATGTATGAAATATTTTAAGCTGTTGAGAAAAGTACTTGATACATTCTATGTAATAAAACATTAATCAAAGTGATTCCATTTAGCTTTAGAAGAGTCCATTCTATTTTATGGCATTTGCTTCATTCATTTTTTTCCCTCCCTGAGAAAATGAGAGATTTATTGCCTCTTACATCTTTATACCATAGCAAAAGGTTGTTTTTATTTATTATATTCTGTATGTACTTATTTATATCAAATCTTGCTCATAAAGGACAAAAGATGCCTCATTTCATCAAAATAACTACCAATATTTGAGAACTTACTACTGGCCAGAAACTTTAAAAACTTTGTTTTGAATCCTTAGTACAGTTACATGAGATAAGTAATATTTCCATTTTATAAATCAGAGAGGTGGAGTACACAAATATTAAGTAAGTTTTTAGGCCAAACTGAAGTTAATTTCAAGGAAGGGCAAGAGATTTATAAGGCAAAAGGCCAACTTGTCTACACATCTTAGGAAATTTTCAGTGAAGGCAAATTGTGCTGTCAAGATTGTCTTTGTAGGCCCATTGGTTGCATCCTAAAGTCATCTGAATTATCTTTTAGAGAGGGTACTAAGTAAAAATATAAAATAAACAATGAAATATATACTTCTGAAGTTCATATAAGAAGAATGAATTGGAGATGTAGTAATTGGTCACCAGACTTTTAATTCTCTTGCACTCATGTGTGCTAAGTCACTTTAGTTGTGTCTGATTCTTTGAGACCCTATGGACTGCCAGTCTCCCCTATCCATGGGATTCTCCAGGCAAGATACTGGAGTGGGTTGCCTTGCCCTCCTACAGGGAGTCTTCCTGAACTGGGGATTGAACCCATGTCTCTTATGTCTTCTGCATTGGTATGCTGATTCTTTTCCACTAGTGCTACCTGGGAAGACCTAAAACTCTCTTAATTCCTTTGAAAACAGAAAAAAAAAAACACACCATATTTTTCCCAAACTGTTTTTGGGAAATGTATAAACATAAAATGTGGAGAAATATATTAGAAATAAGTTATTTAGCAAATCTGAGATTAACCCAATATAAACCTTATATAAGCCAAAATTTTATTTACCCATTTAAACTTCATTAAGATTTATATTTTATATCTTAATGACTGTGGCTCAGATAATGAACTCCTTATAGCCAAATTCAGAATTAAATTGAAGAAAGTAGCGAAAACCACTAGACCACTTAGGAATGACTTAATTCGAATCCCTTTTGATTATACAGTGGAAGTGATGGATAGATTCAAGGGATTAGATCTGATAGAGTGCCAGAACTATGAACAGAGGTTCAGGACATTGTACAGAAGGCAGTGATCAAGACCATCCACAAGAAAAAGAAATGCAACAACCTTCTCAGGTTGTCTGAGGAGGCCTTACAAATAGCTGAAAAAAGAAGAGGCTAAAGGCAAAGGAGAAAAAGAAAGATACACCCATTTGAATGCAGAGTTCCAAAAAATAGCAAGGAGAGATAAGAAAGCCTTCTTCAGTGATCAATGCAAAGAAATAGAGGAAAACAACAGAATGGGAAAAACCAGTATCTCTTCAAGAAAATTAGAGATACCAAGGGAACATTTCATGCAAAGATGGGCTCGATAAAGGGCAGAAATGGTATGGACCTAACAGAAGCATAAGATATTAAGAAGAAATGGCAAGAATACACAGAACTGTACAAAAAAGATCTTCACGACCCATATAATCATGATGGTGTGATCACTCACCTAGAGATAGACATCGTGGAGTCCAAAGTCAAGTGGGCCTTAGGAAGCAGCACTATGAACAAAGTTATTGTAAGTTATGGAATTTCAGTTGAGCTGTTTCAAATTCTAAAAGATGATGCTGTGAAAGTGCTACACACAATATGCCAGCAAACTTGGAAAACTCAGCAGTGGCTATAGAACTTGAAAAGGTCAGTTTCTTTCCAATCCCATAGAAAGGCAATACCAAAGAATGTATTGTAAAAACTACTGCACAATTGCGCTAATCTCACATACTAGCAAAGTAATGCTCAAAATACTCCAAGCAAGGCTTCAACAGTACAGGAACCAAGAAATTCCAGATGTTCAAGCTGGATTTAGAAAAGGCAGAGGAACCAGAGATCAAATTGCCATTATCCACTGGATCGTTGAAAAAGCAAGAGAGTTGCAGAAAACCATCTACTTCTGCTTTATTGACTACGCCAAAGCCTTTGATTCTATGGATCACAACAAACTTTGGGAAATTCTTAAAAGAGATGGGAATACCAGACCACCTGACCTGCCTCCTGAGAAATCAGTATGCATGTCAAGAAGTAACAGTTAGAACTGGATATGGAACAATGGACTGGTTCAAATCGGGAAAAGAGTACGTCAAGGCTGTATACTATCACCTTGCTTATTTAACTTATGTGCAGAGTACATTATGTGAAATGTCAAGCTGGATGAAGCACAATCTGGAATCAAGATTGCACAGAGAAATATCAATAACTTCAGATATGGAGATGACTCCACCCTTATGGCAGAAAGTGAAGTGGAACTAAAGAGCCTCTTGATGAAAGAGGAGAGTGAAAAAATTGGCTAAAAACTCAACATTCAAAAAGCTAAGATCATGGCATCTGGGCTCATCACTTCATGGTACGTAGATGGGAAAACAATGGCAACAGTGACAGACTTTAATTTTTGCGCTCCAAAATCACTGTAGATATGACTGCAGCCATGAAATTAAAAGATGCTTGCTCCTTGGAGGAAAATCTATGACCAACCTAGACAGCATATTAAAAAACAGAGACATTATTTTGCCATCAAAGAGCCATCTAATCAAAGCTATGGTTTTTCCAGTAGTCATGTATGGATGTGAGAGTTGAACTATAAAGAAAACTGAGCACCAAAGAAATTATGCTTTTGAACTGTAATGTTGGAGAAGACTCTTGAGAGTTCCTTGGACTGCAAGGGACTGCAGTATCCAACCAGTCCATCCTAAAGGAAATCAGTCCTGAATATTCATTGGAAGGACTGATGCTGAAGCTGAAGCTCCAATACTTTGGCGACCTGATGCAAAGAACTGACTCATTTTAAAAATCTTGATGCTGGGAAAGATTGAATGCAGGAGGAGAAGGGGAGGACAGAGGATGAGATGGTTGAATGGTGCCACTGACGTGATGGACATGAGTTGCAGCAAGCTCTGGGAGTTGGTGATAGACAGGGAAGCCTGGCATGCTGTAGTCCATGGGGCTGCAAAGAGTTAGACAAGACTGAGTGGCTGAAATGAATGGAAGATCTATGTACTCAAAGTGAGAAATTGAAAAAATAAGTAGAAAAAAGTCCCTTTAAAGTTAGGAAATTTCATGTCCTTGTTGAGCTATGCCTGAAACATAACTAAAAAGCTATTTATAGTGCCTTTACAAAAGG
>SJYW01017858.1:94043-121475 GCA_006410735.1 Raphicerus campestris | reverse complement strand
CCATATTTTTCCCAAACTGTTTTTGGGAAATGTATAAATATAAAATGTGGAGAAATATATTAGAAATAAGTTATTTAGCAAATCTGAGATTAACCCAATATAAACCTTATATAAGCCAAAATTTTATTTACCCATTTAAACTTCATTAAGATTTATATTTTATATCTTAATGACTGTGGCTCAGATCATGAACTCCTTATAGCCAAATTCAGAATTAAATTGAAGAAAGTAGCGAAAACCACTAGACCACTTAGGAATGACTTAATTCGAATCCCTTTTGATTATACAGTGGAAGTGATGGATAGATTCAAGGGATTAGATCTGATAGAGTGCCAGAACTATGAACAGAGGTTCAGGACATTGTACAGAAGGCAGTGATCAAGACCATCCACAAGAAAAAGAAATGCAACAACCTTCTCAGGTTGTCTGAGGAGGCCTTACAAATAGCTGAAAAAAGAAGAGGCTAAAGGCAAAGGAGAAAAAGAAAGATACACCCATTTGAATGCAGAGTTCCAAAAAATAGCAAGGAGAGATAAGAAAGCCTTCTTCAGTGATCAATGCAAAGAAATAGAGGAAAACAACAGAATGGGAAAAACCAGTATCTCTTCAAGAAAATTAGAGATACCAAGGGAACATTTCATGCAAAGATGGGCTCGATAAAGGGCAGAAATGGTATGGACCTAACAGAAGCATAAGATATTAAGAAGAAATGGCAAGAATACACAGAACTGTACAAAAAAGATCTTCACGACCCATATAATCATGATGGTGTGATCACTCACCTAGAGATAGACATCGTGGAGTCCAAAGTCAAGTGGGCCTTAGGAAGCAGCACTATGAACAAAGTTATTGTAAGTTATGGAATTTCAGTTGAGCTGTTTCAAATTCTAAAAGATGATGCTGTGAAAGTGCTGCACACAATATGCCAGCAAACTTGGAAAACTCAGCAGTGGCTATAGAACTTGAAAAGGTCAGTTTCTTTCCAATCCCATAGAAAGGCAATACCAAAGAATGTATTGTAAAAACTACTGCACAATTGCGCTAATCTCACATACTAGCAAAGTAATGCTCAAAATACTCCAAGCAAGGCTTCAACAGTACAGGAACCAAGAAATTCCAGATGTTCAAGCTGGATTTAGAAAAGGCAGAGGAACCAGAGATCAAATTGCCATTATCCACTGGATCGTTGAAAAAGCAAGAGAGTTGCAGAAAACCATCTACTTCTGCTTTATTGACTATGCCAAAGCCTTTGACTCTATGGATCACAACAAACTTTGGGAAATTCTTAAAAGAGATGGGAATACCAGACCACCTGACCTGCCTCCTGAGAAATCAGTATGCATGTCAAGAAGTAACAGTTAGGACTGGATATGGAACAATGGACTGGTTCAAATCGGGAAAAGAGTACGTCAAGGCTGTATATTATCACCTTGCTTATTTAACTTATGTGCAGAGTACATTATGTGAAATGTCAAGCTGGATGAAGCACAATCTGGAATCAAAATTGCACAGAGAAATATCAATAACTTCAGATATGGAGATGACTCCACCCTTATGGCAGAAAGTGAAGTGGAACTAAAGAGCCTCTTGATGAAAGAGGAGAGTGAAAAAATTGGCTAAAAACTCAACATTCAAAAAGCTAAGATCATGGCATCTGGGCTCATCACTTCATGGTACGTAGATGGGAAAACAATGGCAACAGTGACAGACTTTAATTTTTGCGCTCCAAAATCACTGTAGATATGACTGCAGCCATGAAATTAAAAGATGCTTGCTCCTTGGAGGAAAATCTATGACCAACCTAGACAGCATATTAAAAAACAGAGACATTATTTTGCCATCAAAGAGCCATCTAATCAAAGCTATGGTTTTTCCAGTAGTCATGTATGGATGTGAGAGTTGAACTATAAAGAAAACTGAGCACCAAAGAAATTATGCTTTTGAACTGTAATGTTGGAGAAGACTCTTGAGAGTTCCTTGGACTGCAAGGGACTGCAGNGGCAAGAATACACAGAACTGTACAAAAAAGATCTTCACGACCCATATAATCATGATGGTGTGATCACTCACCTAGAGATAGACATCGTGGAGTCCAAAGTCAAGTGGGCCTTAGGAAGCAGCACTATGAACAAAGTTATTGTAAGTTATGGAATTCCAGTTGAGCTGTTTCAAATTCTAAAAGATGATGCTGTGAAAGTGCTGCACACAATATGCCAGCAAACTTGGAAAACTCAGCAGTGGCTATAGAACTTGAAAAGGTCAGTTTCTTTCCAATCCCATAGAAAGGCAATACCAAAGAATGTATTGTAAAAACTACTGCACAATTGCGCTAATCTCACATACTAGCAAAGTAATGCTCAAAATACTCCAAGCAAGGCTTCAACAGTACAGGAACCAAGAAATTCCAGATGTTCAAGCTGGATTTAGAAAAGGCAGAGGAACCAGAGATCAAATTGCCATTATCCACTGGATCGTTGAAAAAGCAAGAGAGTTGCAGAAAACCATCTACTTCTGCTTTATTGACTATGCCAAAGCCTTTGACTCTATGGATCACAACAAACTTTGGGAAATTCTTAAAAGAGATGGGAATACCAGACCACCTGACCTGCCTCCTGAGAAATCAGTATGCATGTCAAGAAGTAACAGTTAGAACTGGATATGGAACAATGGACTGGTTCAAATCGGGAAAAGAGTACGTCAAGGCTGTATACTATCACCTTGCTTATTTAACTTATGTGCAGAGTACATTATGTGAAATGTCAAGCTGGATGAAGCACAATCTGGAATCAAGATTGCACAGAGAAATATCAATAACTTCAGATATGGAGATGACTCCACCCTTATGGCAGAAAGTGAAGTGGAACTAAAGAGCCTCTTGATGAAAGAGGAGAGTGAAAAAATTGGCTAAAAACTCAACATTCAAAAAGCTAAGATCATGGCATCTGGGCTCATCACTTCATGGTACGTAGATGGGAAAACAATGGCAACAGTGACAGACTTTAATTTTTGCACTCCAAAATCACTGTAGATATGACTGCAGCCATGAAATTAAAAGATGCTTGCTCCTTGGAGGAAAATCTATGACCAACCTAGACAGCATATTAAAAAACAGAGACATTATTTTGCCATCAAAGAGCCATCTAATCAAAGCTATGGTTTTTCCAGTAGTCATGTATGGATGTGAGAGTTGAACTATAAAGAAAACTGAGCACCAAAGAAATTATGCTTTTGAACTGTAATGTTGGAGAAGACTCTTGAGAGTTCCTTGGACTGCAAGGGACTGCAGTATCCAACCAGTCCATCCTAAAGGAAATCAGTCCTGAATATTCATTGGAAGGACTGATGCTGAAGCTGAAGCTCCAATACTTTGGCGACCTGATGCAAAGAACTGACTCATTTTAAAAATCTTGATGCTGGGAAAGATTGAATGCAGGAGGAGAAGGGGAGGACAGAGGATGAGATGGTTGAATGGTGCCACTGACGTGATGGACATGAGTTGCAGCAAGCTCTGGGAGTTGGTGATAGACAGGGAAGCCTGGCATGCTGTAGTCCATGGGGCTGCAAAGAGTTAGACAAGACTGAGTGGCTGAAATGAATGGAAGATTTATGTACTCAAAGTGAGAAATTGAAAAAATAAGTAGAAAAAAGTCCCTTTAAAGTTAGGAAATTTCATGTCCTTGTTGAGCTATGCCTGAAACATAACTAAAAAGCTATTTATAGTGCCTTTACAAAAGGGGATAACAGAGGATGAGATGGCTGGATGGCATCACTGACTCGATGGACATGAGTTTGAGTGAACTCAGGGAGTTGGTGATGGACAGGGAGGCCTGGCATACTGCAATTCATGGGGTCACAAAGAGTTGGACACTACTGAGTGACTGAACTGAACTGAACTGTTACAAACATCTCCCCAAATAACATTACACCACTGGAAAAGAGTGGAAGCTGCTATCATGTCTGACTCTTTGTGACAGCTCAGACTGTAGCCCACTTGGCTCCTTTGTCCATCAAATTTCCAGGCAAAAATATTGGAGTGGTTTGCCATTCCCTTTTCCAAGGGATCTTCCCAACCCAGGCATGTAACCAGCGTCTCTTGTTTCTCCTGCTTCAGCACATGATTCTTTAACCATCTGAGCCACCAGATCCCATAGATGTAAATAAAATGTTGACATTTATCACTTTGCCTTAAGGAAGACAATATGGATGGTTACATAAAATAGTTTACTGTTATTTTGTCTACCCTGATATAAATATCTCAAACTATTACATATCCTTTAGCTTCTTTCCCTTTAGCTTCTAAAGGCAAAGGAGAAAAAGGAAAGATATACCCATTTGAATGCAGAGTGATAATAGCAAGGAGAGATAAAAAAAGCTTTCCTCAGTGAACAGTGCAAAGAAATAGAGGAAAACAATAGAATGGGAAAGACTAGAGATCTCTTCAAGAAAATTAGAGATACCAAGGGAATATTTCATTCAAAGGTGGTCACAATAAAGGACAGAAATGGTATGGACCTAACAGAAGTAGAAGTTATTAAGAAGAGGTACATTAGGATGACCCTGGGGGATGGGATGGGGAGGGAGGTGAAGAGGGAGTGTTCTGGATGGGGAACACATGTGAGCCCATAGCTGATTCATGTCAATGTATAGCAAAAACCACTATCATATTGCAAAGTAATTAGCCTCCAATAAAAATAAATTAATTAATTAAAAAAAGAAGATGTGGCAAGAAGACACAGGAGAACTACAGAAAAAACATCTTCATGACCCAGATAACAATGATGGTGTAATCACTCAACTAGAGCCAGGCATCCTGGAATGCAAAATCAAGTGGGCCTTAGGAAGCATCACTATAAACAAAGCTAGTGGAGGTGATGGAATTCCAGTTGAACTATTTCAAGTATTAAAAGATGATGCTGTGAAAGTGCTGCACTCAATACACCAGCAAATTTGGAAAACTTAGCAGTGACCACAGGACTGGAAAAGGTCAGTTTTCAATCCAAGCTCAAAGAAAGGCAATGCCAAAGAATGTTCAAACTACTGCACAATTGCTGTATTATTTTGTTAGCATGCTCAAAATTCTCCAAGCCAGGCTTCAACAGTAGGTGAATAATGAACTTCCAGATGTCCAAGCTGGAATTAGAAAAGGCAGAGGAACAAGATATCAAATCGCTCAAATCCATTGGATGATGAAAAAAGCAAGAGAGTTCCAGAAAACTATCTACTTATGCTTCACTGACTACTCCAAAGCCTTTGACGGTGTGGATCACAACAAATTTTGGAAAATTCTTAAAAGAGATAGGAATAACATAGCACCTGACCTGCCTCCTGAGAAATATGTGTGCAGGTCAAAAAACAACAGTTAGATATCTGATCCTCATTAAACTTTCACCCACTAGTTTAGTATCCATTACTGATTCTTGCCTGAATCAATTATTACTGTGCTAGTTATCAAAGGATGGTTTTTCCAAGTCCATCATTGCTTCTAGATTTGTGGGCATTATGCTGTAAGCAAGAGCCTTTTCTTATCCACATTCATTCTTTCATTTATATCAGACTGTTTTATGTAATAGATCATCAATCTCTTTCTGAGAGTATTTATTTTGCTACCAATAGTCCCCCTTCAGACTAATTCCTGGATCTTCTTGGTATAATCTCATCATTCAATATGATGGTCACATAACACATGAAGTTTAGAAATTTTTTCTACTTGACAATAAGTTATGAACATTTAAGTCACTTTACAGTGAGAAGCCTGGCAGACTCTAGCTTAATTCAGTGATCATAGTTAATATCATCAGTAACGGGACAAACCATCATTACCTGTCACCTGATCAGATGCCATGAGAAAGACACATCATCATCACCTCTGTGACATTTCTACCAAAGCCGAGCAACTTTAACCACAAGGAAACATCAGACAAACCCAACATGAAGGGCATGTTACAAAGTAATATCTTCAAAGATGTCCAGGTAGTCAAAGTAAAATAACAACACAAAACCTGAGGGGCCTATTGAGACTGCAGAAAACAGAAAAGACATCATAGAGAAGTGCTAAACATGATCCTAGGTGGCAGGATTTAGCTATAAATAGCAGCACTTGAATAACTGGGAACATCTGAATGGAGACTACAGATTAGATGATGGTATTACACTATGTTTCCTGATTCTGGTGATTATGTCACAGTTATGAAGGAAAGTGTGAAAAATATGCACAGAGAATACAAGACTCATTGGAACACATATCTGCTGCTCACTCTAAAAACTGTATAGATTTGAAAGGGAGCAAGACTGATACAATAAATGAATTCAAATGTCATTAATCAGGGAACCTGAGTGAATGACATACAGCAGTTCATTGTACTATTCTTGAAATTTTCCTCTCAATTTGAAGTTATCTAAAATAAAACAGTAAAAACAACAACAACAACAACAAAAAACAACAGTTAGAACTGGACATGGAACAACAGACTGTTTCCAAATTGGGAAAGGCTTACATCAAGGCTATATATCGTCACCCTGCTTATTTAACTTATATGCAGAGTGCATCATGTGAAATGCCAGGCTGGATGAAGCACAAGCTGGAATCAAGATTGCTGGGAGAAATATCAATAATCTCAGATATGCAGATGAGACCATCCTTATTGCAGAAACAAAGAACTAAAGAGCCTCTTGATGAAAGTGAAAGAGGAGAGTGAAAGCGTTGGCTAAAAACTCAACATTCAGAAAACTAAGTTCATGGCATTCAGTTCCATCGCTTCATGGCAAGTAGATGGACAAACAATGGAAACAGTGACAGACTTTAATTTTGGGGGATCCAAAATCCCTGCAGATGGTGACTGCAACCATGAAATTAAAAGATACTTGCTCCTTGGAAGATAAGCTCTGACCAACCTAGACAATATATTAAAAAGCAGAGACATTACTTTACCAACAAAGGTCCATCTAGTCAAAGCTATGGCTTTTCCAGTAATATGTATGGATGTGAGAGTTGGACTATAAAGAAAGCTGAGCTCCAAAGAATTGATGCTTTTGAACTGTGGTATTGGAGAAGACTCTTGAGAGTCCCTTGGACTACAAGGAGATCCAACCAATCCATCCTAAAGGAAATCAGTCCTGAATATTCATTGGAAGGACTGATGCTGAAGATGAAACTCCAACACTTTGGCCACTTGAGGCAAAGTAGTGACTCATTAGAAGAGACCATGATGCCAGGAATGATTGAAGGCAGGAGGAGAAGGGGAGGACAGAGGATGAAATGGTTGGATGGCATCACCGACTCGATGGACATGAATTTGAGCAACCTTCAGGAGTTGGTGATGGACAGGGAAGCCTGTTGTGCTGCAGTTCATGGGGGTCACAAAGAGACACCACTGAGTGACTGGACTGAACTGATTAACTTTCCTGTTGGTTTATTGGCACTGACCACACTAATCTTCTCTATTGGTATTTTCCCTGTGAATTTCTCCTTGAAGTGTGTGTTTGATTTCTAACTTCACAATGCTGTATAATCAAGAACATTTGAAATCATTTAAATTTTGAGATCAGGCTAAGGTGTAAAACATGCTATTGAAAAGAATCATAAGAAGGCATGATTTGAGCTTTGTATGCCTATTTTCAGTAATATATTCCTACTCACCTTCCCCACTGAATAAAAAAGGATAATGAAAAACTTTTTGCAAAGATTGTAAGAAATATAATTGATCAATATAATTGATCATGGATAAGATTAGAAAATAAAGCTTTTCCATACAGGGAGATAGTTTAACATTCTCGGCATTAGGTTGCAAGTGTTTTTTAAATAGCCATTAATACATGCCAAAGCTGAGATGTTCAATACCTTGTTTTTATTGTTTATAGGTAAATGAGAAATCTCCATGTGGAGATAGCTGCCAAGTTAATTATTCTGAATATTCACTCCCATTGTATAACTCTATTCAAAGAACTTTAGTTGCTTCATTATCTTAATCTATCTAAAGATATGTTACATTACTTTCTAACTATTTCCTTTTGGCATATTGAAAGTGACTATGAGTTTTTCATTCAATTATATTCTCAAGGGAGGACCTGTATCTTATTTACCTAACACAGTAGGCAATGAATACTGAAAATTTCTGTTTTTCCTCAAATTTATCAAAACTTTTAAAGGTCAAGTTCAAATATTATCTACTATTTAAAAGTTATTTTAGTTTCATTTTTAATTTTTGTGTATTCACCTTGGGGTTTCATTTATTCTTATAGCTTCTCTAATTTATGTACAGTATATCTTATATCTTTGGGAGATTATAAGTTTCTTGTTGGTAAGAACTCCATCATTTTGCATATCCCAGATAGTGCAATGTGCCTAGTGCCTGTATGCTCAGCTACTCAGCTGTGTCCGACTCTTGTGTCCTCATGGATGGTAGCCCACCAGACTCCACTGTCTGCGGAATTTTCCAAGGAAGAGTGCTGGAGCAGATTGTCATTTCACACTCCAGGGGATCTTCCTGACCCAGGAATTGAACCTGTGTCTCCTGCATTGGTAGGTGGATTCTTTACCACTGATCTTCCTGGGAAGTCCCAATCATGTACCTAGTAGGTATTAAACAAATATTTGATAAATTTAACTGAAAGTAAATATTTCCTTTATACTCACAGATATAAAAATATGACCACGTAAGTTGCCTGATTTCATCTCCTTTAGTATCTCTCCTCTGCTGTTGACTTTCAGTTCAGTTCAGTTCAGTTCAGTCACTCAATCACGTCTGACTCTGCAACCCCATGTACTGAAGCATGCCAGGCCTCCCTGTCCATCACCAACTCCCGGAGCCTACTCAAACTCATGTCCATTGAGTCAGTGATGCCATTCAACCACTTCATCCTCTGTTGTCCCCTTCTCCTCCTGCCTCAATTTTCCCAGCATCAGGGTTTCTTCCAATGAGTCACTACTTCCCATCAAGTGGCCAAAGTATTGGAGTTTCAGCTTCAGCATCAGTCTTTCCAATGGCTATTGGCTATTCAGGACTGATTTCCTTTAGGATGGACTAGTTGGATCTCCTTGCAGTCCAAGAGACTCTCAATACCCTTCTCCAACACCACAGTTGAAAAGCATCAATTCTTCAGCATTCAGCTTTCTTTACAGTCCAACTCTCACATCCATACATGATTACTGGAAAAACCAGTAATCTAAACTGGAAAAACCAGTTTTGACTAGATGGACCTTTGTTGGTAATGTTTCTGCTTTTTAATATGCTGTCTAGGTTGGTCATAGTTTATCTTCCAAGGAGCAAGTGTCTTTTAATTTAATGACTGAAGTCACCATCTACAGTGATTTTGGAGCAATCCCAAAATAAAGTCTGTAACTGTTTCTCCATCTATTTGCCATAAAGTGATGGGACCAGATGCCATGATCTTAGTTTTCTGAATGTTGAGCTTTAAGCCAACTTTTTCACTCTCCTCTTTCACTTTCATCAAGAAGCTCTTTAGTTCTTTGCTTTCTACCATAAGGGTAGTGTCATCTGCATATCTGAGGTTATTGATATTACTACTGGCAATCTTGATTCCAGCTTGTACTTCATCCAGTCCAGCATTTCTCATGATGTACTCTGCGTATAAGTTAAATAAGCAGGGTGACAATGTACAGCCTTGAGATAAGCCTTTCCCGATGCGGAACCAGTCTTTTGTTCCATGTTGAGTTCTAACTGTTCCTCTTTGACCTGCATACAGATTTCTCAGGAAGCAGGTCAGCTATTCCCATCTCTTTAATAATTTTCCAAAGTTTTGTTGCAATCCACGCAGTCAAAGTCTTTGAAATTGTCAATAAAGCAGAAGTAGATGTTTCTCTGGAACTCTTTTGCTTTTTCAATGATCCAACGGATGTTGGCAATTTGATCTCTAGTTCCTCTGCCTTTTCTAATTCCAGCTTGGACATCTGGAAGTTCATGATTCACCTATTGTTGAAGCCTGGCTTGGAGAATTTTGAACGTTATTTTGCTAGCGTGTGAGATGAGTGCGATTGTGCAGTAGTTTGAACACTCTTTGGCCTTGTCTTTCTTTGAACTTGGAATGAAAACTGACCTTTTCCAGTCCTGTGGCCTTTGCTGAGTTTTCTAAATTTGCTGGTGTATTGAATGCAGTACTTTCACAGCATCATCTGTTAGTACTTGAAATAGCTCAACTAGAATTTCATCACCTCCACTAGCTTTGTTTGTAGTGATGCTTCCTAAGGCCCACTTGACTTTGCATTCCAGGATATCTGGCTCTAGGTGAGTGATCATACTATGGTTATTATCTGGGTCATGAAGTTGTTTTTTTAGTATAGTTCTTCTGTGTATACTTGCCACCTCTTTTAATATCTTCTACTTCTGTTAGGTCCATACCATTTCTGTCCTTTATTGTGCCCACTTTGCATGAAATATTCCCTTAGTATTTCTAATTTTCTTGAAGTAAGCTCTATTCTAGCTGTGCTCTATTATTAGTTCTATCCCTTGAATCTATTTGTCACTTCTACTGTATAATCATAAGGGATTTGATTTAGATCATAACTGAATGGTCTAGTTGTTTTCCCTACTCTCTTCAATTTAAGTCTGAATTTGGCAATAAGGAGTTCATGATCTGAGCCACAGTCAGCTCCCAGTCTTGTTTTTGCTGACTGTATAGAGCTTCTCCATCTTTGGCTGCAAAGAATATAATCATTCTGATTTCAGTATTGACCATCTGGTAGATGGTGTCCATGTGTAGAGCCTTTTCTTGTGTTGTTGGAAGAGGGTGTTTGCTATGACCAGTGCATTCTCTTGGCAAAACTCTATTAGCCTTTTGCTGTTGACTTTAGCTAGTTTTATTCCATGTGAAGAGACACAAAAATAGGTTTTGTAATTTAGTTAATTTTGTCATATTTTAGGAATATTTTGGTAGTAGTGGGAACACCAGATGTTAATATTATCCTTACTGTGTGACAGGGTTGTTGAAGCTGAAATTACGGCTTAAATGGAAATGAATCTTACACTGTAAAGTGATGTCCAAACATCATGTATTGTGATTGGCAGACCCACATTCTATGTCAATAGTGTGTCACTTCTTGATTTACCCTCAAATTGGAGCCAGTGAGGTGTGAGACAAGGTATCGCATCCCTTGCGTATGAGTGTGGACTATTATATCTTAATTCCTACCACTTCAAATGTGGATTGGTAACTCTTGTGAAGGACAGGAATGCCTGCTTGTGCTGTACTATATGGGGTTACAGAGTCAGACACAACTGGGCAACTGAACAACAACGACTCACTAATAGAGCTTCTCTGGTAACTCAGCAGTAAAGAATCCATCTGCAGTGCTGGAGATATGGACTTGATCCCTGGGTTGGGAAGATCCCTTGGAAAAGGAAATGGCAACTCACTCCAGTATTCTTGCTTGGAAAATCCCATGCACAGAGGTGCCTGGCAGGCTCCATGAGGTCGCAAAAGAGTCAGACTCCGCTTGGCAACTAAACAACAACCAAACACACTAAGAAGCACAAAAATGAGATTATTTTTCTCAGTAACCATCCACTGCTCTTTAAAACAAAGGGCTATAATTTATTTTCTCTGATTTCTCAGCAGTAGCTAGCAGAAATAAAAGTAATATTCCTGACCTTCACAGTGTTACACACCCTGTGAAATTAAATGAGGATGATAACAAAAGAGGGAAAAACAAAGTGTTTGCATAGTTCTGTAGAAATCAGGAAAATTGGGCAAATATTTTTAAGTGTGAGGAGATGTGACAAAATAGAGAGAAGATATTACATTTGCCATCTTTTAGTCTCTCTCTCTCTCTCTTTTTTTTTTTTTAACTATGATTCACTTAATAAAAAAGCTCTAGGTACATGGGTTCAAACAAACAAGAATTATTTTTCCTGTTGATTACAATATGTTTATAATCAGCAAATAGATGAAAATACTTTCAGTAGCAGCAGACACCTGTTCACCTAAAAATCCATCTGTCATTTGGGGATGGGGTTAATTACGTATTGACAAATATTACATCAATATTAATGTAACTTTATGATCTTGAAACCCCATAAATGCACTACCTTAGTGCTTCTTGTTAATATGGAAGAATAATTAGAGCTAACAGTAATCTCTTTAGTGACTCAAAAATGGCTACTGGCAAAGCTGATAATCTTTAAAAAAAAACAACTGTCCAACATGCCCCTCCTAATGAAAATTCACACACACACACAAAGCTGTTCAAATATCACATAGTTAAAGAGTTCTCATGGAGATTTAGCAGTTGATTCAGTCTACATAGGCACTATTTATTCTTTACATTAAAAAAAAATCAATTTCAAAAAATCAATTTCTCTTCTTTTAAGGATTCTCTATTTTGTTTAACCTATTTTCTTTCAGACTGCAGGTGTGGCATGCCCTCTTATTGAGAGAAGTTTTATTTCTAAATTCATGTGACAATTTTTTTAGATCACTTCTTATTTTTCTCTGTAACAAAGCAGCTGTTGCACAGCAGTACCGGCTTCTTGAAGGTTAATGGTATCTTGTTAACATAATGGCAGTTATGCCCTATATGAAATGGAGCAAAGTGACAATACGTAATGTGTTCATTCTTGGTCAATTAGAATTATACAACATTAAGGAGGCACTGAAGGTGTTAGGGTAGCATAGGCTTTTAATTATCTGGTTCAGTGTTTCCATTGCAAAAGACTGAGACTATGAAAAGCACTTAGTCATTAGAAAGTGTTGTAAGTTTATGATTTATTCATAGATGACATTCAGACTATCTAAATGTTAAAACTGTTTTGCCGAATTAGCACAAGAATTTGAGAAAAATCTTTATTTGATTATAATAAATATTATATTAGATTTTCTTATTATTTCCATCTGTGAATGTAAAAGCTAAGGACAAAAATATGTTTGCCTAGCGTTGGAAAACTGAAAAACTAACCAATGAACAAATGATTAATCATAATTTAAAATTCATTCTAGTGAAGCTTCAACTTGATCTTGTTATTTTTCTGACTTTCCTGATAAATTTTGAATAGATGAGTGTGGGTACCATTCATTTCTATGTCTTCAGAATTTAATGCAGTACCAGAATATTATCAATAGAGAACAGCTATCTTCCTATCTTTTATCTATCTAAGGTATTTCAGGCAGCCATTCTAAAAGGCATCTGAAAAGGCCATTTCAAAAAGTACCTGAAAAACTGATAATTTCTTTATGGTTTACAATTAAATGTTCACCATATTTAATGTTCACAGGGAATTTGCATTTTTTTTTTCAGATTGGTACCACTCATTGTTTCTCCATGACTAATATAATAATGTACCTAAATGAGAAAATAGAAGAATATTGCCAAAAAGTTAAATTAGATTATCTAATTTCTTCTGGGACAACTGCCATCAATTGCCATTAATTTAAACATGGGCTTCTTTATGTACCATCAACTGCCATCAGTTTAAACAAGGGCTTCTTAATATAATAAACCATTGTAAGCATGTATTGACAAAGATTATAGTTTGAGAGATATGTGAGAATACTTAGTTAGGACTCAGATGATTTAACTATTTTTCTTTTAATTTAAATTTCATTTATGAGACCTAATTATGAAAATATTTGAGATGGGAAAATAGTGTGTTAAATAATTAGAAGCCATAAATCTCAATTTATCACAAGACAACTGTTTTAGGCAGTATATATAGAACAAAAATTAAAAAAACCTACTAAAGAAATTTCCTATCTTTTCTTCAGTTTTAAAAATGGATCAAGGGCCTATTATTTGATTTTTTGTCTGCTAAATTCTGAGCACTGAGGAAAGAAGGAGTGAAGAATAATTAGGACAAGTCCCTTGACTATAAAAGGAATTTATCACTTACTTATAAAGGAGTGAGAGATGAGGACATGCTTCTGATTTGTTTAATATAGATGTAATTAAAACAAAGATGATAAAGGGTTATTTCTGTGCCTAGATATAGTAGGGCACACTTGAGGATGGTTTTAGGAAAACTAGGCATAGAGAAAAAGAAAATCCTAGAACTTGTCCCAAAGGCATAATTCTTAGCACAATATCCTGATGTAGTACCTCTTAAAATAAAAATACTTGTGAGAATTTAAATAGAGTAGCAGAATGCACAGATATCAAATAACTAAATGTATTGTATTACAATGAAATCCATATTCTCAATTTTTGAGTGCGAAGGGCACTACACATTCTCAAGATATGTCCTTTGACTAAACAGACAAAACCAAGTTACTCAATTGGATTCACACAATGCATTTATTTACACTTGAAAGATAGTTTTACTGGGGACATAATTCCAAGATAGCAGTTATTTTTCTCTCAGCACTTCTGCCAGTCTAATCGTCTTTCCTTCCTAACTGATCTTTTTTTTTTCATTTGGGCTGATTGAATCCTCTTAGAAGACTCTGCAGTTCTGCTTGAATTTGCTTAGGTATGAATTTCTAATTATTATGCATATAATAGAATATGATTTACATATTTATAGATTTAAGTGTTTCAGTGGCTTTGAAAACTTCTTAACCTGTATCTTCTAGTATTGCCTGTCCTCTAACCACTCTACTCTTTTTCTNTTTTTTTTTCATTTGGGCTGATTGAATCCTCTTAGAAGACTCTGCAGTTCTGCTTGAATTTGCTTAGGTATGAATTTCTAATTATTATGCATATAATAGAATATGATTTACATATTTATAGATTTAAGTGTTTCAGTGGCTTTGAAAACTTCTTAACCTGTATCTTCTAGTATTGCCTGTCCTCTAACCACTCTACTCTTTTTCTTGGACTATGATTAGGTGTCTTTAGATCTTCTTAGTGTGTACTTCATATCATTCAAAACTTGCTGTCATACTTTGACTCTATCTATGGTGCTACATTGTTGTTAATTTCTTTGGTGCTAGGTTTCAGTTCAGTAATTCTCCCTTTAGTTGTATTAATCTGATGCATAAATCTACTCTTTGAATCAAAATAATTTTAAACTTTGAAATTTAATGACTTTTTTTCATCTTCCCAGTCAAATTGATAATCACTTCTTGCTTTCTCTTAGTGTGATTTGATTATTTACTTTTTAGCTTTTCATTCATTGTTATTTGTGCACCATAATTAAAGTGTTTGAGTATTCTGAATCTGACTATATACTTACCATACAGTGAGCTTTAACTTTCCTATGTTTTCATGTTGCTAAGTAGCATTCTTTCAACTAGAAGAACTTTATTTAGCATTTCTTATAAGGCAGATCTAGTAATGATGAACTCTCTTAGCTTTTGTTTGAGAAAGTCTATCTTTCCTTCATTTATAAAGGACAGCTTTGCCAGGTGTGATATTCTTGGTTGGCAGGTTTTCTTTTTTTGTGTGTTTGTTTGTTATTTTAAAATTAGTATTTATATATCTCACTTTCTCCTGGCCTGCAAGATTTTTGCTGAGGAATTTTCTTATAGCCATATGGGGTATCATTATATGTGATGAGTCACTTGTCTTTTGATGCTTTCCAAATTATTTTATATTCTGTTCCTGGTAATTTGAACATTAAGATTTGTTCTTTCTTCTTATTCTCAATCATGGTGGCTTGTTTCTTGTGGGCTTCTTTTTGACACTGAGTTAATATTTCTTGATCTTAATCTTACTGGTCCATGTATTTTTTTTCAAAAAAGGATTTTCCTTTGTTTCTGCTGGAAACTAAGTTATACTTAGCTTTGATGTTAGATTGTGTTCCTCAGGAAATAGATTCAGAAATGGAGATTTGGAAATTAGAGTTTGTTTTGACATGTTGTTGAGGACAAAACCTGTGAAGAAGAGAGGGAAGCAGGATTGGGCAGAGAGAGAAGTTGAACAGTGATGCAGTTTTGGCATATACTTCAGCTCATCCCACTATGTTTGGAGAACATGTAAAAGAGCAACACAAAGTAAAACAACTTTATGGAATGCAATTTTGCTACATTAATAAAATTGAATCTTCAGTCATGTAAAAATTTGAACATTTTGCTAAAATTCAACATAACATTCAATTCTAAATTGTTCTGCAGATCTTTTATATGTGTTGTCTGCCTGCATAACACTGGTTAAACAAGTTCTTTATTATTTTTGTTATTTGAAATATTGCTTTGAACACCTAGCTGAGTATGGACAATTAGGAAAAATAGATGCCTTGGGAGATTATTAGCAGGACCAAACTAGGCAAATTGCTAAGTCCCTCCCTTCTTTTCTTAAGACCAAGGCTAATTGAACTTTTGTCTTTAGATGTCTCAAAAATCCAACATGCTATGATATCACCTTCTTAGAAAATAGGAAATGAAAAATAATCTCACAGTGTGTCACCTTGTTTTATGAAAATAACTCTGCCTTCAATATTATTTTTATATACAGGAGACCCTCAAAAAGGTACACTTGGAAAAATAAGAATCCTCATATATAGCTATGAATAAAAACTAATGCATAACCCTTTGAATTTCAGTGTTAGCTTCCTGTAGCTGTATTGTAATTATAAATTGAATTTATTTCTGATTGTCCTGTATAGATACTAGCTTCAGGGTAACACCATATATCAATGTGACTTCTTGTCTCCTTATTTGGGCATTTTAAAACTAGACTATTTCCTTATGGAAGAACTTGACTCGGTGGGAAGTTAGCATTCATCTTAATGGGTAAGCCCCTTAGTCTGAATACTCTACTAGCTACCATGGATTTAGCATTCATTATCCTATTATTTGTCTTACTTTAATGACAGTCATCAAAGGGTGAACATTATTCTTATTTATACCTATTTTACAGTTAAAGAAACCCAAGGTCATACAGCAATAAAACTGCCAGAGTTTGAACCTCTGTCTGTCTGTATCTCTCTAGCATTTATTAGATGGCTATGTTGTGTCTGGTGTTTCAGTCATATATTTACATTATTTATTCATTAAACTGATTCATTCATGCAACCATTACTGAACTCCTGCTCAGAGATTGTTTTAGGCACTAGAGATGCAACAGTGAGAAAAAAATAAAGTCCCAACTTACATGAGCTTAAGAGATGGAGAGAAATTATTCAGATGAGTATTTACTGTGCCAGTAATGATTAAAGTCACAAATAACAGTAAAGCAAGGAATTAAAGAATTCTCAAAAATTCTCAGCAAATCAGAAAGTATCTTTATTTCTTAGAGTCAAGACACTGAGAAATCAAATACCTTGTCCAGTATTAATCAGAGCTTGTAAATGACCAATAAGATTGGATTTTTTTTTGGATTTTATTTTATTATTTTTAATTGGAGGATAATCACTTTACAATATTGTGTTAATATCTGTGATACACAGCATGAATAAGCAATAGGCATACATAAGTCTCCTCCCTCTTGAACCTCCGTCACACTTCCCTCTTCATCCCACCCCTCCAGGTAGGTAGATTGGATTCTTTGACTGTCTATTTCCAGAATCTCTGACCTTTGCACTATTATGCTCATTCTATATTTCCCATCTTATACCTCTCTGATTCCTTTGTGTTTCTTCAGTCCTCTTCAAAATTTCCACTCCTAGAAAGATTTGTCCCATTTCTACCCTACCAAGAGTGGTTGAAGATAGAGTATTTCCCTGTGAACCAGTGAAGTTGCTCAGTTGTGTCCAACTCTTTGCGATCCCATGGACTGTAGCTTACAATGGCCCTCCATCCATGGAATTTTCCAGGCAAGAATACTGAGGTGGGTTGCCATTTCCTTCTCCAGGGGATCTTCCTGACTCAGGGATCGAATCCAGGTCTTCCACACTGCAGGCAGATGCTTTACCATCTGAGCTATCTATTTCCCTTGGGAGAGTACCAAAAAAGAGTTTGCAAAAGAGGGACAGCTCAGAACTAAACCCAGTATGAAGAATAATTCAGTAGCATGGCAAGCTTGTTTCAAAATGTCTACCACCCACTGCCAATATTTTCCTCTTCCTTGAGTTCTCATGATGTCCATGACTGCTTAAAGTGAAGTGAAGTGAAATCACTCAGTTGTGTCTGACTGTTTGAGACCCCATGGAATGTAGCCTACCACCCTCCTCCATCCATAGGATTTTCCAGCCAAGAGTACTGGAGTGGGTTGCCATTTCCTTCTCCAGAGAATCTTCCTGACCCAAGGATCGAACCCGGGTCTCCCGCATTGTAGGCAGATGCCTTACTGTCTGAGCCACCAAGGAAGTCCATGACTGTTTAGGGAACTACCTATTCGTCTCTTTGTGTTTCTCTTTTCTTATCCTGTGCAGGCTATAGCCCATGGGGTCACAAAGAGTTGGACATGACTTAGTGACTAAACAGCAATAGCAACAACTCCTTTCTAAGCTGTTTCAGAAAATAACAAAATTATTAAATTTATAGTATTATAATGTGAAAGGGCTTAATTCCGTAAGACTCCAAGATAGACTAAATTTTTAGAGTTGACTTCAGGGGTCATCTTCTGAGTTGATACCTAGAAAGACCCCTTCAAGACATATAGGAAAGCCACAATTTTGTCAGGAAATGATTATTTATCTCATGAGATCACAATATAAGTATCATTGGCTTCTGTGGGATTACTGAGTGAAAAATATTTTAACCAATAATATCAAAATGTTCTTTCATATATTAATTTGGTTTTTACCTGTTATTTTCTTCCCTGAAATATCCTATTGTCCACATAGTAAATTCGTCTAATACTTCAAGATTGAATACAGATTAAATAATCCTTCTCTATACATTTAAAGACTTTTGAACTTAGTTCTGTCATGAACTATAGAATGTATCACTCTGTATTGTAATGACTGTTTTAGTTATGAGTGCCTTTTAAGTCTACACACATACAATGACTAACCTAAACTATACCTTCAATAGTAGAATAGAATTTTGAAAACATTGTGTAATTTTTTTTCTATATATACATGGGACATTTATTTTTAATTTATTTCTGCTTTTAAACTTTTTTTTAATGAATTTATTTTAATTGGAGGTTAATTACTTTACAATATTGTGGTGGTTTTGCCATACACTGACATGAATCCGTCATGGGTGTACCTGTGTTCCCCATCCTGAACCCCACTCCCACTCCCCATCCCATCCCTCAGGGTCATTCCAATGCACCAGCCCCTGTTTCATGAATCACACCTGGATTGGCGATTTGTTTCACATATGATACTATACATGTTTCAATGCCATTCTCCCAAATCATCCCACCTTCGCTCTCTCCCACAGAGTCCAAAAGACTGTTCTATACATCTGTGTCTCTTCTGCTGTCTTGCATATAGGGTCATCATTACCATCTTTCTAAATTCCATATATATGTGTTAGTATACTGTATGTATGGATATATGAGTTGGACTGTGAAGAAAGCTGAGAGCCGAAGAATTGATGCTTTGGAATTGTGGTGTTGGAGAAGACTCTTGAGAGTCCCTTGGACTGCAAGGAGATGCAACCTGTCCGTTCTGAAGGAGATCAGCCCTAGGATTTCTTTGGAGGGAATGATGCTGAAGCTGAAACTCCAGTACTTTGGCCACCTCATGCGACGAGTTGACTCATTGGAAAGGACTCTGATGCTGGGAGGGATTGGAGGCAGGAGGAGAAGGAGATGACAGAGGATGAGATGGCTGGATGGCATCACTGACTCGATGGATGTGAGTCTGAGTGAACTCTGGAAGTTGGTGATGGACAGGGAGGCCTGGCATGCTGCAATTCATGGGATTGCAGAGTCAGACACGACTGAATTGAACTGAACGACTGAACTGAACTGAACGACTGAACTGAACTGACTGACACTGTAGTGGTGTTTTTCTTTCTGTCTTACTTCACTCTGTATAATTGGCTCCAGTTTCATCCACCTCATTAGAAGTGATTCAAATGTATTCTTTTTAATGGCTGAGTAATATTCCATTAAGTATATGTACCACAGCTTTCTTATCCATTTGTCTGCTGATTGACATCTAGGTTGCTTCCATGTCCTGGCTATTATAAATTATAAACAGTGCTGTAATGAACACTGGGGTACACGTGTCTCTTTCAATTCTGGTTTCATCGGTATGTATGCCCAGCAGTGGGATTTCAGGGTCATATATATGGCAGTTCTATTTCCAGTTTTTTAAGGAATCTCCACATTGTTCTCCATAGTGGCTGTACTAGTTTGCATTCCCACTAACAGTGTAAGAGGGTTCCCTTTGCTCCACATCCTCTCCAGAATTTATTGCTTGTAGACTTTTGGATAGCAACCATTCTGACTGGCGTGAAATGGTACCTCATTGCGGTTTTGATTTGCATTTCTCTGATAATGAGTGATGCTGAGCGTCTTTTCATGTGTTTGTTAGCCATCTGTATGTCTTTTTTGGAGACATGTCTGTTTAGTTCTTTGACCCATTTTTGATTGGGTCATTTATTTTTCTGGAACTGAGCTGCAGGAGTTGCTTGTATATTTATGAGATTAGTTTTTTGTCAGTTCCTTTATTTGCTATTATTTCCTCCCATTCTGAAGTCTGTCTTTTCACCTTGCTTGCATTTTTTTGTTGTTGTTGTGCAGAAGTTTTTAATTTTAATTAGGTTCCATTTGTTTATTTTTGCTTTTATTTCCAATATTCTGGGAAGTGGGTCATAGAGGATCCTGCTGTGATTTATGTCAGAGAGTGTTTTGCCTATGTTCTCCTCTAGGAGTTTTATTGTTTCTGGTCTTACATTTAGATCTTTAATCCATCTTGAGTTTATTTTTGTGAATGGTGTTAGAAAGTGTTCCAGTTTCTTTCTTTTACAAGTGGTTGACCAGTTTTTCCAGCACCACTTGTTAAAGCGATTGTCTTTTCTGCATTGTATATTCTTGCCTCCTTTGTCAAAGATAAGGTGTCCATAGGTGCATGAATTTATCTCTGGGCTTTCTAATTTTTTCCCCTGATCTATATTTCTGTCTTTGTGCCAGTACCATACTGTGTTGATGACTGTGGCTTTGTAATAGAGCCTGAAGTCAGGCAGGTTGATTCCTCCAGTTCCATTCTTCTTTTGCAAGATTGCTTTGACTATTCAAGGCTTTTTGTATTTCTATACAAATTGTGAAATTATTTGTTCTAGTTCTGTGAAAAAATCATTGGTAGCTTGATAGGGATTGCATTGAATCTATAGATTGCTTTGGATAGTATACTCATTTTCACTATATTGATTCTTCCAGTTGACGAACATGTTGTATTTCTCCATCTATTTCTGTCCTCTTTGATTTCTTTCACCAGTGTTTTATAGTTTTCTATATATAGCTCTTTTGTTTCTTTAGGTAGATATATTACTAAGCATTTTATTCTTTTTGTTGCAATGGTGAATGGAATTGTTTCCTTAATTTCTCTTTCTGTTTTCTCATTGTTAGTGTATAGGAATTCAAGGGATTTCTGTGTGTTAATTTTATATCCTGCAAATTTGCTATATTCACTGATTAGCTCTAGTAATTTTCTGGTGGAATCTTTAGAGTTTTCTATGTAGAGGATCATGTCATCTGCCAACAGTGAGATTTTTATTTCTTTTCCAATCTGGATTCCTTTTATTTCTTTTTCTGCTCTGATNAATTTGCTATATTCACTGATTAGCTCTAGTAATTTTCTGGTGGAATCTTTAGGGTTTTCTATGTAGAGGATCATGTCATCTGCCAACAGTGAGATTTTTATTTCTTTTCCAATCTGGATTCCTTTTATTTCTTTTTCTGCTCTGATTGCTACTATCAATACTACCAAAACTATGTTGAATAGTAGTGATGAGAGTGGGCACCCTTGTCTTGTTCCTGACTTTAGGGAAAATGCTTTCAATTTTTCACCTTTGAGGATAATGTTGCTGTGGGTTTGCCATATATGGCTTTTATTATGTTGAGGTATGTTCCTTCTATTCCTGCTTTCTGGAGGGTTTTTTTTTTTTTAAATCATAAATGGACATTGAATTTTGTCAAGGCTTTCTCTGCATCTATTGAGACAATCATATGGTTTTTATCTTTCAATTTTTTTAATGTGGTGAATTACATTGATTGATTTGCAGATATTGAAGAATCCTTGCATCCCTGAGATAAAACCCACCTCGTCATGATGTATGATCTTTTTAATATGCTGTTGGATTCTGTTTTCTAGAATTTTGTTAAGGATTTTTGCATCTATGTTCATCAGTTATATTTGCCTGTAGTATTTTTTTTTTCTGTGTGTGGCATCTTTGTCTGGTTTTGATATTAGGGTGATGGTGGCCTCATAGAATGAGTTTAGAAGTTTACTTTCCTCTACAACTTTCTGGAAGAGTTTGAATAGGATAGGTGTTAGCTCTTCTGTAAATTTTCGGTAGAATTCAGCTGTGAAGCTGTCTGGTCTTGGGCTTTTTTTTGCTGGAAGATTTCTGATTACAGTTTCAATTTCCATGCTTGTGATGGGTCTGTTAAGATTTTTTATTTCTTCCTGGTTCAGTTTTGGAAAGTTGTACTTTTCTAAGAATTTGTCCATTTCCTCCAAGTTGTCCATTTTATTGGCATATAGTTGCTGATAGTAGTCTATTATGATGCTTTTAAGCTTAGGTTTAACTTTTTTTTTTTTTTTACCAATAGTATCAAAAGCAGAGACATTACTTTGCCAACTAAGGTCCGTCTAGTCAAGGCTATGGTTTTTCCTGTGGTCATGTATGGATGTGAGAGTTGGACTGTGAAGAAGGCTGAGCGTTGAAGAATTGATGCCTTTGAACTGTGGTGTTGGAGAAGACTCTTGAGAGTCCCTTGGACTGCAAAGAGATCCAACCAGTCCATTCTGAAGGAGATTTCTCTGGAAGGAATGATGCTAAAGCTGAAGCTCCAGTACTTTGGCCACTTGATGCGAAGAGTTGACTCATTGGAAAAGACTCTGATGCTGAGAGGGATTGGGGGCAGGAGGAGAAGGGGACGACTGAAGATGGTATGGCTTGATGGCATCACAGACTCGATGGACGTGAGTCTGAGTGAACTCTGAGAGATGGTGATGGACAGGGAGGCCTGGAGTGCTGTGATTCATGGGGTCACAAATAGTTGGACACGACTGAGTGACTGAACTGAACTGAGCAATTGTATTCTTTTCTCTACATGACGGTAATTTTTCTCATATTGGTAGACACCTTAGGAATTTAGTCAAATTTTAACATTTATGAAACATTATTTACATTAAAACATTGTCTATAAAGAAGATGTATACATGGCTTCCAATTTTTAATATCTCATTAATAAAATCAGAAAACTGAAAATACTCATTTCCCTAAAGAAAAATACTTATTTCTCTGAGGACTTTCAGCAGTACTTTACTGTTATCAATGATGCCATCTGTTTTCAGACTCATTCCTTGAAGCAAGAATTTTGTCTTAATAAGTCATTTTTAACCATGTGCAAATGAGAAAGCCATAAATTTCAAAATAGATTGATTACTTACACTCCTTTTACTGATTATTAGGAACAATCAGATTTGACACAAAGTGATGTTATAAAATAATTTATGTCTGTTTCAGAAACTGAATGGAAAGTATAGACCTATGTATTGATTATTATTATTTTTTTTTACTAGTTTCTTCTGGGAAATATGATACTTTACAGGTGTACACATATGGTTCTTTCAAATTTCTCGATCTTTTTCAATATGTTTATGGTCTTGACAATACATTATTTTGGGAGATATGAATTACTCTTAATTAATGATACTGCTCCTTAAATATCAATGAATAATGTTATTATAGAACATTATGTGTACTTTTGGAAAAGGCAATGGCACCCCACACTAGTACTCTTGCCTGGAAATCCCATGGATGGAGGAGCCTGGTAGGCTGCAGTCCATAGGGTCGTTAACAGACACGACGAATGATTTCCCTTTCACTTTTCATCACTTTTCACATTCATGCACTGGAGAAGGAAATGGCAATCCACTCCAGTATTCTTGTCTGGAGAATCCTAGGGGCGGGGGAGTCTGATGGGCTGCCATCTGTGGGGCCGCACAGAGTCAGACATGACTGAAGCGACTTAGCAGCAGCAGGAGCAGCAGCATGAGTAGCAGCATGAGTACTTTACTGAAATTAGTATTTTAGGTTGGGTGAAGATCAGTGACTGATTTAACTTCCCCTCAGACTCAGGGTTTTCAGGATTGTTGTTCAGTCCCTAAGTCGTGACTGACTCTGCGATGCTGTGGACTGTAGCATGCCAGACTCTGTCCCTCACTATTTTCCTGGAGTTTGTTCTAATTCTTTGCCATTGACTCAGTGATACTGTCTAACAGTCTCATCCTCTATTGTCCTCTTCTCCATTTGCCTTCAGTTTTTCTGAGGATCTAGGTCTTTTCCAATGAGTTGACTGTTTGCATCAGGTGGTCAAAGTATGGGAGTGTCAGTTTCAGCATCAGTCCTTTTAATAAACATTCAGAGTTGATTTCCTTTAGGATTGACTAGTTTGATCTCCTTGCAGTTCAAGGGACTCTCAAGAGTCTTCTCCAGCACCACAATTCAAAAGCATCAATTCTTTGTCATTCAGCCTTCTTTATGGTCCAACTCTCACATCTTTAAAGGACTACTTGAAATATCATAGCTTTGACTAGATGGATTTTGGTGGCAAAATGATGTCTCTGCTTTTTAATACATTGGCTAGGTGGATCACATCTTTCCTTCCAAGGAACCAGCACCTTTTGATTTGATGGCTGAAGTCACCATCCCCAGTGATTTTGGAGCCCAAGAAAATAAAATCTCTCATTGCTTCTGCTTTTCCATTTCTATTTGTCGTGAAGTGATGGGACTAGCTGCCGTGATCTTAGTTTTTTTTTTTTTTTTTTTTTAAATGTTGAGTTTCAGGCAAGTTTTTTTTTCACCCTTCTCTTTCATTTTCATTAAGAAGCTATTTAGTTCCTTTTCATTGTGCCATTAGATGATATCATGTGCATATCTGAGGTTGATATTTCTCCCAACAGTCTTGACTCTAGCTTGTGCTTCATCCAGCCTGGCATCTCACATAATGTACTCTGCATGTAAGTTAAATAAGCAGGGTGACAATATACAGCCTTGATGTGCTCCTTTCCCAATTTTAAACTAGTCCATTGATCCATGTATGGTTCAAGCTGTTGCTTCTTGACCAGCTTATAGGTTTCTCAAAAGACAGGTATGGTGGTCTGGTCCTCCTATCTAAGAACTATTCACAGTTTGTTGTGATCCACAGTCTATGGTATTAGCACAGTCAGTGAAACAGAAATCAATGTTTTTATGGAACTCCCTTACTTTATTCATGATCCAGTGAATCTTGGAAATTGATCTCTTGTTTGTCTGCCTCTTCAAAACCCAGCTTGTACATCTAGAAATTCTTGATTCACATGCTGCTGAAGCCTTCTTGAAGGATTTTGAGCATCATCTTGCTAGCATGTGAAATGAGTGCAATTATGTGGTAGTAAGAATGTTCTTTGGCATTGCCTTTCTTTGGGATTGGAATCAAATCTGATATTTTCCAGTCCTGTGACTACTGCTGATTTACCAAATTTGCTCACATATTGTGTGTAGCACTTTCACAGCATCGCCTTTTAGGATTTGAAATAGCTCAGCTGAAATTCTGTCACTTTCACTAACTCTGTAGTTATGTTTCTTATGACCCACTTGACTTCACACACCAGGATATCTGGCTCTAGATGAGTGATCACACCATTGTGGTTATCTGGTCATTAGGACCTATTTTGCATAGTTGTCCTATATCTTCTCACCACTTTTTCTTAATCTTTACTGATTCTATTAGGTTCTTACTATTTCTGTCCATTATTGTGCCTATTGTTGCATGACATAATCCCTTGATATTTCTAATTTTCTAGAAGAGATCTCTAGTCTTTCCCCTTCTTTGTTTTTCTCTATTTATTTGCATTGTTCATTTATTAAGGCCTTCTTACCTCTCCTTGCTATTATCAGGAATTCTACTTTAAGTTTGGTATATCTTTGTCTTTTTCTCTTGCCTTTTGCTTCTCTTCTTTCCTCAGCTATTTGTGAAGTCTTCTCAGGCAACCACTTTGCCTTCTTACATTTTTTTTCCTTTGGGATGATTTTGGTCACTGCCTCTGTACAGTGTTATGAAGCTCTGTAAATAGTTCTGCAGGCACTCTGTCTCCCAGATCTAATCCCTTGAATCTATTCATCACTCCCACTGTATAATAAGGGATTTCATTTAGGTCACACCTGAATGACCTAGGGTTTTTTCCCTTCTTTCTTCAATATAAGCCTGAATTTTGTGATAAGGAGTTCATGATCTAAGCCACAGTTAGCTCCAGGTCTTGCTTTTTCTGACTGTATAGAGCTTCTCCATTTTGGCTGCAAAGAATATAATCAATCTGATTTTGGTATTGACCATCTGGTGATATCCATGTGTAGAGTCTTCTCTTGTGTTCTTGGAAAAGGATGTTTGCTGTGACCAGCATGAGCTCTTGACAAAATGCTGCTAGCCTTTGTCTGTTATTCTGGGTATCTCTTGACTTCCTATTTTTTGCATTCCAGTCCCCTATGATGAAAAAGACATCTTTTCTTTGGTGTTAGCTCTAGAAAATATTATTGGTCTATATAGAACCACTTAATTTCAGCCTCTTCAGCATCAGTGGTTGGAGCACAGACTCAAATTACTGTGATTTTAAATATTTTGCCTTGGAAGCAAATCAAGATCATTCTGTCATTCTTGAGACTCAATCAGGTACTGTGTTTCAGACTCTTTGTTGACTATGAGGGCTCCTCCTTTTCTTTGAGGGTTTCTTGCCCATAGTAGTAGATACAATGGTCATCTGAGTTAAATTCACCCAATTCCTGTCCATTTTAGTTCACTGATTCCTAAAAAGACAGTATTTAATGATTCCATCTCCTGATTGACCAAGTCCAATTTACCTTGATTCATGAACATAATATTTCATGTTCCTATGCAGTATTGTTCTTAACAACATCAGATTATACTTTCACCACAAGATACATCCACAGTTAGTTCAGTCGTTTAGTCATGTCCACCTCTTTGGGACCCCATGGACTGCATCACACCAGGCTTCCCTGTCCATCATCAACTTATGGAGCCTACTCAAACTCATGTCCATTGAGTCGTGGATGCCATCCAGCCATCTCATCCTCTGTCGTCCCCTTCTTCTCCCACCTTCAATCTTTCCCAGCATCAGGGTCTTTTCAAATGAGTCAGCTCTTCACATGAGGTGGCCAAAATATTGGAGTTTCAGCTTCAACATCAGTCCTTCCAATGAATATTCAGAACTGATTTCCTTTAGGATGGACTGGCTGGATTTCCTTATGTCCAAGGGACTCTCAAGTCTTCTCCAACACCACAGTTCAAAAGCATCATTTCTTTGGTGCTCAGCTTTCTTTATAGTCCAACTCTCACATCCATACATGACTACTGGAAAGACCATAGCTTTGACTAGACAGAACTTTGTCTGCAGAATAATGTCTCTGTTTTTTAATATGCTGTCTAGGTTGATCATAACTTTTCTTCCAAGGAGCAGGCGTCTTTTAATTTCATGGCTG
>SJYW01017858.1:68934-85029 GCA_006410735.1 Raphicerus campestris | reverse complement strand
CCTGGCTTGGAGAATTTTGAGCATTACTAGTGTGTGAGATGAGTGCAATTGTGCTGTAGTTTGAGCATTTTTGGCATTGCCTTTCTTTAGGATTGGAATGAAAACTGACCTTTTCTCGTCCTCTGGCCACTGCTGAGATTACGGGACGGCCTGATTACAGAGTTGGTCAATTTTTTTTTAAAGAGACTACCATGTAGAACACTGGGTAAAGTAAAAAGGAATAAAATTAAGCTACAGTTTGTAAATAAATTTGTTTACTAGAAAACAGTCCTTCTTTGTTGGCATGATTATATTTATTTGAAAGTTTCTGAAGTTCTCTAAAGCCAGTACTTCTAATACTTACTCTGATAAGGTCTGATAAATTAATAAATCATGTAGTGATCTATCTACACTGCTTCACTAATTTTATTCAGCTGTTGCAATTACTACTTTGAAGAAAATGTTTTGCTGAGCAAGTGGAGATTGATTCTCTCTACACCCTGTGTGATTCTTTAGAGTGGTAAGGAAGTTCAAAAGGAAACAGAACCTTGAAACAACACTTTACAACCATATTTTTAAATATAATGCCCAGAAAGGAGTTGTGTGTCCTGTCCTCATTCACTCAGTCATGTCCAGCTCTTTGCAACCCCATGGACTGTAGCCTCCAGGCTCCTCTGTCTATGGAATTTTCCAGGCAAGGAGACTGGAGTGATTGCTTTTTCCTACTCTAGGGGATCTTCCTGACCCAGGGATCAATCTTGCATCTCTTGTGTCTTCTGAATGGGCAGGCATATTTTTTACCACTGCACAATATCCAAAAGAGAGTTGATTCTCAGCAAATGTTTATTTTAATAAAAGTCTGAGCAAATGAAGTTTTCACTCAACATGTTATATCAGAAAAAATGAATTATAGGTGTGACAAAGTAAATATGGACCATTGAAAATGATTTATGCAGATTTTACTACAAAGTATTATTACTGGGCTTCATTGGAAGGGATTGGAGGCAGGAGGAGAAGGGGACGACTGAGGATGAGATGGCTGGATGGCATCACGGACTTGATGGACATGAGTCTGAGTGAACTCCGAGAGATGGTGATGAACAGGGAGGCCTGGCGTGCTGCGATTCATGGGGTCGCAAAGAGTAGGACACGACTGAGCAACTGAACTGAACTGAGCTGAACTTAGTGACGATGATAGAGACACAAAATTGCACTGAAGCTGTTCTACTTCCTGCAAACAGCTATTAAATATGCATTATAAATTATCTAAGTCTGGTTTTAGTTTTAGAAATTTTCTAGAAAATTTTATAGAATTACTAATAATTGCATCAGATAAACCAAAGCTGTTAGCTATGAGATTAAAAAAATGAGAAGCTATTTGAAGTCACTTAGATGGAAAGATTGCTGAGCTATTTCAGACTGGAAGTGTCAGTCATTAGCATACTCCTACAAACTCAAGGGTCTGCATACATTCATATTTTGCAAAGCCTTGAATACTATTTAGATATTTAGTTATCAAATGACTTTTTAAAAATTGGCTTAAGGAAGAGCACCTTACTGGAGAATAATATAACATTTCAGGTCAAAATATTTTAAGTTATCTTCTTTTTGCACATAGGATAGAGAACCTGGAGAATATGCACTGGCCTGTGAATTGGACTAAGAATAAGGACTAGATTTTTGTTCTTTGACTGTTTTCATTGTTGCAATTCTTTTCTTCAGGAACACATAGTCTGTTTTCTTCATATATTAAACTTAAAAGCAGATGACTTCTGAGAGATGTCTTCTGTAAAATTTTCATTTGTCAGCACACTTGTGGAAATTGTTTTTCCTTTCTGCTATAAGGCAGCACTTTAATGTGCACATATATAGCATTTTCATACTCTGGCACCTAATTCCCAATTTGCATGATAACTACATCATAATAGCATAAAGAGATATTAAGAAAAAATAACTTGAACTGCTTATAACTCCAAAATTGAAGAGATGATATAAAAGCACTGTTGACTGGAAAACAGCTCCATTATCCCCTTCAGGCAGAGTTGTGATGAAGGCTTAATGGCTTATAAATACTAGGGCTTTCTTTATCCAATAAGATTAGGGTATATTTCTTTTCTTCTTACCAAGATCCCCTGTGACTGGTTGCACAGCTTTAAGAAGGTGTCAGAAAATTTCCAGTCCTGAACTCAGGCATAGAAGTCCTGTTAGCTGTGGAGCATACATCCTAGCAGGAGGAGAAAGTTCTGGAGAGGTCTGTTCCATTAACTTTTGACATTACTCTGTTAATTTCCTATTAGTATATTGTGCATACTTTCAGAGCACATTTTGTGTGCATGAATTTCTTTCCTCACAACTAGAAGCTGAGTCATGGAATTGTCTTGCTCATGGGAATTCTCTTTTAGGTTGAATTTTCAACCAGTGCCTCTGGTCCTCCTTGTACTCTTTCTCATGTGAGAATATTGCCTCATGTATCAGGAGGAATGAAGGAAGCTGTTTTTCCTTCTGGTGATCATTTAGACTTGCAATTGAGGTCTTTTCTGATAAGAACAGAAGCAGAGTTACTCTCACATTATCCTCTGCACCTAATACAACTAAATGCTCAGGTAGTATGGAGCCCTCAAAGACATTCCTTGACATCCTAATAGTGACAAAAGAAGACAGGAAGACTTGGAGGTCAGATAAATGTCTCATGTAATTTCTCTAAGAAGCCTTCTGGATTCCCCATCTAACTGAGCTGGAGTGTTTGTAAACACAGATCTCCGTACCCTCTTCATGAATTGCTAAATCAGAATCCCTGTTGCTGAGGCTCTGATATGGGGCACCCTAGATAATTTGATAAGCACACTAAAGTTTGAGGAGAACTTCTTTCAGACTTTTGTTAGATTCTAGTAGTTGTCAGTGTCTTGTGGAAAAGTTATGGAAATCTAAGCATCTGGATAGAACATCAGAGCAGCTAGAGAGGTTTTAATTCCTATTTCTTTTCCATCAGCTGATCCAGGTATGTTAGGTTAGTCTGCTAGAAAGCAATCAATTTCTTTCAATCACAAGATTTGTGTATTATTTATCATAAATCCCAATAAGTGATTTCATGATTTGATGCTTGTCAGCATAATTTTGTTGTTTTATTTCATGTCAGTCCTTGCCCATGTTCACAAATGCTCAGGATTAATAGTTTATTTTTCTTTGTCTAATAGCATGGTTACTTCCGTAGAAGAACAATATTAAACAGTCACAAGTTCAAAAATTAAACTATTCTATATCCTTTTCATCTTTAATCTATGAGTGAAGAAGGTCTTGACAATGAAAAAATCAAATTTTCTAGTTATATATGAAATAAAACATTTTATGTATTTGTACCCCAAAATACTTGTTCCTCAGGATTTCTGGTTAATGTCAGTTTCTTGTGATTATTTCTGCTTCAGAGAGACAATGGTATTCTTTCACTCTCTTTTCAAAATAGGCTGTTGATCATCAGGTAATATTTGTTATACTAAGTTATATACTAAGTTGTTTTTTTATTGTAATTATTTTAATTAGAATACAATTGCTTTGCAATATTGTGTTAGTTTCTGCTCTACAACAAAGTGAATCAGCTGTATGTATACATATATCCCCTGTCTCTTGAGCCTGCCTCACACATGACCCATCCCACCCCTCTAGGCCATCACAGAGCATGGAACTGAGCTCCCTGTGGTATGCAGAAGATTCCCACCAGCTATCTATTTTACACATGGTAGTGTATACATGTCAATTCTACTCTTTCAATTCATGCTACCATCCTTTCTCCCACCCTGTATCCATGTATCTTTTCTCTACATTTGTATCTCCTAATTTGTCTTCATCATGTAGCTAGACAGTGACTTTTGTACTATGTCCCCTTTGTCATCTTTTATGGTGTGTATTTCATTTTTTCATTATAGGTAGCATTGAACATCGTGTAACAAACAGTGATTAATTATTTAAATACTCCAATATGCTCTAGGCCACATGTAGTACATTTTATGTAAATTGTTATATATTTATAAGGTATAGCTTTTATGTAGATGAATAAATTCTCTATACTTACAAACTATTTGTTTAAAGTCTGCCCTACTTTTTTTCATAACTGTGTATTCTGTGAATTTTCAATTTAAAATCTTTATTATCAGAGCCCAGTGTTGGATGATCTTGCATGAAGCAAAATAACAGTCATTTTCTTAACTATGCCTGTCTTTTAAATGCATACAATTAAACCACAGTAATATTAATATACTCTCTCAACACATATGACAATTACAGCAAGCTATTTATTTATAAAATTTTTTCTTTGTGATTGTGGGGAATTATTTCTTCTCTTATCAGTATTTATTGCATACTAAATATGGCACGCATCTGTGAATTTATTCATTCCAAAAATATGCTGAGAAGTTACTTTTTCTGAACATCATGCTGGGTAGTGAAGACTGAAAGAAAAAGAGAAGTGTTTTTTTTTTCCTGTGATATATGTGTCTTTGTTTCTTTATATTTATTTCCTCCTATGCACGTTCATGCTTTACATTGTGTATGGATCTAGATCTAGAACTTACAAAATTTTTGAAAGTCTTAACTTCAAATCACATTAAATTTTATACCCTTTGAATTATTAATTTCACTTCTATGAATCTTTCTTTCCTAGAGAAATAGATTTTTATGACTCTAATCAAGAAAGGCGAAATTAACATGTTTGAAATAGAATTTAATATAGTGTAATATTAATAGTTACAAAAGTGTTAGTAAGGATAAAGAGCAGAAAAGAACACAGAGGGAGATGAAAAGCAAAAGAAAGAAGGGATGAGATCTAGAAATAAGCATTTAAGCAAGTCCCTGGATATCAGTCTGTACCTGCTGCTGTGCTGTTGGAGGTACTGTCACAGTTGGGTCTGTATTTACTAAAGAGATGCTTCTTTGTCCAAGGCCATAGCCACCAAAAAAATTATTGCTCTTCTTATCACTAGGACAATTTTCAGCAATAGCCAGCAACTGCCACTCTGTAGGAAATAGAATTCTAAAGTTTCTCTTTTCCTTTATCTTAAGATTTCCCACCAGCCTTTTCTATTGGCAGAATATAACAGGAAATCTTCAGCTAAAGGCTTCCCTACTGGCTTAGTGGTAAAGAACATGCCTGTCAATGCAAAAGACCTGAAAGGCACAGGTTCCATCCCTGGGTTGGGAAGATTCCCTGGAGGAAGTCATGGCACCCACTCCAGTATTCTTGCCTGGAGATCCATGGACAGAGGAGCCTGGCAGGTTACAGTCCATAGGGTCACAAAGATTCAGACAAGACTGAAGCAACTTAAGATGCGTGCATGCATCATCAGCTAAAGGATCCTGGTAACTGTAGTTTCCTGTACTTAGCAGTACAGGACAACGTGTAGAACTGAGAGACAACAGTTAAACAAACAAACAAAAAAGGCACTTAGATATGGAAATTATATAATAAGAATTACTTATTAGGCTGATTAATTGAAATAAAAACATGTTTTTTAACATGAGAAAAACAGTTAAAGTGTATGATTGCCCCACAGCTAAATATTATTTAAATACAAAATGTCATATATTAAAACAAATTGTATTGACAAAGGCAAATATAGTTACAGGATCTAATTAACAGAGAAGAAAAAAGTTCTGAAATGTATGTGCAAAATCTAGTTATCTATCTTCATAATCTGGAATGTACAATTCAGTTAATAATTGTTAGCTTCACACAGGAGGAGAATGAATAAACTGTGTTTTATTCTTTACATTTTCCTTAGTTTACCAAAATTTTCTGTAATGGGTATATATTATATTCAGAGTTCCAAAAATCATTTCACAACTTGCATATAGCTGATCCCCTCTTAGATATTATGCTAAGTATTGTATAATGAACTTATCTGCATTTCCTTCTGTAGAACCCAAATGAGTTATTCTAATTTTTACATTAATTATGCTTTCTTTTCTCCCTATTGAAAACTAATGTCACTTTAGGATGAACACATATGAAAGTATTGTCTATAGCAGCACAAGAATATAAAATAATTGTGGGAAATTTACCTACATTGAGAAAAGAGTAATTATTATTATTTTTTTTTTCTAATGAGAAAGAGGACAAGAGGTTAAATGTGAAGTCTGAGACAATCTGACTCTCTGATTAAAATTCAAAAAGTGATCAAACTATTGATAATAATTAAAAAGTAGAAATAAGAATTGACCAACTATCTGTGGAATCAGAAACTTGAGAGTAAAAATGTTTAATTAGAAATATAGGAACATGGATAAATATTACTGTGCTCAACATGTATCATAATCCCATTCCTAGCAGTAAAACTATTTAGTTGTTAAACAGAGGGTAATAATAAAAAAAAATACACTNGTAAAAATGTTTAATTAGAAATATAGGAACATGGATAAATATTACTGTGCTCAACATGTATCATAATACCATTCCTAACAGTAAAACTAATTAGTTGTTAAACAGAGGATAATAATAAAAAAAAATACACTCTTTGGAATAACCTAATAACATGAGAAGTTCAGGAATAAAACTCTTTTTGGTCAGAGAAATCAGATCAAGTTCTCTGTTGTTACTGTTCAGTCACTAAATCATATCTGACCTCCTTTGCAACCCCATGGACTGCAGCACAGCAGGCTTCTCTGTCCTCCTCTATCTGCCAGAGTTTGCTCATATTCGTGTCCATTGAGTTGGTGATGCTATCTAATCATTTCGTACTCTTCCGGTCACTTCTCCTATTGCCCTCAATCTTTCCCAGCATCAGAGTCTTTTCCAATGAGTTAACTCTTTGCATCAGATGTCCAAAGAATTGGAACTCCAGCTTCAGCATCAGTCTTTGCAATGAATATTCAGGGTTGATTTTCTTTAGGATTGACTGGTTTGATCTTGCAGCTCAAGAGACTCCCAAGAGTCTTTGCCAGCACCACAATTCAAAAGTATGAATTATTTGATGCTCAGCCTTCTTTATGGTCCAACTCTCACATCTGCACATGACTGTATCTTTAACTATACATACCTTAATTGGCAAATTAATGTCTCTGCTTTTTAATATGCTGTCTAGGTTGGTCATTGTTTTCCTTCCAAGGAGCAAGTATTTTTTAATTTCAAGGCTTCATTCGCCATCAGCAGTGATTTTGGAGCCCAAGAAAATAAAATTTGTCACTGTTTCTGTCTTTCCCCCCTTCTATTTGCCATTTCTCTTTTCATCTTCATGCATTGGAGAAGGAAATGGCAACCCACTCCAGTGTTCTTGCCTGGAGAATCCCAGGGATGGGAGAGCCTAGTGGGCTGCCGTCTCTGGGGTCGCACAGAGTCAGACACGACTGAAGCGACTTAGCAGCAGCAGCAGCATTTGCCATGAAATGATGGGACTGATGCCACGATCTTAGTTTTTTGAATATTTAGTTTTAAGTCAGCTTTTTCATATTTTCCTTTTTCATACTCATCGAGAGGAACTAAGGTTCCTCTTTACTTTCTGCCATTTCTTCGTGGATCACAGCTCTGCTGTGGTGAAGAGGCTTAAGTAACTCAGTGAAGCTATGAGCCATGCCTTGCAGGGCAACCCAAGACAGACAGTTCATAGAGAAGGGTTCTGACCAAACACGATCCACTGGAGAAGGGAATGGCAAACCACTCCAGTATTCTTGCTGTGAGGATCCCATGAACAGTATGAAAAGATAAAAAGCTCTCTGTTAAGAGGTAGCAACTACATGAAAGGGTGGATTTAGACAGTTTATTGTAGTAATTAAACATAGCTGATTAAATTACATACAGTTTAGCATATAATAACAGTGCCTGATTAGTATGTGCTTGTTATGCCATGTGCTGTTGTAAACACTTTAGTTTTCACTTCATCCTTATAAGGTATATTTTTATTGCTTCCATTACCCTAGCAAGGACACTGAGGTGAAGAGTGACAAAAAAACTTGACCCAGGTCACATAGCTAGTAAGCAGTGGATCCAGGATTAAAATTTAGACACAAAGGCTGTGGAGGTTTGCAGTCACTGCCCCATTGTCCTGCAGCTAGGTTAGGAGGTGTGCAGGAGACAGAGACACATTGCCTAATGCAGAACATACAGCACAAGTTATGTCTTAACTCATACACATTTTACTAACTGTACCATTTTGTCACTTGTTATCAATTTAGAAAAGATAAATGATATTCTGACTGGCAAACCAATCACTTTTAATCAACTAAGCTTTCCTTAGTGATAAACTAAGGTTTTTTCATGACTAAAACACTTTTACTTTCTGTGACGTGTTGGCCATTTCTTACAGACACCTTTGAAGAGGAAACACATTTGCTTATATTCTACTGTGGCAAAATGCTGTGATTTTCTATTCAAATATACTTTGTCTATGGCTTGTACTTATCTCTTGGGGAAGATAAAGAATGTAAGTGTATTTTAACTACAGGAACACATGGTATTATAAGTGTCAGAAGTATGCGCATGGGTAAATAAACTGAAATATACACATACACATACCTTGAAATAAAAACTTTCTGTTATTTCCTAAACTATGTAAGTCAATGTACTAACATAGTGTTCATTTAATTTATATTTATATGGTGCTTTAAATTTCCTTTTTCTGGAAATCAAAGATAGTTATTAAAATTCTGAGATTTATTTTAACCAAGAAGAATTTCTATCTTTATTTAAAAAACATTTGATTAGAGTTTGCCTTTTCACAGAAGTAAATTTGATATTTCCTGGGAGCGAGTATTCTGAGAATTAATATCACTCTTTGTGGAGATACAACTAATGGTGGATATAGTGCTATGTGCTAAGCTGTTGGTCTCCACAACTTTGCTTATTTATTTGGAATGGTAAAAATGTTCCCATTTGGCACAGTGCTAATTTTTCAACCTTGATTTTCCCAAAAGTGTTGCACCACAACTAATGTCATCATTATTAAATGTTTATTGATTCTCCTCTTTGTGCCAGGTTTTGAGAATTCAAGCAGCTATAAATCAGATTCTCCTTCTGTAAGGAACCAAAGCACACAAAAAACTGTCAGAAATATATTTTGTTTGAAATGTGCAAGTTAGATTCCATTGCCAAAAACTTTAAGGAATATTCCAAATCCTTTGGCTTAAATATTGTTGAAGTGAAATAAGTAGATCAAAATCTAAGAGATTTTTAGTTCTTATTATGTGCTAAGGTTTTTGCTAGGTGATTAATATTTTTCTTATTTAATCTTTGCAAAATTCATAGAATGTGGTTTTCTGCTTTGCAAATGAAGGTAGAGGAAGGTCTTACACAGATTAAATGACTGGACAAAGTCACACATCAACTGGATGGCACAGGTGAGATTTGATCAAAGATGATTTAACTCCAAAGTCTATTTTCTTGTTACTACATGGTTTAAAAAATTAGATACACTGATGAAAANTATTCCAAATCCTTTGGCTTAAATATTGTTGAAGTGAAATAAGTAGATCAAAATCTAAGAGATTTTTAGTTCTTATTATGTGCTAAGGTTTTTGCTAGGTGATTAATATTTTTCTTATTTAATCTTTGCAAAATTCATAGAATGTGGTTTTCTGCTTTGCAAATGAAGGTAGAGGAAGGTCTTACACAGAATAAATGACTGGACAAAGTCACACATCAACTGGATGGCACAGGTGAGATTTAATCAAAGATGATTTAACTCCAAAGTCTATTTTCTTGTTACTACATGGTTTAAAAAATTAGACACACTGATGAAAATGAAATTCCTTTGGCTGTGTAAGGAAAAGAGTTTCTTGAGAACTAATGAAAATGAAAATCTGAACTGCAACAGAAGTCAGTTAACTACCTGAAAGCTCTTGTTAGCTTGGGAGAAGCATAGATACAGAAAACCAAGTGTTTAAATGAGAGACACTATTTCTGATAGAAAAGTTGATCAAAACTTTCTACTTCATGGGTAAATAAACTGAAATATACATAATTAATGATGAATTATCACATGTTAGTTAACACATGCTTTCTAACACCTTAGAATGCAGATAAGTTGAATGTGCATTTGCAGAACAGACCAGTGCTCAAAGAGTTAACAAATTTGTTTCTGAAGGAACTGGGGAAGCCAAATACAGATAGCTCCTATCCAGGGGTTAGAACTTACATGCTTTGTTTTTATTTTGATATCAAAGCTAAAAATATATTTAGGTTTTGCTAACAAAATATATACTTAGGCTTCAACCTTACCACAATTGCTGGTACCTGTTCCTGATTTTTTTTAATAGCCATTATTTTGTAGTAACTTCATTTGTTATTGGAGTACAATTGCTTCTTTCCTTGAGCATTTCATCTAGCTCTGACCATCTGATGTGTTTGTTTCTACTGTACAACAAAGTTGGAATCAGCTTTGTGTATATGCATATTCCCTTCATCTGGAGCCTCCCACCCCTCTCTCACCCCTCTAGGTCATCACAGAGCACCGAGCTGAGCTCCCTGTGCTATGCAGCAGGTTCCCATTAGCTAGCTATTTTACTTATGGTGGTCTATATGTGTCAACACTAATCTCCCAATTCGTCTCACCCTTCTCTTCTGTTTTCTATGTCCACATGTGTATTCTCTATGTCTGCGTCTCTATTCCTGCCCTTAAAATAGATTCATTTGTACCATTTTCTTAGATTTCACATATATGCATTAATATGCAATATTTGGTTTCTTCTTTCTCACTTCACTCTGTGTGACAGATTCTAGGTCCATCCACATCTCTACAAATTACTTAATTTCATTCCTTTTATGACTGAGTAGTATTCCTCAGATATATGGAACCACATGTTTATCCATTCACCTGTTGATGTACGTATAAGTTGATTCTTATCCTGGCTATTGCAGAGAGTGCTGCAATGAACATTGGGGTGCACATGCCCTTTTGCATTTTGGTTTTCTCAGGGTATATGACCAGTAGTGGGATTGCTGGATCATATGGTACTAGCTCCATACTCCCTGAATCTTGCTGCTTCTTTCCTTGGACATTTAATCAAGCTCTGACCATCTCTGATTCCCTCGCCACAGAACCAATGAAACTCTGTACATTCTTGACCATAGTGTCACAGAGTTTTGGCCATGATTATTGTCCATTAAAAGTTGCCCCACTCACCTAACCATGATACACTGCAAATAGCTTTTCCCCCCTTAAGAATTGCTAAATTCAGTGTGGACCCTGATTTTGACTTCCTTTCTCTTGTCCTGGGCCCATTTCACATATCTGTGATGTTACTATTCACAATTAGAATGAATTCATTTTACTTTATTATATAAAATCTTAACAGAAAGATACTTATGTGGCATTTGCAATGCATGAGTACATTTTAAAATTACAACTCATTTGTAGGTCATCTGTATATTTCTTGTTTTAAAACGAATTGATAAATATATGTAGTCTTCCAAACTGGATCATATATATATATATATACACACACACACATATTTGGATATGGATATATATAAATGATATTTCTAATATAAGTGATTATACACTTGAATTGAAAATTTAGAAACCAGTACAGAAAATTAAATTTTTAAAATAACCATTGTAATATCAAATACTATTGCTTCAAATTTATCATAGTGATGTTTGAAAGAAAAGATATTAAATAAGATATCTACATAAGTTTGACAGAGAGATTTGGGGGAATTTGAATATTTTCAAGGACTGCATAGATAGGAGGCACAGATAGGCTTTTTTTTTTTTTCCTAGAATTTTATTTGAAATTTATGGTGTATGTATTTCTGCATTTGTGAGACCTGATTACTACCTTATGAATATTTGTTGAATTTTGAAGCATCTAGTATAATAAATAGAATGAGGGAGAAGAAAAACAGTATCAAGGATAAAAAAAGTTGCTGAAAAAATTAAATAATAATTAGAACCGTTTCAAGTAAGTTTTTAAGCACGTTTTAAATCCATTGTTTGAAGTAGAATAAACTACATGCAGGTTAGCACAGGTGAAAGAAAAGGTGGAACCCACGTTACCCACATTACAATTGGAAAAAATAAAATCAGGTCAGAGACATCTTTGAATTACCCACTGTTAAATTAATTAAGAAAGGAGCTCATTAGTTTGAGGTGACTCTAATGCCGTGGTGGCATATGTAAACAACCAATACCTAAGCCTGTAAAGGCCTCATGCTTAGGAAGCCAAAATGCTGAGACAACAAATCACAACCAACCAACTAAATTTTAATCTATAATCAACCAGTAATTTCCTTTCTTTGCTTCCTCACTTCCCCTATACCTCTTGGGGCAGTGGGCAGGGTGGGCAGCACTTTGAACCACTTTCAGTTTGGAGCTGCCCAATTAGAATAGAGCATTACTCAAATTAACTCTTAAATGTTTTAAAATGCCTCAGTTTACCTCTTTACACCATCAGTTGCTTTAACTATTGACCAAAGATTTTACCAAGTTTGTGAGAAATAAGAGACAGATTTATTTCTAGTGAATAGGAAGGGTTAGAGATAATTAGGGCTTATAAGCTGGAAATTTATGTCAAGGAAGAATCTATAAGAAAATTCTGTGAGGACCATTAACAAGAGGGGATCCATCTATGTGGCTGTACATGACTGCAATTTACAGTCAAATCCTCTTTACAATTGCAGTGTTTCAGTATGTGATTAAAGATATGGTAGTTTGTTGTTTTATTTTTGGTAAGATACTACTGATAAGTTATTTGCCTTAGTTTTGCCCTCATGATTAGGCAATCTGTGACTGTCCTCACTATAAAGGTATGCGTGCATGTGTGCTAAGTCCCTTCAGTTGTGTCTGACTCTGCGCGTCCAAGGACAGTAGCCCACCAGGCTCCTCTGTCCATGGGCTTCTCCAGGCAAGAATACTGGAGTGGGTTGTCATTTTCTCCTTCAGGGGATCTTCCCAGGGATCCATCCCACATCTCTTATGTCTCCTGCATTGGCAGATGAGTTCTTTACCACTAATGCCACCTGGGAAGTACTCTTAAGGCATCTGAAGGCAAATAAGCAGATTTTCAATAAGTAAAATCTGGAGAGGATAGGCTGACAGGATACCTATATGTTTTCATATGTATGTACACAGATGAGCTCAGTGGAAAAAAACTGAATTGTGCAAACTGAAAAGTTTACATAAAGGAAGATGAAAATGAATTTTAAAGTGTTAATGAGCTATTATTTATTTAAAATAAAATATAAACAGTAATCTCAAACTTATTAAAGTACTTCTGTCAATATTAATAGCAATAAAAAGTTGCTGCTAAGAAAATAGTAGTTTTTATAAATGAAAAATACATACGGAAATATCTTTTGAAAGGAAATTAATTCTGCACTTCAAATAGTACAGGATATCTAGAGATATGTTATAAAAAAACAAGATAATTGAGATGATGGTACGACTAAGATCAGGCTTCCCTAGTAGCCCAGAGTGTAAAGAATCCACCTGCAATGTAGGAGACCCTGGTTCAATCAATGAGTGGGGAAGATTCTCTGGAGAATGGATAGGCTACTGACTCCAGTATTCTTGCTTGGAGAATTTCATAGAGAGGAGCCTGGTGAGCTATCTTCCATGCAATCACAAAAAGTTGGACACGACCAAGTGACTTTCACTATTCCTGACTAAAATTTTGGCATCTGGTCCCATCATTCATTGCAAGTAGAAAAGGAAATGGTAGTGACAGATTTTATTTTCTTAGTCTCCAAAATTACTGCTGATTGTGACTGCAGCCATGAAATTAAAAATGCTTGTTTCTTTGAAGGAAAATTATGACAAATTTAAACAGCATATTAAAAAGCAGAGACATTACTTTGCCAAAGCTATGGTTTTTCCAGAAGTCATGTATGGATATGAGAGTTGGACCATAAAGAAGGCTGAGTGCCAAAGAATGGATCCTTTGAATTGTGGTCCTGGAGAAGATTTTTGAGCATCCCTTGAACTTCAAGGATATCAAACCAGTCAATCCTAAAGGAAATCAACCCTGAATATTCATAGGAAGGAATGATGCTGAAGCTGAAGCTACAGTACTTTGGCCACCTGATGCAAAGAGCTGACTCACTGGAAAAGATCCTGATGCTGGGAAAGACTGAGGGCAGGAAGAGGTGGGGAAACAGCGGATGAAATAGTTTGATAGCATCACTGACTCAATGGACATGAATTTGAACAACTCCAGGAGACAGTGGATGGAGGACAGGGATGCCTGGTGTGCTGCAGTCCATGGAGTCAAGAAGAGTCAGACACGACTTAGCAACTGAACAACACCAACAATGACTATGTCATTAACTTTTAATTCTTTTATATAATTCCTAGTCTTCTACTAATATTCTGTTTTTTCCCCTGGACGTAATTTTCAATTTGTATTTTCCAATAATTTTAATTATGTATGCTTATGAACATTACCAAATCCTTTTAAAAACAGCTTCCCACATGACTCAGTGGTAAAGAATCCACCCGCCAAAGCAGGAGACATGAGTTCAGTTCCTGCGTTGAGAAGATCCCCTTGAGTAGGAAATGGAAACCCTCCAGTATTCTTGCCTGGAGAATTCCATGGATAGCAGAAACTGGCGGACTACAACCTGTGGGGTCACAAAGAGTTGAACATGACTGAACACACATGTGTAAACATCCATACACCTTTATTAATTTTTTAATGCAACTAATTATCAACGAAAAAATGATGTATATTTGGTGCCCCAATATGAAATGATTTTTAAGACACAGTGTTGACTGAGAAAAAATTTAAAAGTCAACCAGTAAGTATTTACATTATAATCCTATTTAAAAGGGAAATTTGTACGTGACCAATATTGAGTTCTCTGTGTGTTGCTCACATATTCTGAGCCTACAGAAAGAAAGGGAGAGGGATAAAAAACAAAGTTCTCAAACCACAGCCTATAGATGGAAGGGAGAGTAGACCAGATCTCAAGCTGTGAATGAGGTAAATAAAAGTCCATTCACTATCTACAGAGCACATAGATGATCTTGACAGATCATTCACTTGGAACACGAGGAAAATAAAAAGAAAAGCATGGCAAATATGTGAACACACCACCATGGAAATTGGAGGAGGGGAAGAAACCTAAAATACAAACAAAATAGATAAAGTATCTATCTGGAGAAAAGTTTAAGAAAAAAGAAAATTTCCGAAGAGAGCACCTTATTAGAGAAAAATTGAATATCTTGAGTATATTAACTCAAGATAAAGGAGCTCATGCATAAAATAGTAGATACAGACTGAAATTAATGAAAATTTCAAGTACAACAGAAAAAACTGAGCATCAAAACAGCAACATTAAGGCCATATATGATAAGCCTGCAGCAAACATTATTCTCAATGGTGAAAAAATGAAGGCATTCCCCGTAAGATCAGGAACAAGACAAGTGTCCACTTTCACCACTATCATTCAACATAGTTTTGTAAGTCTTAGCTATAGCAATCAGAGAAGAAAAAGAAATAAAAGGAATCCAGATCAGAAAAGAAGTAAAGCTCTTGCTGTTTGCAGATGGCATGATATTGTACATAGAGAACTAGATACTATCAGAAAATTACTAGCAATAATCAGTGAATCTAGCAAAGTTGCAGGATACTAAATCAATACACAGAAATCACTTGCATTTCAATATACTAACAATAAAAAATCAGAGAGAGAAACTAAGGAATCAGTTCCATTCACCATTGCAACAAAAGAATAAAATATCTAAGAATAAACTTACCTATGCAGGTCAGGAAGCAACAGTTAGAACTGGACATAGAACAACAGACTGGTTCCAAATAGGAAAAGGAGTATGTCAAGGCTGTATACTGTCACCCTGTTTATTTAACTTATATGTAGAGTACATCATGAGAAATGCTGGACTAGAAGAAACACAAGCTGGAATCAAGACTGCCAAGAGAAATATCAATAACCTCAGATATGCAGATGATACCACCCTTATGACAGAAAGTGAAGAAGAACTTAAGAGCCTCTTGATGAAAGTGAAAGAGGAAAGCGAAAAAGTAGCTTTAAAGCTCAACATTCAGAAAACAAAGATCATGGCATCCGGTCCCATCATTTCATGGGAGATAGATGGAGAAACAGTGGAAACAGTGTCAGACTTTATTTTGGGGGGCTCCAAAATCACTGCAGATGGTGACTGCAGCCATGAAATTAAA
>SJYW01017858.1:39572-51474 GCA_006410735.1 Raphicerus campestris | reverse complement strand
CATATATTTTACTTGTATTCTGAGTATGGATGCTGCATATGGATAATACATGGCTTTCCAATTGATTCATGGTATGATTCCTGATATTTTGTGTCTGTGTATTTTACAATGTGAAAAGTGAAAGTGAAGTCTCTCAGTCATGTCTAACTCTTTGCAACCCCATGTAACCTGCCAGGCTCCTCTGTCCATGGGATTTTCCAGGCAAGAATACTGGAGTGGGTTCCCATTTCAGCTTTTGCTAAATCCATGGCTTTCTATGGGCTTATTTCTTTTTATATATATAAACATGCTGATAACTACCTCGTCCCACACTACAAATTGTTTCTATATGCAGGTTTATTGGTCTTTGCTTTGTCATAACACCTTCTTCTCTTAACTGGCTTAAAAAGGATCAAATTAGTGAGAAAATTAACTGTAACATTCTTCAGAACCTAGATTCTACATCTTTCTTTGTGGCTTATAGAGCTGATCTGGGGTGGGAATTTATATAATCAGATTTTTTTCTAATTCTGTAGCAAATTTTGGAAACCTGCCTCTCTACACATATGTAAATTAAATAATTTTGTTTTTAGTTGCAGCTCTTTGCACCTTCTTCCTTTTGTACTTGGGAGAATAGTTATTGTTAATGCTTAAATTTCTATTACCAATAGGAAAAAAAAGTAAGTGTATTCTATTAAAAGCAATAGCCAAATATATTTATAGTCTTTCAAAAACAATACAAGCTCCTCTGCAAGGCTGCTTAATTTAAAGCCAGCAAGCACTAGATGATATTTACACATGCATCAGCACCAGTTGCCTCTCCCCTGGCTTTGTGATGTCAACTGTGCATGCCTTTCATTTGTGGACATGTTGTGGCACAGATTCCAATGGCTCCTATACCAGTACCTGAGCATATTCCAGGTCTCCTTGTACTTCCTTTCCTATTAAAGACAATTGCTGAATATGAGTATTCTCAGTGAGCTGGACTGGATGGAAAGATTTTTTGAGAAGCTAGAACAATAGTAATAGAAGCAAATTGATCCAATAGTGTCTCACACTTATGCATGCACACACACTTCCATCTGCCAACATGGTTGATTCAAAAGTTGTAGGACTCTGCATCACAACAAACTGTGGAAAATTCTTAGAGGTGGGGATACCAGACCACCTGACCTGCCTTCTGAGAAATCTGCATGCAGATCAAGAAACAACAGTTAGAACTGGACATGGAACAACAGACTGGTTCCAAATCGGGAAGGAAGTACATCAAAGCTATATATTGTCACTCAACTTATTTAACTTATATTCATAGTACATCATGAGAAATGCCAGGCTGGATGAAGCACAAGCTGGAATCAAAATTGCCGAGAGAAATAACAATAACCTCAGATATGCAGGAGACACCGTACATATGGCAGAAAGTGAAGAACTAAAGAGCCTCTTGATAAAAGTGAAAGAGGAGAGTGAAAAAGTTGGCTTAAAACTCAATATTCAGAAAACTAAGATCATGGCATGTGGTCCCATCACTTCATGGCAAATAGATGGGGAAAGAGTGGCTGACTTTATTTTCGGGGGCTCCAAAATCACTGCAGATGGTGATTGCAGCCATGAAATTAAAAGATGCTTGCTCCTTGGAAGAAAAGTTATGACCAACCTAGAGAGCATATTAAAAAACAGAGACATTACTTTGCAGACAAAGGTCCATGTAGTCAAAGCTATGGTTTTTCCAGTACTCATGTATAGATGTGAGAGTTGGACTATAAAGAAAACTGAGCACCGAAGAACTGATGTTTTTGAACTGTGGTTTTGGAGAAGATTCTTGAAAGTCCCTCGGACAGCAAAGGGATCTNAGCTATGGTTTTTCCAGTACTCACGTATAGATGTGAGAGTTGGACTATAAAGAAAACTGAGCACCGAAGAACTGATGTTTTTGAACTGTGGTTTTGGAGAAGATTCTTGAAAGTCCCTCGGACAGCAAAGGGATCTAACCAGTCCATTCTAAAGGAAATCAGTCTTGAATATTCATTGGAAGGACTGATGCTGAAGCTGAAACTCCAATACTTTGGTCACCTGATGCAAAGAATTCATTTGACTCATTTAAAAAGACCCTGATGCTGGGAAAGATTGAAGACTGGAGGAGAAGGCGATGACAGAGGATGAAATGGTTGGACTGCATCACCAACTCAATGGACTTGAGTTTGAGTCAACTCTGGGAGTTGGTGATGAACAGGGAGGCCTGGCGTGCTACATGCAGTCCATGGGGTTGCAAAGAGCGGGACGNGGACTGATGCTGAAGCTGAAACTCCAATACTTTGGCCACCTGATGCAAAGAATTCATTTGACTCATTTAAAAAGACCCTGATGCTGGGAAAGATTGAAGACGGGAGGAGAAGGCGATGACAGAGGATGAAATGGTTGGACTGCATCACCAACTCAATGGACTTGAGTTTGAGTCAACCCTGGGAGTTGGTGATGAACAGGGAGGCCTGGCGTGCTACATGCAGTCCATGGGGTTGCAAAGAGCGGGACGCGACTGAGTGAACTGAACTGAACCGAAGGCCCTGCAGGTGGCGCTAGTGGTAAAGAATTCATCTGCTAATGCAGGAGAGGTAAAAGACAAGCCTTTGATCCATGAATCAGGAAGACTCCCTGGAGTAGGACATGACAACCCACTCCTGTATTCTCGCCTGGAGATTCCAATGGACAGAAGACCATGGCAGTCTACAGTCCATGGGGTCAAGAAGAGTCGGACACGACTGAAGCGACAGTAAACAGGAAGGCTTACATGGATATTAACTTCTCCTGTTGAATCAGGTACTTGGTTTATTTTTTTCCTTGACAGCTATTATTAGAGAATCTTATACCTGTTAGGAAAGTGTTCCTTTTGGGAATTGTACCTTTATTTTGCAAAACACTAAAAAGATGAGAATTTTTTAAATAAAATAATTTTCAAGAAAAAGGTTAAAAATGCCATTAAACTCAGTGCAGTCTGACTGAGATATACTTTAACCTAAGCTGAATGCTCCCTTCTAAATGCTCCAGAATGTGTTAGTTTTGACAAAGTTTCAAGGAAAATATGTGGAACTCCCAGTAGTACTCTGATCAGTGGTCCCTGACTAATGATTATGAAATTTTCTTCCTGTTTCTCTTCTTATCTGCAGTACGTAACTTCTAACAACTCTTTTAGCTGTAGCAAAAACAGGCTTGTAGCCTAAACAAAAATGATTACCAGGCAACAAGATATTTTAATGGTTGTCTAGTCCAAAATATGGGTTACTCTAAAATTTGAAAATTACAATCATGAATACCTGTTGAATTTCTCAAGGTTTTTCTGACTTTGCCAGCCCCTTTATTCTGAAATACATGAAGATAACAAAAGAATGACAAATCTAAACTGCAGATGGTTATTCCCTTTCTCTCATTTCATTCATTTTTAATGCAGATGATGTGATCTTTGGGACTTAGAGCCATATTTGACAGCTTTTTCATGTTTATTTGGATGGTGAATTATGTTTCAATTTGGATTTGAGGCACTCTTTCCAAGAATAAGTCATTTGCAATCCATGTATTTTTTAGTGGCTAAGATGTGAAAATGCAGGTTTTATTGTTTCTTTCTTGTGATTTACACTTTTCTACATACAGAGCTTTTTTGAAATGAAAGACTCAGTTTTCTTTTGATTTTAGTCAAAAATAGTTGGTTATATTTCCATTTTTAGTGCAGCATGGCTGAAGAGTGTCAAGACAAATTGTCAAAATAAAATCCTATTGTTTATTTTAGGACATAAAATTTCTTCAAGTACATAAATAGCATCTCGTGTATTTATGATACTAACTCCTTCTTTTACATGTATTTCAGAACCAGTCCCCGACATTCTGCACAGTCTCAAAGCACAGTAAATGCCCAGTGTCTTACTAAAGGAAAAAAAATCACTTCCATGAACTCTTCCTGAAAGCTAAGATGGTCTTTGCCACCAAAGAAAGCTGCTCTGCAGTATTATATACCTTTAGGCTATTTCTTCTCTTCCAAAATAAATTTTATTCCAGTTATTTTGCCTGTAAACAAACAAACAACTTTAGGTGNAAGACCCTGATGCTGGGAAAGATTGAAGACTGGAGGAGAAGGCGATGACAGAGGATGAAATGGTTGGACTGCATCACCAACTCAATGGACTTGAGTTTGAGTCAACTCTGGGAGTTGGTGATGAACAGGGAGGCCTGGCGTGCTACATGCAGTCCATGGGGTTGCAAAGAGCGGGACGCGACTGAGTGAACTGAACTGAACCGAAGGCCCTGCAGGTGGCGCTAGTGGTAAAGAATTCATCTGCTAATGCAGGAGAGGTAAAAGACAAGCCTTTGATCCATGAATCAGGAAGACTCCCTGGAGTAGGACAGGACAACCCACTCCTGTATTCTCGCCTGGAGATTCCAATGGACAGAAGACCATGGCAGTCTACAGTCCATGGGGTCAAGAAGAGTCGGACACGACTGAAGCGACAGTAAACAGGAAGGCTTACATGGATATTAACTTCTCCTGTTGAATCAGGTACTTGGTTTATTTTTTTCCTTGACAGCTATTATTAGAGAATCTTATACCTGTTAGGAAAGTGTTCCTTTTGGGAATTGTACCTTTATTTTGCAAAACACTAAAAAGATGAGAATTTTTTAAATAAAATAATTTTCAAGAAAAAGGTTAAAAATGCCATTAAACTCAGTGCAGTCTGACTGAGATATACTTTAACCTAAGCTGAATGCTCCCTTCTAAATGCTCCAGAATGTGTTAGTTTTGACAAAGTTTCAAGGAAAATATGTGGAACTCCCAGTAGTACTCTGATCAGTGGTCCCTGACTAATGATTATGAAATTTTCTTCCTGTTTCTCTTCTTATCTGCAGTACGTAACTTCTAACAACTCTTTTAGCTGTAGCAAAAACAGGCTTGTAGCCTAAAGAAAAATGATTACCAGGCAACAAGATATTTTAATGGTTGTCTAGTCCAAAATATGGGTTACTCTAAAATTTGAAAATTACAATCATGAATACCTGTTGAATTTCTCAAGGTTTTTCTGACTTTGCCAGCCCCTTTATTCTGAAATACATGAAGATAACAAAAGAATGACAAATCTAAACTGCAGATGGTTATTCCCTTTCTCTCATTTCATTCATTTTTAATGCAGATGATGTGATCTTTGGGACTTAGAGCCATATTTGACAGCTTTTTCATGTTTATTTGGATGGTGAATTATGTTTCAATTTGGATTTGAGGCACTCTTTCCAAGAATAAGTCATTTGCAATCCATGTATTTTTTAGTGGCTAAGATGTGAAAATGCAGGTTTTATTGTTTCTTTCTTGTGATTTACACTTTTCTACATACAGAGCTTTTTTGAAATGAAAGACTCAGTTTTCTTTTGATTTTAGTCAAAAATAGTTGGTTATATTTCCATTTTTAGTGCAGCATGGCTGAAGAGTGTCAAGACAAATTGTCAAAATAAAATCCTATTGTTTATTTTAGGACATAAAATTTCTTCAAGTACATAAATAGCATCTCGTGTATTTATGATACTAACTCCTTCTTTTACATGTATTTCAGAACCAGTCCCCGACATTCTGCACAGTCTCAAAGCACAGTAAATGCCCAGTGTCTTACTAAAGAAAAAAAATCACTTCCATGAACTCTTCCTGAAAGCTAAGATGGTCTTTGCCACCAAAGAAAGCTGCTCTGCAGTATTATATACCTTTAGGCTATTTCTTCTCTTCCAAAATAAATTTTATTCCAGTTATTTTGCCTGTAAACAAACAAACAACTTTAGGTGACACTCTTTTTAATGTTTCAGATATTTAAAAATTATCTTTATTCCTTATTTTTACATTATTGCTACCACCCTCCTGTTTTCCCAAACAATTCTATTCTTATTTTGTGTTGAGATTCAGGATGGAAATAGACATTGAAAGTCCAAAATATGGTCAGAAGGTTTGATATATTTTTCACTTCTTTCCTTTTAGTACATGGAGTGTGGTATTCCCTCTAAAGTAGTAGCAAGCTTAAAGTTTGCTTTAAAATCTTTATGAAACATTTTTTCAGGTCTAGATAACCCAGGACATATTTATTTTTCTCAACCTTTGTGATTGCTTTCTATGCAATAGGCGCAGTGTTCAGTATTGAGATAGTGAAGTCATCTTGTTGATATTTGAAATCCATTCCCTCTGTCTCTTAACAGTTTAAGTCTTTAAAATTTTAAAAATCTGTTACTTTACTGACAGTCCACCTTGATAAAATTTTCTCTGAAATTTTATAAGTCCTCATGTATCTTTTGGTTAAACCACTCATTTGGCACTTTACTGACTAAATGGACTGTTCCCAGAGAGCAAGACCTATACCTTTCACTCTTATGGTATTTTTGGTATTTAATTAAAAGTGAAATATTACAAAGATGCATGAAAAACTCTAATCCCATATATGGTAACAATCAGCTATGTAATTTTAAATTTTTCTTGATACCATTTTCTCCAAAAATAAAAAAATATGAATATAAATAAATTGAATATTCACATTTTTGCCATACTATAACAATGAAGTCATCAAGTTATTTCTACTTTGGGTTGAAAGATCTGGCCTTCTTAGCATCCATTAATTACATCAAACAAAGAAAATACTGCTTCCTAAAAAAGAATAGATGGATATAATTTTTTTCTCATTTAATGTTTTTCTTATTTTTATTTGGACACTAAAATAAAACATCTGCTATTATTTATCTCTAGTGATTGCTAGTAGCTTTCCCTGTGAATGAGAAAGTAGCAAATTAAAATTAATTAACAAGATATTTGTTGTTGTTTAGTCGCTCAATCGTGTCCAACTCTTTGTGACCCCATGGACTGCAGCACATCAGGCTTCCCTGTTCGTCACTATCTCCTAGGGTTTGCTCAGATTCATGGCCATTGAGTGGGTGATGCCATTCAACCATCTCATCCTGTCATCCCCTTCTTCTCCTGCCTTCTATCTCTCCCAGCATCAGGATCTTTTCTAATGGGTCGACTCTTCACATCAGGTAGTCAGAATATTAGATTTTCAGCTTTAGCATCAGTCCTTCCAATGAATCTTCAGGACTGATTTGCTCTAGGACTGATTGATTCTAGCTCCTTGCAGTCCAAGGAAGATTAAATATAGCAATAGTTTATGATTCAACTGCTTGATTTTTGGGGACAATCATGAATATTTGCATGTTTATTGTACTATTAAGACGGTGTCAGAAATGATTTTCTTACTTCAAATTCTGCCACTTACTATGTAAAAGAGGTAACATAGTGAGAATTTCTGAAACTCTTTTAAAAAAATGATGCAGCCACTTCCATTTTATATTGGAAGTGGCATACAGTAATTTATGTATTCATAGAAATACACTAGAATAAATATGATGAGCTAGAGTATTTGGACCAACTCACTGGCTTCCCTGGTGGCTTAGGTGGTAAAGAATCTACCTGTAATGGAGGTGATCCAGGTTGGGACCATCTCCTGGAGAAGGGTACAGCAATCCACTCCAGTATCCAGGCCTGGAGAATCCCATGAACAGAGAACCTTGGTGGGATACAAGTGGGCTACATGGGGTGGCATAGAATTGGACACGACTGAGCAGCTTTGGAGAATGCTCAAAATTCTCCAAGCCAGGCTTCAGCAATATGTGAACCGTGAACTTCCAGATGTTCACACTGGTTTTAGAAAAGGCAGAGGAACCAGTGATCAAATTGCCAACATCCACTGGATCATGGAAAAAGCAAGAGAGTTCCAGAAAAGTATCTATTTCTGCTTTGGCTCAGAGGTTAAAGCGTCTGGCTCCAATGTGGGAGACCCGGGTTCAATCCCTGGGTCGGGAAGATCCTCTGGAGAAGGAAATGGCAATCCACTCCAGTATTTTTGCCCTGAAAATCCCACGGACGGAGAAGCCTAGTAGGTTACAGTCCATGGGGTCGCAAAGAGTCGGACATGACTGAGCAACTTTACCTTCACCTTCACCTGCTTTATTGACTATGCCAAAGCCTTTGATTGAGTGAATCACAATAAACTGTGGAAAATTCTGAAAGAGAAGGGAATCCCAGACCACTTGATCTGCCTCTTGAGAAATCTGTGTGCAGGTCAGAAAGCAACAGTTAGAACTGAACATGGAACAACAGACTGATTCCAAATAGGAAAAGGAGTATGTCACGGCTGTATATTGTCACCCTGCTTATTTAACTTCTATGCAGAGTGCATCATGAGAAACTCTGTGCTGGAGGAAGCACAAGCTGGAATCAAGATTGCTGGGAGAAATACAATAATCTCAGATATGCAGATGACACCATCCTTATGGCAGAAAGTAAAGAGGAACTAAAAAGTCTCTTGATGAAAGTGAAGTGGAGAGTGAAAAAGTTCACTTAAAACTCAACATTCAGAAAATGAAGATCATGGCATCTGGTCCCATAACTTCATGGTAAATAGATGGGGAAGCAGTGGAAACAGTGTCAGACTTTATCTTTTTGGGCTCCAAAATCACTGTAGATGGTGACTGCAGCCATGAAGTTAAAAGACGCTAACTCCTTGGAAGAAAAGTTATGATCAACCTAGATAGCATATTGAAAAGCAGAGAAATTACTTTGCCAACAAAGGTCTGTCTAGTCAAGGGTATGGTTTTTCCAGTGGTCATGTTTGGATGCGAGAGTTGGACTGTGAAGAAGGCTGAGCACCGAAAAATTGATGCTTTTGAACTGTGATGTTGGAGAAGACTCTTGAGAGTCCCTTGGACTGCAAGGAGATACAACCAGTTCATTCTAAAGGAGATCAGCCCTGGGTATTCCTTGGAAGGAATGATGCTAAAGCTGAAACTCCAGTACTTTGGCCACCTCATGCAAAGAGTTGACTCATTGGAAAAGACTCTGATGCTGGGAGGGATTGGGGGCAGGAGGAGAAGGGGATGACAGAGGATGAGATGGCTGGGTGGCATCACTGACTCAATGGACATGAGTTTGGGTGAACGTCAGGACTTGGTGATGGACAGGGAGTTCTGGGGTGCTGCCATTCATGGGGTTGCAAAGAGTTGGACACGACTGAGTGACTGAACTGAACTGAGCAACTTTTACTTTCACTCACTGGCTAAAGACAGTTTAAGTAGCTACAAAAAATAATACAATTTTTCTTAAGAGCATAGAAGTGGAATTTGATTGAATAGTCTATAGTAGACCAAATTTTCCACTAAAAACAATAAGAAAAGCCTGGTAAAATAAACTTTAGGATATGCTTGACATCATTAGACTGTAACTATTGAAGTAATGACACCAAGAGGCCAAGATCCTGGAGAAATAGAAACCATAGAGAGTAGAGCCCAACTGTCTGTCGTGCTTTATCCTGTAAAGAATATGCTAAATCTTAGTGCTGGGTGAGAAGCTGAAAAATCAGACAGACAGTGGTTATCTGCCAGGAATCAGATAAGTGAGAAGGGCCCTGGCAATCTGATAGGGCTGGAGTAAAAATACCCCAGTACAGGCAGGATTTGAGAGGCCAACATCCAGGAGAGAAGGGAGGTTCTAAGAAGTGAGCCAAATGCTGTCTTTTTTGCCTCTTGTAGCACTTACTGAATTCTTAAAGTGCTTAGAGAAAGAGACTAAAAGATCATTTGAAAATCTATGGAGTTATAAGGAGTTTGTTTGTGAACAGGAGACAGCAATGGGATTTCTTGGTTAGCAGGGAAAGAGAGCATTTTGTGAACACTCAAATTCTCTAGGTTGAGATCTCTAAGAGCGAGCTTCAAGAGTGTGGACAAACAGAGGTGTACAATGCTTCACCAAAAGTGATAACATCTTTGAATCAGCTCACTCTCTGATTAAATACAGTAATCTACTCCCTCATAGGCTGCCTAAGAAAGGTCAAGATCAATTCTGTCTGAAAGAAGATAATATTCTTCAATGGCATCAAATGTTTCATGGACAATAGCCAGCATTCTGTTAAAAAATTAACAACAAATAAAAAAAATAAAGGAACAGAAAAATCAATAATAGCAATAAAACATAGATGATCCAGGTGCTTTAGCTTGAGATTAGAACATAGATAACAAGAAGAATTTCATCAGAGAACTATTATCTAATGGAAAAGAAGCAAATGGAAATTCTTGAGTTATAAAAGCAAAAATGGGAATTGATTGACCCAGCACATGAGGTTACCTACAGGTTGGACAAAATTGCATATGTGATTAAAGTAATGGTGAGTAAAATAATAGGTGAGTAAAAATAATCTGGGCTGAAGAAGGAGAAAAACATATGTGAAAAGTACAGAAGAAAATGCAAGAGACATATGGGACACAGTGAAGATGAATAAAACACATGTACTTGGAGCCAGAGAAGGAAAGAGAAGAGGGAGGCAGAAGCAGTATTTTAAGAGATAGTGGTTGAAAATCCCAACTTACAGAAACTCAAGTTACATGAATGAAAAGCACTATGTATCCAAAACAAGTTAAATAAAAGGAAATCCAAGCATAGCTCAGTGAAACTCAGGAACAGTAGACAAAGGAAAAGGTCTTGGAAGCAGAGACTTAGAAGGACATTGGAACTGAGAACTAGCTTTTAGACAGAAACAAAGAAATGATTTTACAATGGAATGGCACCTTAAAGGAATAAAAGAAAATAGCTAGCCAACTAGAATTCTACAAAGAGAGGAAATATCCTTTAAAAATTGATTACTAAAAGGTGTTTACTTTCAAACAAAAACTGAAACAAAGAAAACTAGTGCCAGCAAATCCACACATGGAATTTCTTAGACAGAAGTGTAATCAATTACAGTTGGAAGCAAAGAAATACATGAAGAAATTAAAGCTCTAGAAAAACTAATTATATGAACAGGTATTGACTGTATAAGAAAAAAATATTAATGTATTTTGTTACATAAAGTAGATGAGGAATTAAAGTAATGGCAAAATAACATGATAAGAAGGAGGGGAATAAATAGAGTAAATGTATTTTCAGGTGAGAGGTAAAGAAATCATTTATTTCTGACTATTATGAGTCAAAGTTCCATATTGAAGTCACTGAAATTATCGTAACTAATGTATGTCTTAAAGCTAATTACAATAAAAGTTAAAAGAAAATTGATGTATGATAAAATAATTCACAAGGAGAGAAAGACATAAAACAAGTGGGGCAAACAGAAACAATAAAATCTAAATATGAAGCAAAATAGGTCAGACAATACATTTAGTATAAGTGGACACAAAGCTCCAAAAAAAAGACTGGAATAAAAAAAAATAAACACTTGTATTTATGGAAAAAGACCTTTTAAAGACAGTGACAGAAAGGTTAGAAGAAAAAGATTGGGAAAAGATCTATTAGGCAAAAATAAAACTGGTACAGCAGTGATAGAAAAAACAGGCACAATAATAAGAAGTACAACAAGAGACAATTAGCAGAACTGCATAATGATATAAAGATCAGTGTACTAGAAAGATATAACAGTGTTATATTTGCATGAGCGTAACAAGAAAGATGTCCTTTTCATTATAGGGGACAGGAATGCAAAAGTAGGAAGTCAAGAAACAGCTGGAGTAACAGGCAAATTTGGCCTTGGAATGCGGAATGAAGCAGGGCAAAGACTAATAGAGTTTTGCCAAGAAAATGCACTGGTCATAGCAAACACCCTCTTCCAACAACACAAGAGAAGACTCTACACATGGACATCACCAGATGGTCAACACTGAAATCACATTGATTATATTCTTTGCAGCCAAAGATGGAGAAGCTCTATACTGTCAACAAAAACAAGACCAGGAGCTGACTGTGGCTCAGATCATGACTCCTTATTACCAAATTCAGACTTAAATTGAAGAAAGTAGGGAAAAGCGCTAGACCATTCAGGTATGACCTAAATCAAATCCCTTATGATTATACAGTGGAAGTGAGAAATAGATTTAAGGG
>SJYW01017858.1:23235-33497 GCA_006410735.1 Raphicerus campestris | reverse complement strand
TGCTTATTTAACTTCTATGCAGAGTACATCATGAGAAATGCTGGACTGGATGAAACACAAGCTGAAATCAAGATTGCCAAGAGAAATATCAATAACCTCAGATATGCAGATGACACCACCCTTATGGTAGAAAGTGAAGAGGAACTAAAAGCCTCTTGATGAAAGTGAAAGTGGAGAATGAAAAAGTTGGCCTAAAGCTCAACATTCAGAAAACAAAGATCATGGCATTCGGTCCCATCACTTCATGGGAAATAGAGGGGGAAACAGTGTCAGACCTTATTTTGGGGGGCTCCAAAATCACTGTAGGTGGTGACTGCAGACATGAAATTAGAAGATGCTTACTCCTTGGAAGAAAAGTAATGACCAACCTNATAGAGGGGGAAACAGTGTCAGACCTTATTTTGGGGGGCTCCAAAATCACTGTAGGTGGTGACTGCAGACATGAAATTAGAAGATGCTTACTCCTTGGAAGAAAAGTAATGGCCAACCTAGATAGTATATTCAAAAGCAGAGACATTACTTTGCTAATTGAGGTCTGTCTAGTCAAGGCTATGGTTTTCCCAGTGGTCGTATATGGATGTGAGAGTTGGACTGTGAAGAAGGCTGAGTGCCAAAGAATTGATGCTTTTGAACTGTGCTGTTGGAGATGACTCTTGAGAGTCTCTTGGACTGCGGGGAGATCCAACCAGTTCATTCTGAAGGACATTAGTCCTGGGTGTTCTGTGGAAGGAATGATGCTAAAGCTGAAACTCCAGTACTCTGGCCACTTCATGCGAAGAGCTGACTAATTGGAAAAGACCCTGATGCTGGGAAAAATTGGGGGCAGGAGGAGAAGGGGACGACAGAGGATGGCATCACGGACTCGATGGACGTGAGTCTGAGTGAACTCCGGGAATTGTTGATGGCCAGGGAGGCCTGGTGTGCTGCGATTCATGGGGTCACAAAGAGTCAGACACAACTGAGCCACTGAACTGAACTGAACTGAACCAAATGGCTAAAATACAAAATATACAAGATAAAAATTAAAAGAGTTGCATGGGAAATGACAAATCAAAAAATATACTCAGAGATTTTAACAGACCTCTCTGAATACCTGATAGTATTAACAAACCAAAAAAAAAAAAAAATCAATACGTATACAGAGTGTAAACATTGTGTTAAAATTGCCTAGTTGACAAGAAGAGATCATTGTTTCCAACAATGACAGAGCACACAATTTCAAGTGCTTGTAGAAAATGTATGTGTGTATGTGTGTGTGTGTACTCAGTTGTTCTGTTGTATCTGACCCTTCACAATCCCATGGACTGTAGCATGCCAGGCTCCTCTGTCTTTCCCAGGCCATGAATACTGGACTGGGTTGCCATTTCCTTCTCCAGGGGATCTTCCCAACTCAGGGATCAAACCCTTATCTCTTGTGACTCCCGCATTGGCAGGTGGAATCTTTACAAATTGAGCCACTTGGTAAGTCCATATGTAGAATATATATGCACCTAATTTTGGAAAATGTTTCATATGCAGTTGAAATATTTGTGCATTCAATTATTATTTGGAAACAAAATACAGCTAAAAAATAGGACAAAAGTATTAATGGATGTGAGAAAAATAATTAATAACAAATACATGACATATCACACTTAAAGGTGACTAAATCTGTGCTTAAGTAAAAATTATACTGCAAAATTAATATATTAAAAACATGTTAATAAGTATGTATTATATTTAGGTATTCACATAGCATGTTAAAGATGGAAGGGCAAACTAAATTCAACAAAACTAGAAGGGAGAAAAAATATTAAGACAAAGTTGTGAAATAGAAAATACATGTATAATTAAAAATTGACTAATAAAAATTTTATCTTTTGAAGAATGTAAAATTGATATACTCATGGTAAGATTCTAATTCATCACCAGAGGAATAGAGAGAAGGTGCAAATTAGCTTTACTAGCAGCAGTATAAAGCATAAATAAAGATCCTACAGATATTGAAAATAGAAGTATATGATGAATGATGTTTTGACAGTAAGGTAGAAACTATATAAAATGGATAACCTCCTAGAAAAGTAAAATATATAAAACCTGAAATAAGAAATTTAAAAAATCATATAGTTTTACTATATTAAATTCATAAAATCTCAGTTCTTATAGCTTTATGATGACTTCCCAAATATTTCAGATAGCTATAAAACTAATTGTACAGGAAAGATTCTAGAGCAAATAACAATAAGGATAATTTACAAATCATTTTAATTGCTATCATAATTAGCAATTATGTTAGCAAATATTACCAAAATATGGTAAGATTTTGCTATTGTTACCAAAATGTGATAGGATGATGTGTCATAACAAAGCAGAACTTATCCAGTAAGGAGATTAGCATAAAGTTTTAAAATTATTTACTATTAGTCATCAGACAGAATAACAGAGGAAAATATAAAATTAGTTGTATAAATTCAGAAAAGACATTTGACAAGTTTAAAAGTTCAGTACTCACTAATGATAAAACTTAGCAAAGTAGGAATGGTTTTTTGCTCTAATAATGGTTACCTATAAAAATCTATATTAGTATCATATTTAACAGTGAAATAATAGCAATTAGGTAAAAATTAGGAGAACAAAGATGCCTATATCAATCACTTCTCTTAAGCATTTTACAAGATATCTCAGCCTATGCAATAAAACAAGTAAAAAAAACAATGTTAATGATTTAATTTTTTAAAAAAATATGTATAAGCCAAACAGCAAAGATACAAAATATGCAAGATAAAAATGAAAAGAATTGCATGAGAAATGACAAGTCAAAAATTATACTCAGATTTTAACAGACCTCTCTGAATGACTGATAGTATTAACAGACCCAAAAAAATCAATACGTATACAGAGAGTGTAAACATTGTGATAAAATTGTCTAGTTGACAAGAATAGACCAATGAAAGAGAATAGAAAATCCAGAAACAAATCAGAACTTTCATAGTCAAGAGACTTATGACAGCAGTAATAAAATGATGCACTGGTAAAGGATGTATTCTTTAAAAAATGCTCCAAAATTGACTGGGTATCTATCGGGAGTGGTGGGGGAGGAGGGGGTTGGGCAAAGAACTTTGACTTCACTTTACCCAGTAAAAGAACAAAAAAATCAATTCCAGACCTGAATATGAAAGGTAAAATAAAAAATAAATTACAGACCTGAATATGAAAGGTAAAATAATGAGGTTTCAAAGTAAACATAGGAGAACATCTCTATGCCTTTCAGTTCAATTCAGTTGAGTCACACAGTTGTATTCAACTCTTTGCGACCCCATGGACTGCAGCACACCAGGCCTCCCTGTCCATCACCAACTCCCGGAGCTTATGCAAACTCATCTCCATCAAGTTGGTGGTGGCATCCAACCATCTCATCCTCTGTCATCCCTTTCTCCTCCTGCCTTCAATCTTTCCCAGCATCAGGGTCTTTTCCAGTGAGTAAGTTCTTCACATCAGGTGGCCAAAGTATTGGAGTTTCAGCTTCGGCATCAGTCCTTCCAATGACTATTCAGGACTGATTTCCTTTAGGATGGATTGGTTGGATCTCCTTGCAGTCCAAGGGACTCTCAAGAGTCTTCTCCAACACTGCAGTTCAAAAGCATAAATTCTTTGGTGCTCAGCTTTCTTTATAGTCCAACTCTCACATCCATACCTGACTACTGGAAAAAAACCATAGCTTTGACTACACAGACCTTTGTTGATAAGATATTATCTGCTTTTTTAATATGCTGTCTAGGTTGGTCATAGCTTTTCTTCCAGGGAGCAAGCATCTTTAATTTCATGGCTGCAGCCACCATCTGCAGTGATTCTGGAGCCTGACTAGGCTATAATTTCTCATAAAGGACACTAAAAGCATTAACTATAAAGGCAAAGCTTGATAAAATGGACTTCACAACATAATACCTATGTTCATCAAAGACATTATTAGTATTAAAAAATAGTTTAATCTCTTCAGGCTTCTGTAACAAAATACCACCAAGTGACTTATAAACAGTGGACATTTGTTTCTTATAATTCTGGAGGCTGTAAGTCCAAGATCAGGATGCTAGCACAGTCAGGTTCTGGTGAAAGACCTGTTTCAGGCTGTGGACTGCCAACTTCACACTGCATCTGGAAAGTGTGGAAGGGGTAAGGGGGCACTGTCAGGCCTCTTTTATAAAGGCACTAATCCCATTCATGAAGGTTTCTCCCTCAAGACGTCATCACCTCCCCAAAGTCCCAATTCCCAGTATCATCACCATGGGGATTCAGCATATGACTGTGAGGCAGGTACAGAAACTTAGGGGCTCCCAGGTGGCACTAGTGATAAAGAATCTGCCTGCCAATGCAGCAGGCATGAAAGATGCAAGCATGATCCCTGGGTTGGGAAGATACCCTGGAGGAGGGTACAGCAACCCACTCCAGATTTCTTGCTTGGAGAATCCCATGGACAGAGGAGACTGGCAGCCTACAGTCCACGGGGGTCTCAAAACGTTGAACATGACTGAAGCAACTTAGCATGCACACACACACAGATTCTCAGAATACAGAACTCAGTCTAATCCTCAGAAGAACATCAGAGGGATGTCGATTGAGGGACATTTTACAAAAGATCTGACTAATATTTGTCAAAACTTTCAACATGTTTAAAAACAAAGACTGAGAAACTGTCATAACCAAGAAGTGGCTAAGGAAGTGTGATGAATAAATGTAATATGGAATACTGAATGAAATCCTAGGAAAGAAAAATTATTATAAACAAAAGCAAAGAAATTCAAATAAAATATGGACTTTATAATAAGGTGAGAATATAGATGGTTCAAATAATGTCATTACCAAACTTCACCTAATATACATGTATAAAATATTTTTTTTAGCATACATAGACTGTTTTCTCAAAATCATCTTTTACCTGCTACACAAAAAGTCTCAAGAAATTTCAAAAGAAAGAAGTAAATTAATTTTCTGACCATAGTGCATTTAAACGAAAAATCCATACATAAGAGATAATTAGAAAACTGTGATATGCTAGGAAATGACAACGTTTAGTACTCAAAACGGGTGAGCCAAAGATAGAGTCATAATAGAAATTGAATTTTTTGAACTAACTGAAAAGAAAAATGTCACCTTTCAAAAGTTTTGAAATGCAGTTAAAATAATACTTAGAAAAAAACATATAAGCTTAAATGAGTATATTAGAAAAAGTTGAGATGGTTAAATTAACCATCACAGTACAAAGAAAAGCTATATACTTAATGGAATTAACTTATAATTGTCATATTTCACGGACACATACATGATAAACCCAAAGAAAGTACATAGAGGGGGAAAAAAAGATAGTATACACATTAATATAGTAAAAATCTAATAATTGAAAGAAAACTTAATCATTTGAGAAGAATAAAATTGATTGATTTTCAGTGACCCTAATCAAGTAAGAGAGAAATTCCAAGTTAACAGTGTTAAAATAGACTAAAGGAAAATTAGAGTAGATGTTGCAGAGTAAAAATATGGTAATGGTATTTAAGAATGATTTTAGGCTAATAAAGCTACAAATGCAGAGAACTAGATATCTGCATCAGAAAATTAACATCAAAACTGATTCAAGAAAGAATACAAATTTGGAAAACATTAGGAAAACCTAATTAATGATCAAAGATATTCTGACTACTTTATTTTGGATAGCTTCTCTAATAAATGGTATCAATAATTTAAGAAACCTAATTTAGATGTATATCATCTATTGTAACACTCAAAAAAAAACAAAAAAATAGGTAGACATAGATTACTCCAATTTCATTAATAACAGATACAAATTTTATCCAATAAAGGAAAACTTCAAGTTAATTCCATTCAAGCATAGTGATGTAAAACAAAATATTTTCAAATCAAAATCCACAATAATATGCAAAAAGAGTTTTATCATGACCAGTTGGGTTTATTTTATAAATGAAAAGATGTTTTAACTTTAAAAAGTTCAGTAATATCATCCACAAAATTAATAAACTAACAGGGAAAATCATATGATCATTCTGATGGCTGAACAAAATTTTTTGAAAGATTCAATGCTCATGTTTAAAAAAATCTTACCAAACTTGGAAGTAAAATAAACTGTCAATTTAAAAATCACATGATTGCATAAAATACAATGTATTAAATTAATGTTTAATACTATTTTTCAAAGTACATCATGACATCTAGGCATTTTGCTACTTGAACTTATGTAAAAACTACCAATTTGGTGCTATCTTATTTTTACAGAAACCATTGTTCTTTCAAGAAGCTCCAGTGAATTCTTGCTTGCTCTGTCAGTTTCTTAAGAATAAAGAATTAAGAATTTCTATTTCTTAAGAATAAAAGGTATAAATACCAAAAAAGGGAAAATTTTTTCTTTTTTTCAAATATTTGTCAAATTTATTTCCAATTTTTTGTTGTCTTTTGCATTTGAATAAACAAGTTTCATTCTTTAGGGAAAAATAAATGATTATTTGACTACTGTATCATGAGAAGCACAAATCTTCAGTTTATTCTCATCTCATGTATTACTCCTATTAGAGCATATAGGTGGTTGCAGATGATCACTGCTCACTTTCCATGCTCATATCATAGTATCCAGAGACATTAAAACCGGAAATATGGTACCTTTTGAAAGAGAAATTATTGTACATCTAAAGAGTTGGCATCAAACTGAATATTTGATAAAATAGGACACATATGTGTCCCTGTCCCAGAATATATGAAGATGAAAAAAGCAGATGGAAGAATGGTAAGTGACGTGGCAGAGAAGTATAGCGAATCTTCGTGCCTAAACTAGAGAGTATCACATGTTGAAGGAAGTCTGTTTGCACAGAAGAATGCTAAAATTGCTCAGTAATTAGGTCAGCATGTAACACGAAAAAAAAAGTGAAAAACAAAAAGGACATTTGGAAATACACATATGGAGCAGTTAGAACACTGGGTCTTCACCTCCAACTTGCATAACCAGGGGACTATTCATCCTTTTTACTTGCAGGGCCTGAGAAGTCTGTTTTCAGGAAAATGGAATGAAAGAGCTTTCTGATTCTAAGACACCTAGCCTAAAAGAGGGTGAGAAACATGGTTTTATGAACATCTCTTTGCTGGAGAGTTTCCAGTCTACTCCTCAGAATAGCTCCCATCAAAAACAGAGACTTCTGTCCCCAACACTCCTCAGTTCAGTTCAATTTAGTCACTCAGTCGTGTCCGACTCTTTGCGACTCCATGAATCGCAGCATGTCAGGCCTCCCTGTCCATTACCAACTCCTGGAGTTCACTCAGACTCACATCCATCGAGTCAGTGATGCCATCCAGCCATCTCATCCTCTGCCATCCCCTTCTCCTCCTGCTCCCAATCCCTCCCAGCATCAGAGTCTTTTCCAATGAGTCAACGCTTTGCATGAGGTGGCCAAAGTACTGGAGTTTCAGCTTTAGCATCATTCCTTCCAAAGAAATCCCAGGGTTGATCTCCTTCAGAATGGACTGGTTGGATCTCCTTACAGTCCAAGGGACTCTCAAGAATCTTCTCCAACACCACAGTTCAAAAGCATCAATTCAATTTTAATGCTCAGCTTTCTTCACAGTCCAACTCTCACATCCATACCCAACCATTGGAAAAACCATAGCCTTGACTAGACGGACCTTTGTTGGCAAAGTAATGTCTGCTTTTCAATATGCTATCTAGGTTGGTCATAACTTTTCTACCCCACCTCTAAAGAGAAGATTGTCATATTCTTGTTTGGTAGACTGCATGTATCAAAGAAAAGATCCACAAACGCTGCCTTGTGGACAACTCGGGATGAAAAACCTTGCTAGTGTGCTCCTATCACTAGAATGAAGCTTCAGATATTTGAAGAAACCTCTACCAGGATGGTGGAAAGGAAAAAGAGAAAGATATACAAAACAAATGAAGAAAGTGCCTGGGGAGATGTCCAAAAGCTAAAATTAATGTTCTAAGAGATGGGGTGGAAATGTGGCATTCATGAAAGAAGAAGAGTGAAATGGGAAAAAGAAAGAGAAAATCACGTAAGAAATATTTAAGAAAAATACTCATAACTGACATACATGTCTCTCCAAAAAGAAAAGACATTCATACGTTCATCTAAAATTCAGCAAAATGAAATAAAAATATTGAATTCATATTAGAGCACATAATTATAAAATTTTAGAATACCAGATACGTAAAGAAGCCCCTAAAAGTTTCTAGAGAAAAAAAGAAAATTTATATAGTTATTTCAGAAAATCATAAGCCAAAGTATATGGAATTCCAGGAAGGTCAGTGGATCCTCCACAGCAAAATTGGAAGCAATGCCAAAATTCTGATTTAAAATGAATTTCAACCAAGGACAAGTGATAGGTTCCTAAAAATTCACCTCTCTTTTTGTTTTATTTNAAACGTAGATGAAGTTGAGAAGAAGAGGAAAGTGAGAAGAAGAAAAAGAGATGTGTATAAGAGACAGCAGCAAAATTGGAAGCAATGCCAAAATTCTGATTTAAAATGAATTTCAACCAAGGACAAGTGATAGGTTCCTAAAAATTCACCTCTCTTTTTGTTTTATTTTCTGGGATGCAGTGTAAGTTCTGGTTTGCTAAAATGAGGAAGTAAATCAAAAAAGAACGGAAAAGAGGGGAATCAACCCAGCNAAATTTTAGAATACCAGATATGTAAAGAAGCCCCTAAAAGTTTCTAGAGAAAAAAAGAAAATTTATATAGTTATTTCAGAAAATCATAAGCCAAAGTATATGGAATAGGAAGGTCAGTGGATCCTCCACAGCAAAATTGGAAGCAATGCCAAAATTCTGATTTAAAATGAATTTCAACCAAAGACAAGTGATAGGTTCCTAAAAATTCACCTCTCTTTTTGTTTTTTTCTGGGATGCAGTGTAAGTTCTGGTTTGCTAAAATGAGGAAGTAAATCAAAAAAGAGCGGAAAAGAGGGGAATCAACCCAGCAGAGGGGTGATGAAGATTTCTTTCCTATCACAGGAAAGGGGAAGCCAATAGTGGTATCCATGCTAAAATCTATGAGAGAATAATGTATCCAGACTGGAGAAAGCGAGTTGAAGCATACTTGATGGAATATCTCTAGGGAAAAAAGAGAAAGAGAATTGATACATTATCAACACATTTTTTATGGAACTGTTAGAGGAGGCTGGACTATTTTATTTTGGCTGTGCTATACAGCATGGAGCATCTTAATTCCCTGACCAGAGATTGAACCCAGAGGCCTCAGCAGTGAGAGCATGAAGTCCTAATCACTGGACCTCCAGGGAATTCCCTGGACATTTTATTTAGTTGTGCAAAGAAAACAAAACTAATGTAAAAAAGAAAAAAAGAAACAATAATTACCTTGAAGGAAAAAATAACTGCAGAACAAAATATATTCTATGAGATGTTCTGCACTGAACACTATTTACAGAGATGTAATAGTAGACACTGAATACATATTGATCAAAAGCAGATGTACAGGGGATTGAAAGAGGGGCAGAACAGAAGTCCGCAAAATTGGATCCTAGCCCACAATATTATGTAGTTAATCTAAATGCGGAATGATAAACAGTAAATAGATAATAGTGCAAAAAAAGTATTTAGAAATTCTATATTTTTGAGATTAGTTGTTTGTCAGTTGCTTCATTTGCTATTGTTTTCTCCCATTCAGAAGGCTGTCTTTTCACCTTACTTATAGTTTCCTTTGTTGTGCAGAAGTTTTTAATTTAGATCCCATTTGTTTATTTTTGCTTTTATTTCCAGTATACTGGGAGGTGGATCATAGAGGATCCTGCTGTGATTTATGCTGGAGAGTGTTTTGCCTATGTTCTCCTCTAGGAGTTTTATAGTTTCTGGTCTTACGTTTAGATCTTTAATCCATTTTGAGTTTATTTTTGTGTGTGGTGTTAGAAAGTGATCTAGTTTCATTCTTTTACAAGTAGTTGACCAGTTTTCCCAGTACCACTTGTTACAGAGATTGTCTTTACTCCATTGTATATTCTTGTCTCCTTTGTCAAAGATAAGGTGTCCATAGGTGTGTGGATTTATCTCTGGGCTTTCTATTTTATTCCATTGATCTATATTTCTGTCTTTGTGCCAGTACCATACTGTCTTAATGACTGTGGTTTTGTAGTAGAGTCTGAAGTCAGGCAAGTTGATTCCTCCAGTTCCATTCTTCTTTCTCAAGATTGCTTTTGCTATTCGCGGTTTTTTGTATTTCCATACAAATCTTGAAATTATTTGTTCTAGTTCTGTGAAAA
>SJYW01017858.1:0-12641 GCA_006410735.1 Raphicerus campestris | reverse complement strand
GAGGGTGGCCCAGGAGAGGAATCAGGGATCACTGACCACGAGCTCTTCTCTCTCCAGATCCATCCTGCAAGTTCAGCTCATTCGCTCAGTCGTGTCTGACTCTTTGCGACTCCATGAACTACAGCAAGCCAGGCCTCCCTGTCCATCACCAACTTCCAGAGTTCACCCAAACTCACGTCCATCGAACTGGTGATGCCATCCAACCATCTCATCCTCTGTCGTCCCCTTCTCCTCCTGCCCCCAATCCCTCCCAGCATCAGGGTCTTTTCAAACAAGTCAGCTCTTCGAATCAGGTGGCCAAAGTATTGGAGTTTCGGCTTCAATATCAGTCCTTCCAATGAACACCCAGGTCTGATCTCCTTTAGGATGGACTGGTTGGATCTCCTTGCAGTCCAGGGGACTCTCAAGAGTCTTTTCCAGCACCACAGTTCAAAAGCATCAATTCTTCTGCACTCAGCTTTCTTTATAGTCCAACTCTCACATCCATACATGACTGGAAAAACCATAGCTTTGACTAGATGGACCTTTGTTGATAAAGTAATGTCTCTGCTTTTTAATATGCTGTCTAGGTTGGTTAGAACTTTCCTTCCAAGGAGTCAGCGTCTTTTAATTTCATGGCTGCAATCACCATTTGCAGTGATTTTGGAGCCCCCCAAAATAAAGTCTGACACTGTTTCCACTGTTTCCCCATCTATTTGCCATGAAGTGATGGAACTGGATGCCATGATCTTTGTTTTCTGAATGTTGAGCTTTACGCCAACTTTTTCACTCTCCTCTTTCACTTTCAACAAGAGGCTCTTTAGTTCTTCTTCACTTTCTGCCCTGCTCACTTAAACTTCATAAGCATTATAGTAACTAGTTCCATCTTGGTTTTACTAAAAGTACCTCTCATCTCCATTTTTCCTCCTATTTTCTACTCCTAATATAGATATTTCATCTCATATGGTTTGAAACTAAAAATGGAATAGATGATAAATATGTTAAAATTCCAGTGCTAGATAAATATTTCCCCAGTAGTGCTTTAATCATTTTACTCATCCAGAAATTCTAAAACCTCAGCATTGCCAAGTTGCAAAGCTCTTTGAGCTAGTATTTAATATTCTTCATTTGCTTAAAATCTCATTTTACCTCTCCAGGTTGACTTATCACTAAGTTCTTTCTGTATTACAAATGTACCACATTGAACCATGTGCTCTCCCACCGTGCCTTCTACCTCTTCATTTCTGTGTCTCAGTTCTGAACTTTCCCTCCACTGAGAAAGTCTTGAGCCAGCTCTAAGTCTTTCAATATTAACCATCCCTAATGTGCCAATCAATATGCTACTTTCTTTAATAAGATGTTTCAGTTCTGATAAAAATGGGTTCAAACCGTTTTTCTACCCCATAACATTTTTACTGCTACATCTTATGGTTTGATCTATGGTTATTTATATATTTTACCCTACATCCTTTCTTCCTCCCATTATACTTATAACTTCTCAATGGCCAAAATAAAATATGATTAAAGCTGCTTTAGATTCAGATAGCCAGGCTTCAAATCCTGGTTCTACCTCCTATGAGACATGTGACTTCTAGCAAATTGCTTTCCTCTCTGGGCTTTGTTTTCTTATTTTTCAAATGGGAGAAATAAATGCCACCTTTTTTATAGGGCTGTGGGGTAAATGAATGACTTGTGTATACTTTGAACAGTGCCCTGCACAGAGTGAGTACCAGTAAGTGTCAGCTCTTGTTGGCTGCTTGTTTTATCTTCACAGAGAGTAGGGCAGTATCTTGTACATTTTAGGCACCAAAAATGTTTGTCAAATGTACTAAATTCTTTGGAGCTTGAAAAGATTCCAATACCCATACTATAAATATTTGACAGCTGATGATTTTTAGGTCACTTTTTACAGCTACTTGACCGAGCATGTGGGCCAAGGTGACTCGATATTTTGCTTCAAAAAATGGAAAACATAATGTCTGACAGGCTTGATATCCTGTGTTGAAATTCCTGAGTCCCACAGTTAGTGCTAGAGATTCACATCTGTGAAATGCCAAAACTGCCAATCACAGTGATTTATTGCATAGTCAGTTCCATAGACATTAAAAAAAAAATAGTTGAAAATCCAGAAGCCATTGAAATTCTTTAGCTTAGAGCAAGTATATGAAAAGAAACTAAATAAGAAAATTATGTATTCTGATAACAAAACTTCCTAATATAGATACTTCATTTAATAATATATGCTTCACAGGTCTTTGGAGATAAGACTATAAACATGACTGTCAGATTTAACCAATAAATATTTTAACACCAGCACCTTCTTAAACTCAGAGGCATTTGTATATTAGATGTCATAAAGTTGAACTGCCCTTTAGTTTTTCAAGACAGAAAAAAAGAATAAACACAATGATCAAATCAATGTCAAGTGCGACTATTTGGCCAGTTACGGGGTTTCCCCCTCCTACACTGACTTTGGAGTGTTTGAAGTGACTTTTTAACAAATTAATAATTAATCTTTTTAAGGTGTTCTTTTTGCAGGTGGTGAGGGCAGTCAATGTTAAAGGAAAAAAGATAAGAACAGAGGACAAGTCCTGCCTGTGGGTGTTTATGAGGTAATATGACACCACAGGGATCGCACTGTGTATACTTGTACTATATGTTAATGTCATCTTTGTCTTCAGTGAATTCCCAGGAAACATTGCCAACGAATTAACTCTGGAGGTGTTGTTTGTGCATAGGAAGTAGAATAGTAAAATCTGAAGTAACAGTTTACAGCTGAAGAGAGAAGGAGAAAAGGAAAGAAAGTAAGAGAGAGAGAGAGAAAGAGAAAACTTTAGAGGCAAATAAGGCTTTTCAGGAGCTGACTGTGGCTCAGATCATGAACTCTTTATTGTCAAATTCAGACTTAAATTGAAGAAAGTAGGGAAAACCACTAGACCGTTAAGATATGACCTAAATCGAATCTCTTACGATTATACAGAGGAAGTGACAAATAGGTTTAAGGGACTAGATCTGACAGACAGAGTGCCTGATAAACTATGAATGGAGGCTTGTGACATTGTACAGGAGACAGGGATCAAGACCATCCCCAAGAAAAAGAAATGCAAAAAAGAAATATGGCTGTCTGAGGAGGCCTTGCAAATAGTGGTGAAAAGAAGAGAAGCAAAAAGCAAAGGAGAAAAGGAAAGATATACCCATTTGAATTCAGAGTTCTTATGAATAGCAAGGAGAGATAAGAAAGCCTTCCACAGTGATAGTGCAAAGAAATAGAGGAAAACAATATAATGTGAAAGATTAGAGATCTTTTCAAGAAAATTAGATAACAAGGACACGTTTCAGGCAAAGATGGGCTCAGTAAAGGACAGAAATGGTATGGACCCAACAGAAGCAGAAGATATTAAGAAGAGATGGCAAGAATAACAGAGCTATACAAAAAAGATCTTGACAGCTCAGATAATCACAATGATGTGATCATTCACCTAGAGCCAGACATCCTGGAATGTGAAGTCAAGTGGGCCTTAGGAAGCAGCACTAAGAACAAAGCTAGTAGAAATGATGGAATTTGAGCTATTACACATCCTAAAAGATAATGCTGTGAAAGTGCTGCACTCAATTTGCCAGCAAATTTGGAAAACTCAGCAGTGGCGACAGAACTGGAAAAGGTCAGTTTTCATTCCAATCCCAAAGCAAGGCAATGTCAAAGAATGCTCCAACTACCATATGATTGCACTCATCTCACATGCTAGTAAAATAATGCTCAAAATTCTCCAAGCCAGGCTTCAACAGTATGTGAACTGTGAACCTCTTGATGTTCAAGCTGGCTTTTAGAAAAGGCAGAGGAACCAGAGATCAAACTGCCAACATCACTGGATCATTGAACAAGCAAGAGAGTTCCAAAAAAACATCTATTTCTGCCTAATTGACTATGCCAAAGCTTTTGACTATGTGGATCACAATAAACTGTGGAAAATTCTGAAAGAGATGGGAATACCAGACCNAAGACTCTGATGCTGGGAGGGATTCGGGGCAGGAGGAGAAGGGTATGGCAGAGGATGAGATGGCTGGATGGCATCACTGACTCAATGGACATGAGTCTGAGTGAACTCCGGGAGTTGGTGATGGACAGGGAGGCCTGGCGTGCTGGGATTCATGGGGTCGCAAAGAGTCGGACACGACTAAATGACTGAAACGAACTGAACTGATTCCAACATTTAGTGTGATTTACTTAATATTTATCTTAAGAAACTCAGTAGATTATAATGACAGGTATTCTGGTTTTTGGTACATCAAAGAAGTGACTCCTTTTTAAATTTCAGTATCTCCACCCTATTAGGGAAAAATTTCTTAGATGAGTTGTTTATTTCACAGATGAAGAAAAGTAAACGGTGTGATTTTTATTACAGTTTCGCAGGAAATTAGAATGTAGTTTAGAACTGGCAACTTAATTCAAGACAGCCTTTATTTATTTCACATATAGATATTTTTATTGTGCGCAGCAAATTGCCAAAATGCAGTACACAAAGCCTCTAAATGAGGTATGGATTCATGGTAAGAACTTGTGGGTTAAAGATAGGGTACAGAGGCCCTACAGTTATCATCTTTAGATGAATGAGTTCCAGCCTTCAAAGCTGTTTGCAGGAGGAATCCGCATATCCTCTCTATGCGGAATCCTGAACCAAGCAGAATTGGGAATGAATCAAAGAAGCCTTTGCATTGGTGATGGTTCAAAACTTTATGCAAAGGTTTGCTGGTGTCCAGTTGAGCTAAGGAGGAGGGTAAANATCCGCATATCCTCTCTATGCGGAATCCTGAACCAAGCAGAATTGGGAATGAACCAAAGAAGCCTTTGCATTGGTGATGGTTCAAAACTTTATGCAAAGGTTTGCTGGTGTCCAGTTGAGCTAAGGAGGAGGGAAAAGAGAGTGCTAATGAATTTTTAGTGCTAAAAACATGAAATTTACCTTCGAGATGAGGGAGCAAATACATTTACCATTTAGATTATTTGCACCTACAACTTTGTGCCCTTAAAATGCCTCTGCCAGAAATGACTTCTTTCAGTAGCTGTACATAAAATTTTCGTGGAAAATGAGCTCAATTTTACCTTGATTACTCTTTAAAATGCACACATATTGCTTCAGTCAGTCTTGTGAAATTGGATCCTTATGTACTCATTTCATAATAACATAATACCTAAAGTAGAAATGTAGGAAATGAAGCACTGCATATTTTACTTTGGAATTGGTCAGACTGACTTCACACCATCAGGAACAAGTGGGGACAGAGAAGAATAAAACTCCAAGAGGTTTCATAATCCCTAAAGAGAACATGAGCTACATGTACATTAATCCTACTCAGTCTATCAGTTAATTTTTCCTTTTTCCCTTTCTTCTTCTTCCTTATATGAAATATTGTGAGCAGATTACTTATTTTTAAGAAATTCACTGCAAGTTTGGGAGTAGGAAATGCGAATGGATGGTTCCATTTAGGATATACTAAAAAGCAAACCCTAACTTCCAGGGACTTAAATGCAGTCAGGTGAAAACCTGAACTATGTACACTGTAGGGCAACTATCTCACAGGACATGGCTCAGTATCGCAATTTCTTATCAAAATGTGCTACCATTGTTGCCTCAGCAAAGAAAGAAAAATAGAGTTAGGCACTGGTAATAAACGCTTCACATAGCTTTCTCCCTCAAATAATTTTTTGGTTCAAATCATGTGACCGTACCTAGCTTCAAAGTGATGGGGAAGTACATTACAATCATGGGTCCTTAAAAGGGGAGTCTCTGACACAGGTGGTTCACTAGAAATGTCCATCACATTAATAATTACAAATAGAGTTTCCCTGATTACTCAGTTGTGAGGAATCTGCCTGCCAATGCAGGAAACATGGATTCGATGATCTCTGATCCAGTTGGATCCCACATGCCGTGGAGCAACTAGGTCCACGTGCTGCAACAACTGAGCCTGTGCTCTGGAGCCCAGGAGCCACAGTGGAGCTCGCATGCCCTAGTGTCCATGTTCCTCAAAAAAGAGAAGCCACTGCAATGAGAAGCTGGCACACCACAACTAGAGTAGCCACTGCCCGCTGCAACTAGAAAAAAACCCATTATGCATCAAGGAATACCCGGTGCAGCCAAATAATTAAATTAAATTATTTTTAAAAATTACAAGCACGGTGACAAAAGGGCTGCAAACTCATTTTTTATAATATTGTACATGCCAGCAGAGGTGTTGTTTTAGAGGAGAGTTTATAGAATTATCTTGAAAAATAATTGGGCATTTTTCAAGTGGAAATGGATATCCAGGTAGGATAAATGATGACTGAAATGGCACAGCAAGAAGGGGAAAGAAGAGACAGGATTTAATGTTATAAGGTTGACTTGGGAATTTTAAAATCTCATTCTAAGGAACATGTATTTTTTTCTCTCAGGAAAGGGGCGGGGTTCTCTTATGGTGTTAAGTCTTAATAAAATGATAACAGTTTTCTTGGAAAAATCACTCTTGTTGGAAAAAATAGAACGGATTTAAAAGGAGTGAGATGCAGGATATTGTAGTCTAGGCAGGAGGTGATGTGATTGTGAAGTGCATCACCAAACACTGACACTGGAGACTGATTTGAGAGACTCTAGGAGGTAAAAACCACCATGGTCACTGATGGGGGCTGCTTCCTGTTGGGAACTGTACTGTAAAGAGAAATATATACATGGAAGATCTCTACCTGCAAGGAGTTTATAACCTAACAGGAAATTAGATATATGAAGAAATAACAATTGTGAAAGTTCAAGTGCTCTGATAAGCAACACTATTAAGAGAATGCCACAGAGAACATTGCAACCTTAGACTGTGGAGTAATGCCAACTTCTGAGTTTTTAATTACTATATATATCCTGGAACTCTCAGTTTTCTTCTGTTTCTATATATTGACATTGAACTACTTCATATGTCTAGTTAAAGAAAGAAAAAGTTCTTACCACCAATGACCTGTTTGTCAGTTCATTTTAAATCACTCATTTCCAAAAACCCATCCTGAACATTATTTCATTCAGAATTACCACACTTTTGAAATAATGAATTTAATAAATCTCATCTCTGACCATACCTTTGGATGATGGTATCTAAAATCTGTACACTTGATGGTGGAAGATCAGTTGGGGTGCATTTCAAATAGACAGAAACTTTCTTCTAGTCTTTAGCCTTTTATGCTGAAATACCAGCTTAATTTGCACTGTATGTTACTAGTATTCCTATCAGACACGAAGACAAGCACAACATTGAAGGCATTGCATTGTTACTTCTGGTCTTCATTCTTCCTATTTCTCTTTTCTTTGCCATCATTTCTGATAATTTCTTCTGTGGCCCACTGCAAATAACTTCATATTATTATGCCCTTTTCATACATCCATATCTGAGGAGATTCTGAAATTTCTGTGCTGTTTTCTTTCCTGCCATTTCCAACTTTTGGTCCCTAGGTGGGAACATTAGGAATGGCAGCAATTAACTCTAGCAAAATATGACCACCTTCCTTCTTAAGCAAATAGAACTTTATTATTAAGTCCTAGGGCAAATTAAAATGAACACATTTCTATTTATGACATAGAAATATGTCTTTCAGGGATTCTTTATAGTAATGTGAATGGGGATTGACTTATTTATGTCCTGATTTCTTCATATCATTTACTTATGGTCATGTCAGTTTTTATATAACCATTAAATTTTAAACATTCATCAAGCAAGACTTCCATTTGCATCACTCTATACAACATTTAGCAGAGCTTCATCTGTTAGTTCCTGATGCTTTGATGTTTTCAGTTTTACTGATAGAGTTGAGATTATTTGAAATTTTGAATCAGTAGAACTATTTTATCACCAAAATGGGCCTGCCATTGAAAACATTAGATAACTATATTGTTTTTTATTAGGCATATATATTGTTTATTAGATATCTATATTGTTTTATTAGATACCTATGGTGGCTCAGATGGTAAAGAATCTGCCTGCAGTGCAGGAGACCTAGGTTTGATCCTGATTTGGGAAGATCCCCTGGAGAATAGAATGGCTACCCAGTCCAGTATTCTTGCCTGGAGAATCCCATAGACAGAGGAGCCTGGAAGGCTATAGTCCTTGAGGAAGCATAGAGTCAGACACAACTGAGTGACTGACACTATCACTTTCATTGTTGATAAACACTAATAAAATATTCACATGATGAGATGCAGAAATTCCATCTAAGACTCTCAATAATTACCAAAACAAATTGCATAAATTTATTTTCATCTTAATCTTTTATTTTGCAAAAATATTTTGAACTAAATATGCAATTAGTCCTCTGTAGTACTGTTTTTAAGGCAATAATTCATTTGTTCACAGAAGTTTAAAAAAAAAAGGTGAGTGGAGTTGATACAGTAATGAATCACAAAGATCTGATTCAAGGAAAATTTTAGAAGGTATTTATGCTATAAAGATAAAAAACTAAGGCCACAAGAGGTCAAGTGTCTTCCTCTAGGTATTCTGACAAGGAAGAGCAAGATTTAGTGACAAGATCACTGACTTGGAAATTAGAAAGTTCTAGTTTTATTTCTAGCCATGCCAAACATTTTTTATACCTCAATTTCTAATCTCTTGAACAAGAAATCTGGGTTGCATAATATTCAAGTTCCCTTCTAATTTAAGACAAATATTTGAAGTTAACGTCACACTAGAATTCAAAAGAGTAGTTAATGACTGCATTTCTGAGGGCTAAAAGGATCAGTGTAAAATGGAGAGCAATATCAGAATTAAACTTGAGCATTGGCAGGGCTAGGAAAGCCAAGAGCAGCCAACATTGGGAAGGCAATTAGATAAGATGCATATGGTTGATACAATAATGCATGTGAGAGAGAGAAGTCAAGTCTTGGCTGCCCAGGCAGGTAAGCATATATAGGGTCCAGTGGATAAGAAGTTCAGAGGCCAGTGAAACAAAATCTGGGTTTCAAGAGGTCTGCATATCCTCAGTGGGTATATTTCAGCAACAAAGCCTGCTAAGTTGATAGTGAGCCTAGAGTTTTGAGCCCAAAGTCAGGAGTAGTTTCAAAGGATGAATACTCCTAAAATTGCAGAGGGCATGTCTTCTTAGAGGCCAGAAAGAAGTGGGTTGGGAAACAAGAAAGATTCTGATGTGACCATGCTCTTCTGTATAAAATGCACTATAATGTATATTTAATATTCATATTCAATATATTAATATTTTAAATTTATATAATATATGCATTATAATATACCTTACCTTGACATTTCATTGGAAAAGTTCTGAGTCACTGAATAATAAGTGGGGATGAAAAATAAATGAAGCAGAGAGACAACTAAACTGCTCTGAATATAAAGGGCATACAAGATGGTGATGATGGAATTCTATAGTTACAGGGGATCTGAAAAACAGGGCAAAAGTACTCCCAGAAGGCATGTTTAAAGAGGGTTTTTCTGAGAGGAACTTAACACAGATGGAAAATACAACTCTTATAAAAAGATTTAGTAAAATATCCATTTCTGATTAATGAAGTATTGGTGCCTGGGGAACTGGGCAAAAATAAATGCTGTCCTTATGTGTCAAGTCCCACTTAGTCTCTGAAAATACTCCCAACTCCTAGAAGAGTGGTTTTCAAGTGGTGTTTATAAACAGTAGAGTCTTTGGGGAAACCTACATGTTACAAATATCTCCCACCAAACCGCACACACTCACATATGTACATGTACAAAACACCCCATATACTGACAGAGGTAAAATGTAAAGATCCTGGTATCCCTTTTATCTTTAAAACGAAAAAACAAAAAAACAAAAAAACCAAAACTACTCTAAAAGCTGCTTGCATGTTTGTCTCTGCTTCATAGCAATAAACATGTTTTAATATGTTCATCATAAGTTGCTTTCATTTACTCATTGCATAAAGCAAAGTTAACCAAGCAGGATAATATATAGCCTTATGATGCTCCTTTCCCAATTTTGAAACAGTCCATTGTTCCATGTCCCATTCCAACTGTTGCTTCTTGACTTGCATACAGGTTTCTCAGGAGACAGGTAAGGTGTTCTGGTACTCTCCTCTCTTTAAGAATTTTCCACAGTATGCTGTGATCCACACAGCCAAAGGCTTTGGTGTAGTCACTGAAGCACAAGTAGATATTTTTCTGGAATTCCCTTGCTTTCTCCATATTCCAACGAATTTTGGCAATTGATTTCTGGTTCCTCTGCCTTTTATAAAACCAGTTTGTACACCTTCAAGTTCTCAGTTCACCTACTACTGAAGCCTAGGTTGAAGGATTTTTAGCATTTCCTTACTAGCATGTGAAATTAGCACACTATATGTTAGTTTGAACATTCTTTGACATTGCTCTTTGAAATTGAAATGAAAACTGACCTTTTTCAGTCCTGTGGCACTGCTGTTTTCCAAATTTACTGTCCTATTAAGTGCAGCACTTTAACAGTATCATCTTTTAGGATTTGAAATAGCTCAGCTGGAATTCCATCACCTCCACCAGCTTTGTTTTTCAGCAATGTTTCCTAAGGCCTACCTGACTTAACACTCCTGGATATCTGGCTCTATTTACATGAGTGACCATACTATCATGGTTATCCAGGTCATTGAGGTCTTTTTTTTTTTTGGTATAGTTCTTCTGTGTATTCTTGCCCTCTTCTTAATCCCTTCTGCTTCTGTTAAGTCCCTACCATTTCTGTTCTTTATGTCCATGCTTGCATGAAATGTTCCCTTGACATCTTAATTTTTCTTGAAGAGATCTGTAGTCTTTTTCTATTCTATTGTTTTCCTCTGTTTCTTTGTGTTGTTCATTTAAGAAGGCTTTTTTAATCTCTCCTTGCTATTCTCTGGAACTGTGCTTTCAGTTGAGCATATCTTTCCCTTTCGCCCTTGCCTTTCACTTCTATTCTTTCCTCACAAGCTAGAATCAAGATTTCCAGGAGAAATAACAACCTCAGATATCCAGATGATACCACTTTAACGGCAGAAATTGAAGAGGAACTAAAGAGCCTCTTGATGAGGCTGAAAGAAGAGAGTGAAAAGGCTGGCTTGAAATTCAGCATTTAAAAAAAAAAAAAGAAGAAGACCCTGGCATCTGGTCCTATCATTTCGTGGCAAATAGATGGGGAAAAAAGTGGAAACAGTGACAGATTTTATTTTCTTGGGCTCCAAAATCACTGTAGACAGTGATTGCAACTATAAAATTAAAAGATGCTTGCTCCTTGGAAGGAAAGCTATGCCAAGCCTAGAGAGCAGACAACATAGTAAAAAGCAAAGACATCACTTTGCTGAAAAAGGTGTGTATAGTGTATAGTCAAAGCTGTGGTTTTTCCAGTAGTCATGTACAGAAAGGAGAGTTGAAATGTAAAGAAGGCTGAGTGCTGAAGAATTGATGCTTTTGAATTGTGGTGCTGTTGAAGACTCTTTAGAGTTCCTTGAACTATAAGGAGATCAAATCAGTCAATCCTAAAGGAAATCAACCTTGCATATTAATGGAAGTACTAATGAGGTGAAGCTCCAACACTCTGGTCACCTGATACAAAGAACTGACCCATTGGAAAAGACCCTGATTCTGGGAAAGGTTGAAGGCAAAAGAGAAAGGGGTGGCAGAGAGTGAGATAGTTAGATAGCATCATTGCTTCAATGGATATGAATTTGAGCAAACTCCAGGAGATAGTGGTGGAAAGATGAGCCTGGAATGCTGCAGCCATGGGGTTGCAAAGACTCTGAGATGACTTAGCAACTAAACAACAACAATAAAGGAAGGTATTTTTTGCATTCTGGAATGGAGTTCAGTTTTGGTAGCAGGTGAAAGGAGGCTGGTAATTAAATCTTTCAGGTTTGGAAAAGACAGGTTCCATCCATGCCCTCCCTGCATGGACTTAGGTCTGTGTGCACCTCAGAATCCTCTGGCTCTTGTCCATAGTTATGTCCCAGCTGGGAGAGATACAGCTCCCTTTAGCAGGAAGCAAATATTTTTCATTTTTTAAAAGGTATTTTCTATTTTGCCATAGATAAGGCAGAAGGATGTAAACCTGACTCATCAGGAGGAATTTATCTGAAAACGCCCATGAGAAGACACAACACTGCTGAAAACAACAGCTGAAACCAAAGCCTGAAAAGAAAGGGGAAAAACTGGTTAAGCTAGTTTGGACTGTGAAATCATTAGCAACTAGAAACATCATCCTCTTCAGCTGGTCCTCTTCACTCTTCCTCCTGCTTCTTCATCACTGAAGGATGAATGCTAGTCTAAGGAACGTCCTCTTAAGATTGGACATAGAACCTTTAGCAATCCTCCTCTCATCTTAGGGACAATTTCATGCTTTGCTTTCTCCCATCCATACACCTCCATCCCATGGTTTCCCAATGTACAGTCTTCCGTTCTGGTAGTCTACAAAAAAGTGAAAGTTAGTCACACTGTCATGTCCAACTCTTTGCAATCCTATAGATTATAGCCTGCCAGACTTCTCTGTCCAGGGAATTCTCCAGGTAAGAGCATTGGCTGCCATTTTCTTCTCCAGGGTATCTTCCTGACCCAGGGATTGAACCCAGGTCTCCTGCATTACAGGCATATTCTTTTCCAACTGAGGCATTAAGTTCAGTTCAGTTGCTCAATCGTGTCCGACTCTTTGCGACCCCATGAATCGCAGCATG
>SJYW01017855.1:0-12829 GCA_006410735.1 Raphicerus campestris | reverse complement strand
GGATCGGCCTGTTCTAGACCTCATGGAGCAACGGAGTCATGGAGGATGTGGCCTGGGGCATCTGGCTGCTTTCATTTAGCGGCAGGCCTCTCTGAACTGTAGCAAGGCCCCCCTGGTGGCTTCGTGGATAAGACGCCACCCGCCAACGCAGAAGGCACGAGAGGGTGGGTTCGATCCCTGGATGGGGAAGATGCCCTGGAGAAGGGCATGGCAACCCCCTCCAGTATTCTTGCCTGGAGAACCCCATGGACAGAGGAGCCTGGCAGGTCACAGTCCCTGGGGCCACCAAGAGCTGGACACGCCTGAGCGCATGCCGTAGCGAGGGCCACGGCGTCGCCTCTCGTGATGACCGAGTGACATCCCACTGGCGCCAACACACTGCATTTTGTGTGTCCACTTATCCGCGGCTGGACACGTGGGTTCTTTCTCCTTCTGGCTTTCATGAACGGTGCTACCCTAAATGGTTTGAACATTTGCTGTTTTTAACTGTTTGGGGATTTATATCTCAGACATACATGATGCTTAAAAAGTGCTGAAGGCCTCTGAAGCTCAGTGTGATGACAGAGGCCNTTCATGAACGGTGCTACCCTAAATGGTTTGAACATTTGCTGTTTTTAACTGTTTGGGGATTTATATCTCAGACATACATGATGCTTAAAAAGTGCTGAAGGCCTCTGAAGCTCAGTGTGATGACAGAGGCCTCTGTGATGAATAGCAGCACCTGCAGTTTTTCAGCTGCTCAGTCGCGTCTGACTGTTTGCGACCCCACGGACCGCAGCATGCCAGGCTTCCCTGGCCATCACCATTTCCCAGAGTTTGCTCAAACTCCTGTCCATTGAGTCAGTGATGCCATCCAACCATCTCATCCTCTGTTGTCCCCTTCTCCTGTCCTCAGTCTTTTCCAGTGAGTCATTTCTTCACATCNCCTCTGTGATGAATAGCAGCACCTGCAGTTTTTCAGCTGCTCAGTCGCGTCTGACTGTTTGCGACCCCACGGACCGCAGCACGCTAGGCTTCCCTGGCCATCACCATTTCCCAGAGCTTGCTCAAACTCCTGTCCATTGAGTCAGTGATGCCATCCAATCATCTCATCCTCTGTTGTCCCCTTCTCCTGCCCTCAGTCTTTTCCAATGAGTCATTTCTTCACATCACGTGGCAAAAGTATTAGAGTTTCAGCTTCAGCATCAGTCCTTCCAATGAATATTCAGGATTGCTTTCCTTCAGGATTGACTGGATTGATCTCCTTGCCATCCAAGGGACTCTCAAGAGTCTTCTCCAGAAAAAAATGGCAGAGGAGGGCTTTGAACCCAGCATGAGGCATTCGGGGTCCACGCTCTCCCTCCGAAGGCCACTCTGTTTTGAACTAGAGGAAGATGCCTGGGAGCAACAGAGAAGCAGGTCTCAGCCAGAAAAGAGGAACACCCCTGAGCAGCCACAGGTGTTCAGAGACGGGATGGAGGCGCCAGCTGGAGTGAACGCCCTGTCTCGAGAGATGTGCAAGCCGAGGCTGGGCAACCCCTTGGAAGGATGCCATAGCCATGTGTCTGCCCTTGGAAGGTGGCTGGATGGCCTCTGCCCTCTGACGTGGGGTCTCTGGATTGTGGTGGGGGTCAGGATTGGAAGAGGAGGCAGGCCAAGCCTTTACAGGTCACCTTCTCAGCCGCTCTGTGACCTCGAGCTGAGCCTGGGTCCCCTCTTCTGACAGTGGGGACCTCGCTGGCTAGAGGACCACTGCCCGGCTTAGGGTGAGACTGACAGATGGCTGGCTCAAGCTGGGACTTGGTTCCTGGGGTGGTGGGTTGGTGAGGCCTCAGGCGGTGGCCCAAAGGGTTTCCATAGAGACCCACTCTGCTTCACCCGCTTAGAGTCCCCACCCCCCGGCACCCCATCCGGCACTTGCAGAAGGTGGGTGCCGCTGCAGGCTGGGCTTCAGCCTCTTCCCCTGTCTTCCCATCACTCTGAAAACAGAAAGTAGCCAGCCTGGGGCACTCTGGCTGACCTGTTTGGCTCAGAAGGCCCCACCCCGCCCGGGTCAAGAGCCCTCAGAGCAGCGTTGGCTGGGAACACTTGTCCCCATTTCCCAAGGACCGTGTTCTGATGAGCTGGACTGTCCTCAGGGAGACAGGGCAGGCATTTTTTAAAAGAATCAATTTGTCATCTCAGTTGCAATGACGCACGAAGATGGATTGCCTTTCTGTAACAACAGAATGCACTTTATCAGGCCTTTAAAACCAATTTCTTTAACTGTAAGAAGCGGCCCCAAAGGATATGTCACAGCCCCCAGGGACAGAGTTTTCCTGTCTGTCTGACAGCCTACGATGTCCTCTGTCCTCTGTCCGGGGTCCCCAGAGAGAAGAGCAAATGGGAAGGAACGTGAGTGCACCCGCCCGTCCAGTCTCTGCATAAGGAGCAGGCTGATCGGGGAAAGCATCCTCCCGGGTGGACGGCCACGCCGCACTGATGGCCCATTTTTTAAGTGCCCTGCTGGAGGCGGCTTGGGGCTGTGCAAGGTCTCAAGTGAAGCTGGCCTCGGGTTTCTATAGGTTGATGGAACGTGTGGCTGCCAGTTTGTTTTTTATTAGGAGGAAAGGCTGTGTGTGACACCACCCTTATGGCAGAAAGTGAAGAGGAACTAAAGAACTTCTTGATGAAAGTGAAAGAGGAGAGTGAAAAAGTTGGCTTAAAACTCATCATTCAGAAAACTAAGATCATGGCATCTGGTCCCGTCACTGCATGGCAAATAGATGGGGAGACAGTGGAAAGAGTGAAAGACTTAATTTTGGGAGGCTCCAAAATCACTGCTGATGGTGATTGCAGCCATGAAATTAAAAGACTCTTGCCCCTTGGAAGAAAAGCTATGACCAACCTAGACAACATATTAAAAAGCAGAGACATTACTTTGTCAATAAAGGTCTGTCTAGTCAAAGCTATGGTTTTTCCAGTAGTCATGTATGGATATGAGAATTGGGCTGCAAAGAAAGCTGAGCACTGAAGAATTGATGCTTTTGAACTATGGTGTTGGAGAAGACTCTAGAGAGTCTCTTGGACTGCAAGGAGATTCAGCCAGTTCATCCTAAAGGAAATCAGTCCTGAACATTCATTGGAAGAACTGATGTTGAAGTTGAAACTCCAATACTTTGGCCACATGATGTGAAGAGCTGACTCGTTGGAAAAGACCCTGATGCCGAGAAAGACTGAAGGCAGGAGAAGAAGGGGACACCAGAGGATGAGATGGTTGGATGGCATCACCAAATTGATGGACATGAGTTTGAGTAAGCTCCAGGAGTTGGTGATGGACAGGCAGGCCTGGTATGCTGCCGTCCATGGGGTCACGAAGAATCAGACATGACTGAGCGACTGAACTGAACTGAAAGGCTGTGTTTTAACTTGGACTCTGATTAGGTGGCCTCTTTTATGTGGAAATCTCTCCATGTCTCCCAGGGTCACTTGGCTCTGGGAGTAGGTCTTGGGGTCCACTGTGGCCCCTGCACATTTAGGGACCCCAGGAACCAGCTTTCCAGAGATTTTAGGGTTAAGTTGGTACTAAGGAAATGACGCCTGGGTTCCCAGCTTGGGAATCTGCTGAATGCTACCCAGGGGACTGAGGTTTCCTCTGTGGTATGGACCCACTTCTGACTGCATTTCAGGGAACTTTCCAGGGCTTGTCTTACCCATGGACATTTGCCAGTAGCTGGGTATAAAAATTCTTACAAAGGCATTTGTTTTCCACCTTGGAAAATTGGTATCAGAGGTGACTTCAGGGAGAGAATAGTTAAGGCTCTTGCCTTGGAGAAGGGCCTGGTAGAGAAGATGGCTACATGTCCATCCCTCCCTCCATCCATCCATCCACCCATCCATCCATCCACCCATACATCCACCCACCCATACATCCATCCACCCATTCATCCATCCACCAATCCATCCATACATTCACCCATCCATATATCCATCCACCCATCCATCCATCCATCCACCTATCCATCCATCCATCTATCCACCCATCCATCCACCCACCCATCCATCTATCCATCCATCCATCTACCCATCCATCTATCCATCCACCCATACATCCATACATCCATCCATTCACCCATCCATCCATCCATCCACCCACCCACCCATCCATCCATCCACCCATACATCCATCCATCCACCCATACATCCAACCACCCATACATCCATCCACCCATCCATCCACTTATCCATCCATCCATCCATCCACCCATCATTCCATCCATCCATCTACCCATCCATCCATCCACCCATCCATCCATCCACCCATCCATCTATCCATCCACCCATCCATCCATCCATCCACCTATCCATCCATCCATCTATCCACCCATCCATCCACCCACCCATCCATCTATCCATCCATCCATCTACCCATCCATCTATCCATCCACCNGGAGATCATTTCCTTAGCAAAGAAATGAAGAGGACTAGATAGGATACCATGTCTACTCACATAATGCTGTTTCATTTCTTCCTGACAACTCTGAGATAAACTAGTAGTGTCATTTCTACAGGTGGAGAGACTGGGACTCAGAGAGGATTTGTAACTTGCTGAAGACCACCCAGCCTCTGTGGCTGCTAAGTCAGATGGGTGTGTGCCCAGGCTGGCAGACGGCGCGTGCAGTCTGGGCTAGGGTGGGGCGAGGGCTGTGACTTTCCTGGGATCTCTACTAAGACCCCCACATTCTTCTTTCCACTATGATCACTAACCTAACTGCATTTGCAATACACGTGCTGTGGCTTGTTCTCCTTTGTCTTTTGCTTTGTTTTTGCTTGGCAAAGTATTAAACTTTGTCTCCAGTTATTCAGAATGCTAAGCTTCTTGCTCTGTTTTGGTTTGCTGTCATCAGATGCCTCAAAGCAGGAAAAAATAACATTCCCACACACTTGTGGGACACCTCTCAGCTTAAGTGTCTCCACAGTCATTAGTTCACTGGGGCTTCACAGCTGGTTGTGGAAAATGGGCAGATTTCCTTCTCCTTGTTTTACAGAGAGGAACACTGGGGCTTCAGCAAGGACAAAGGGATGCCGGCTCAGGTCACCCAGCTGCAAATGGGCTCTTCTGACACCATCTGCTCACCTAAAACCTGGGAGAATGGGATAGAAAGGGGGCAGATGGGGAGATGGAATAAGGAAGGGGCCAGGATTTCTGGGTCAGCACAGCCAGAAGCCCAGGAAGGAGGGAAGAGGGAAGGAGTTACTGATGGGTCACTCCAGTTACAGACTGGATATATCCGTTCAGTGGCTGCTGGTGTGCCGGTGGGTGCCCAACCCAAATGCATCGCGGAATAGCCTATATTCCTTCTTAGCAAGTGGTCTGAGGAATTCCAGGGTGCTGAGAGTGGAGAAGGCAGACCTGTCCATTCAAAAGAGAGTCTTTGGAAGCTGTTCTACTGGGAGCAGGAATGATGGTCTCCGCATACCACTCTGGGTCTGATTTTATCAAGAACTTGCAGAGCAGTCAGTCTCTAATGCAGCACAGATATTCATTTCCTGAGCACCAAACCTTCTCAATCTCCCCTACAAGCCCTGCCCACTTGAGCATAGACCTGCAGGCTGGGAGCTGATGCTTCAGGAGCTAAAGACCTGGGGTGCCTCTCTACCCCATATCAGGGAATGCAAGGCAGTGTTCTGGCGAGAGTTGGTTTAGGAGTCAGACTGTGACTGGATTCTTGGTCTGCCGCTTAACTATCTGAGCAACTCCGAACCTGCCTTTTTTTAACCTTGATCCAGGGCATTAAATGACATAGTGTAAATCAAGTACCTTGCACAGTTCCTGACACAATAGGTGCTCAGTCAACGACAGTGACTACACAAGCAAAAATTGTTATCAATGCTCAGTTTCACTAAGGTTCATGAAGCTGACCTTGTAAATTGATAAACCTAATTTCCAAGCACAGCAGCAAAACTTTCTGCCACAAAGACAGAAGCCAAGGCTAAGCCTGTTCCTGAGTCACTGGAGAACTCTCTCTATTGGGAACCTCTGCATAGCTCTTTGCGTAAGTGGCTCGCTGCCTCCCCACTGCAGGGAGCCTTGTTTGGTGCTAAGGTTTGCGGGTTTAGTGATTCTTAGGCCGCAGGGGTGCAGGTGGGGGTCAATACCTCTTCCTGTGTCTAAAATGGAAACAACTGTTAATTCATACCCTTGAAAAAATTGGCTGCAAAGCCAGCTTTATTGATAGAACCATCGGACACGAACTTCATCCACATTCTATTGGAGCTGGACTTCACATCATCTGGCTTCTCATAGCCACAGAAGTGGCCGATCAGGGCGCTGTCTTCTGTGAAGCCGTCACGGATTTCCAGGTAGTCGTATGCACAGCTGTCATGCCTTTCGATCTAAATGGAGAAACAGAGGCAACGTGGAAGATAGCAGCTCGGTCTCAAGGTTTTCAACCTAAGAAAAGAAACTAAATATCACTCTCAAAAACCTAACCGGGAGGCCAAAGGGCCCAAGTGTGTCCTGGAATTTTCCAAGCTGTCTCCTACTTGCATAAGGCAAGGATGGATCAAGCTGCAGAGACATTAAGTCATGATAAACTGGGAAGAAAGAGTCAATAAAATGCCCTGGGATCCCATTCTAGACTTTTGCTTCAGTGATTCCCCCACCCTCTCCAGCAGCCTTCAGAAAGGAGGCAGATGCAATTTCAAAACCTGCAGAGGATTTGATACCAGATGTCCTGGCAAAATGCGCCTTGGACTTGAAATAGCCTCTTGGGTTCCTGTTTTCAACCCCAGACTGGAAACTCGTCTTTATAGAGCAGAGTCTAAGACCAGCAGTACTCACCTCAAAAGCTTGGAAGGTAAGCCCCACGTGATACCCCTCCGAAACAGTAATCCTCCAAACACATTCCTTGGAAGGTCTGTAATCATCCGGGTAGTTAGGAGATTGAATCTGACCGGCATCTTTGTTAATGTCTCCCCCACAGGTAGCTTTAGAAAAAGAGCCAGGAGGAAGGGGGTCCCCGGTCAGAGCTCACTAAGGAAGTACACCGCTAGGTGGCTCCACTCGCCAACGTTTTCATTTCCAGTGGCCTGATGCCTCTGGAGAAGGCACAGTTCCCTGTGTCTGCAACTCTGAATTTTTCTCCTATAAAGAAAACAACCATGGAGAGCAGTGGCTCTCTACCTTTGCTGGGCATCACAATCACCTGGGAGATTTTTTTCAAGCTCTGGGAACAGGGGCTACACCTCCAGAAGGATCAAGTGTGCAGGTATGAGATTGGGGGTTGTTGAGGGAGGGGTCCCAGCAGCAGTGCCATCTGCCTTACCCCCCTCCCTGCCGTGACCCTGATGCAGAGGAAGGAGGGCCACTGGTAGAGACTGATGTGTACATATGCACACCCATGCTATTTCCTTTAGAAAAACAAGACTTGGGACTTCCTTGGTGGTTCAGTAGCTAAGACTCTGAGCTCCTAATGTAAGGGGCTCAGGTTTGATAACCTAGTCAGGGAAGTAGATCCCACATGTCACAACTAAAAATGTCCCACATGCTGTAACTAAGACCCAGTGCATCCAAATAAGTAAATATTAAAAAACAAAAACTCAGGCTTCTCCAAAATTACAATCTAAGTCCCCAAGGGACTTTTCCTCTAGGGAAAGAAGGGCACAGGGTTATATAGCCAGAGAGACCCAATATGTAGAATAGACAGAAGCAGAACTGCCCTGGTGACAGCTGCCTAGAGCCCAGACCTCTTGGTTTCCTCAGTCACCATGGTGGCCTCACAGGCCCTTCCAAGAAATTAGTTGGAAATTCCTGGATGTTGTCCAAAGTCTTCATTTCATACATGAAACTCAGAGAGGCTGGATTCTTTGCTCAGGCTCACACAACTACTCAGAGGTGGCTTGCATTTCCACAGGGTTCTCTAAACCCCCAACAGCGTCCCCGCTGGACTCTAATGGGGGTTGAGCAGGGTGTTGACAGGTAGATTGCCTGTGCTGAAGGGGGCCCAGCTGGCCTCCCTGCTTCCAGACATGGGGGAAGGGGACGGTGGCTACCCCACCCTCATGGCACCGGCAGCTGCTCCCCGGGCCAGGGTGGGAAGGGGCACAGGCGTCATGGGAAGAACAGAGGTACATCAGGAGCTATACCGGCAGCCTCTCCCCTCCTGAACAAACCTTCATATATCGCGAAGAAGCCCTTGCCCAGGATGTTGCTGCTGCTTCGGAATTCCACCCAGAGCCGGCTGTCCGTGGAGATGAGGGGCTCTGGGACTTTGTCGCCACAAAACCTACCTGGGAAAGGGAAAAGAACTGTTAGGCTGCTGGCAAACGGCAAGGAGGGGCTTAGCACAAGCAGAGAGAGAGAGGGCGGTGCTGCTTCAGATGAAGTTCAAGGGGAACAGTCCTCATGGGGAACTCAAGGAACTGAAGGATGAAAAGCTGGAATGGAAACAGTGACTGGTGGTGTGCCCCCTTCCGGAGTCTCAGATGCCAATCAACCGAATACCCAGAATGTGGCCCCTCCCCTGCCATGGGGTCATGATGAGTGCTGAGGGGTAGGAGGATATCTCAGCAAGGCCAGGGGTGGGGTGGTGGTCTGAGCGAGTGATGAGGGTCCCCCATGGGGGGGGGGGCGACTACTACATACATAGCCTTCTATTTGAGGGGCATGCCTTATACCTTCCTTGCCCCAGGAAGGGTTGCCAGAGGACACAAGATGACATGATCAGATCTTCTTGGCCTTTGAATTCCACAAGTCTGGTCACAACACCAAAAATTTTGGAACGTACATCGTGAATAAGAGAGTATTCCCTTCCCCTTGTTGTCTTAGAAAGATTCCTGGNTTATTTCTTGTACATTGAAGACTCATATTTTGAGCATTAATAAATCTGCTAGAATACTTTTGCTATTTTTTTATTAGTTTGGGTTTGATGATGGCAAAATCTCTCAACTTTCTTTATGAAAATGTCTCAAATGTTCACAATTTCTGAATTTTAGAAATAATTTTCTGCATATAAAATTCTACATTTTCAATTATTTCTATTAGTATACTGATAATATTATTTTACTGTCTTCTGGATTCCTGTTTGATAATATATATCTGATAATTTCAGTAGCTAAGATCTCTTCTTGACTGTTCCTGCTCTTATATACATATGTACTTATTTATTTAAGTACAAATGGAAATATATAATGAAAGAATTGAAAGATGTTAGCCACTCAGTTGTTTTTGACTCATTGTGACCCCATGGACTGTTAGTTTGTCAGACTGTACTGTCCATGGGACTCTCCCAGCAAGAATACTGGAGTGGGTTTCCATTCCCTTCCCCAGGGGATCTCACCAACCCAGGTTTTGAACCCAGGTGTCCAGAACTGCAGGCAGTCTCTTCACCATCTGAGCCACTTATGTTTAATTCTACTGCTAGACTTTAGAAGGCATTAAATTCAGAAACCAGTTTAAGCTAAATTAATTGTTTAATGTTTTTCCCCACCTAGGTAAGATGAACTCTAGCTAAATATCTACACAAGAGATGTTATATTTACAATTTTTAAACATCTTTTTCCCATGCTATGTTTTATATCAAAGAAACTCCTTAACTTTAAAGCAATATTTCCTGAAATTGGATGGTGCAGTTTTAGTTTGGGTTCACACTCACTCTATGGTTTTATCCTTTTGAAGTTCACGTTACTAGATCACACCATTAGACTTCACGATTAGACTGTAAGCTAGATGGGTGTTAAAAATTGTCTTTTCATTCCTATATTTGTCTTATCTTAAAAATTAGTGTTCAGGCTCCACATTTTACCAAATAGTTTTGAGACAAAACCAGCTACAATAATCTGCTTATTTCTACGATTTCCATTATCACTAATATGTTTGGCCTGAAAATTTCTATCTTTCTAGTTTTATAATACTTTAAAAGATTTTAAAATTATTTCATCATATAGTTTCCATTGTTTTCAGTTAGAGGTTTAGACCAAATATACCTCATATTACTCATTTTTCTGTATGTTTTAAGACTTTTGAAAGTGTTATTTTTTCCCCTTATTCTCTAATATCCAATTAATATCTTTAAATATTGTTCTTAGAGTGTTATAGGCTTCCCTGGTGGCTCAGACGGTAAAGCAGGAGACCTGGATTCGATCCCTGGGTTGGGAAGATTCCCTGGAGGAGGAAATGGCAACCCACTTCACTAATCTTGCCTGGAGAATCCCATGGACAGAGGAGCCTCTCTGGCTACAGTTCATAAGGGTCTCTGAGTTAGACATCACTGAGAGACCAAGCATAGCACCTTGAGTATTTAAATGAGTACACTGTATCAGAAATAGGTTTTACATGACTATTAACTCAAACATTATTTTTCCATTTAATATTCTTTTTTAAAGTTAATTTTTTCACGTTCATCTGTCAATTTCTAATAGAAATGTTTACTACTCCCACTGAATTGTATATAATCAACTTGCTCTTGTGTCAGCTAACAGTACTTACTTTGTATAATTTTAATTTATGAGGTTAAGCAAATTTTTACTTCTAGGATTATCTTTTAGTGTTACTTATCTTACAAGAATCTGCCTGCAATGCAACAGACACAGGTTTGACTCCTAGGTTGGGAAGATCCCTTGGAGAAGAAAATGGCATCCCTCTGCAGTATTCTGGCCTGGAGAATCCATGGGAAGAGGAGCCTGGAAGGCTACAAAGCATGGTCACAAGAGTCCAACAGATTAGTGACTAAATCACACAATCTTCAGTTCAGTCGCTCAATGTGTCTGAGACTTTGCGACCCCATGAATCGCAGAACGCCAGGCCTCACTGTCCATTACTAACTCCCAGAGTTCACCCAAACTCAAGTCCATCGAGTAGGTGCTGCCATCCAACCATCTCTTCCTCTGTCGTCCCCCTATCCTCCTGCCTCCAATCCCTCCCAACATCAGGGTCTTTTCCAATGAATCAACTCTTTACATGAGGTGGCCAGGGTACTGAAGTTTCATCCTCAGCATCAGTCCTTCCAATGAACACCCAGGGCTGATCTCTGTCAGAATGGACTGGTTGAATCTCCTTGCAGTCCGTAAGACTCACAACAGTCTTCTCCAGTACCACAGTTCAAAAGCAACAATTCTTCAGCGTTCAGCTTTCTTCACAGTCTAACTCTCACATCCGTACATAACCACTGGAAAAACCATAGCCTTGACTAGATGGAACTTTGTTGGCAAAGTAATGTCTCTGCTTTTAAATATGCTATCTAGGTTGGTCATAACTTTCCTTCCAAGGAGTTAGAGTTTTTAAATTTAATGGCTGCTGTCACCATCTGCAGTAATTTTGGAACCCAAAAATAAAGTCTGACACTTTTTCCACTGTTTCCTCATCTATTTCCCATGAAGTTATGGGACTAGATGCCATGATCTTCGTTTTCTGAATGTTCAGCTTTAAGTCAACTTTTTCACTCTCCATTTTCACTTTCATCAAGAGGCTTTTTAGTTCCTTTTCACTTTCTGCCATAAGGTTGGAGTCATCTGCATATCTGAGGTTATTGATATTTCTCTCAGCAATCTTGATTCCAGCTTGAGTTTCTTCCAGTCCAGCGTTTCTCATGATGTACTCTGCATAAAAGTTAAATAAGCAGGGTGACAATATATACACTTGACATACTCCTTTTCCTATTTAGAACCAGTCTGTTGTTCCATGTCCATTTCTAACTGTTGCTTCCTGACCTGCATACATATTTCTCAAAGGCAGGACAGGTATTCTGGTATTCACATCTTTTTCAGTTTGTTATGATCCACACAGTCAAAGGCTTTGGCATAGTCAATAAGGCAAAAATAAAATTTTTCATAGAACTCTTGCTTTTTTGATGATCCAGCAGATGTTGGCAATTTGATCTCTGGTTCCTCTGCCTTTTCTAAAACCAGCTTAAACATCTGGAAGTTCACAGTTCACATATTGCTGAAGCCTGGCTTGGAGAATTTTGAGTATTACTTTACTAGCATGTGAGATGAGCTCAATTGTGCGGTAGTTTGAGCATTCTTTGACATTGCCTTTCTTTGGGATTGGAATGAAGACTGATTTTTCCAGTCCTGTGGCCACTGCTGAGTTTTCCAAATTTGCTAGCATACTGAGTACAGCACTTTCACAGCATCATCTTTCAGAATTTGAAATCACTCAACTGGAATTCCATCACTTCCACTAGCTTTGTTCNGTTTTCCAAATTTGCTAGCATACTGAGTACAGCACTTTCACAGCATCATCTTTCAGAATTTGAAATCACTCAACTGGAATTCCATCACTTCCACTAGCTTTGTTCGTAGTGATGCTTTCTAAGGCCCACTTGACTTCATATTCCAGGATGTCTGGCTCTAGGTAAGTGATTACACCATCGTGATTATCTTAGTCGTGAAGATCTTTTTTGTACAGTTTTCTGTGTATTCTTGCCACTTCTTAATATCTTCTCCTTCTGTTAGGTCCATACCATTTCTATCCTTTATCATGCCCATCTTTACATGAAATGTTCCCTTGGTATCTCTAATTTGCTTCTTAGAATGACTATTTTTGAATCTTAGAAAAGGTGGTGACCAAGAAGGGAACTATAGGGAACTATACCCAAGATCCTATAAGAGAAAAAAATCTGAAAAAAAAAATATGTTTAGCTGAACTAATGTGCTATATACTTGAAAGTAACACAACATTGTAAACCAACAATATTTCAATTAAAAAAATTCTGATAAAAAAGGTAATATTCTTTAATTTTTTCTATTCATATTTTTCATAAATAATCATTAGGAAAGCTGATTTTTCTTAAATGATATCACAGAGTTTATTACAATTAACATGAATTTACATCTTCATTTGTTGAAGTCATTCTAATATGTAGCTACA
>SJYW01017854.1:218525-254718 GCA_006410735.1 Raphicerus campestris | reverse complement strand
CAGCTCACAGAATTCCCTCCTGAAAGACTAAGTCCCTCAGCCTCTCTAGGATTAGAAGGAGAAGGCAAAAGAGAATAAGGCTCTCCTGATACAACGGTTTTCTGGACCCAAAAGGTGTTCAGAAGAGCAGTGGGGGTGTCTGAGGCAAAGAGAGGGGACACGAAGGGAATGAGGGGGCACAGGCAAAATGGTGAGACTTCTCCCAGATGCTGGGATGGGTGGTGAAAGGACTCAAACAAAGCTGCTCTAACAATTGTTCCCCTTTCATTCCATGAAGATTCCCTGTTCACAGGCTTGGCTGCCCAGCTCCATCACCCTCTACACACTCTGCATAGACTCTGCCCTGCCAAGCACCACACCCAGCAACCAGACCACTNTCTAACAATTGTTCCCCTTTCATTCCATGAAGATTCCCTGTTCACAGGCTTGGCTGCCCAGCTCCATCACCCTCTACACACTCTGCATAGACTCTGCCCTGCCAAGCACCACACCCAGCAACCAGACCACTCTGACATGGAGAAAAGACTGATGGAAAAGTCTGGTTTCACAGGGACCATGGGTCAGGGTGGGCTTCCCTTGTGGTTCAGGTGGAAAGAATCTGTCTGCAATGTAAGAAACCTGGGTTTGATCCCTGGGATGGGAAGATCCTCTGGAGAAGGGAAAGTCTACTCACTCTAGTATTTTGGCGTGGAGAATCCCATGGAGTGTATAGTCCAGGGGTTGCAAAGAGTCAAACACGACTGAGCAACATTTTTATTTTTTTATGGGATGGGGTGGGCTTCCCAGGTGGCCCTAATGGTAATAAACCTGCCTGCCAAAGCAAGAAACATAGGTGACGTGGTTTTGATCCCTGATTTGGAGAAATCCCGTGGAGGAGGCCAAGGCAAGCCACTCCAGTATTCTTGCCTGGTGAAATTCAGGGAAAGGGGAGCCTCATGGGCTACAGTCCATAGGATTGCAGAGAGCCCAAACACTGAAGCAACTTAGTGCCCACTGATGCATGGGATGGGGTATGCCCTCCCGTTAGTAGGGAGGTCAGTAAACCACAGTAATTGGGACAGAATTAGTTCATTTGTATGAGGGGGTGGAGAGGAGGAGAGAGCTGAGGGAGACTGAAGGAAGGTCCTGAGACTGGACCTCAGAATGGCTGGGCAGAGAGGAGTTCATGCGGAGGGGAGAATACCATCTAGGAACGGGGCTGGGCCACCAGGGGCACGGAGCTGGTGAGAGGGGCAGGGGCAGAAGGAGCTGAGGTCAGTGTCCTGGGCATCTCCTCACCATCCACGTTTATCACAGCTCTGACTGCCGAGTCAGGAAAGACTACAGGTCCTGGGTGGAAGGAGAGGCTTCCCCAAGGACACAGAGGCTCAGATGCTCCTGGAACTCACCCCAGCAGCCAACAAACACAGAGAGGAAGACACATTCAGCCTTGAGTGGTCACTTCACCTGCAGGAAGGTGATTGTCATCCTGAAAGGAATTATCCCTCAGCAGGGAATTGGCAGCAGTAATGGAAAGGGTGATCCTAAAGAAAGCAGCCTCTGCTGGCTTCCTGGGTGACCAGCAGGACCCTCTGACAGGGACTCCCCAAAAGTTGAAGAGGAAGAAGGCCAGGATGGAGGATGGTGCCCTGGGAACTGTCAGGAAGCTGGGGGACATGCAAGTCTTTTACAGACACTAACTCTGCTGAGAGAAGGTTGTGATTTCTTTACTCAAAGTAAAAAGACTTTTTTTTTCTCAGTGACCTTGAAAGCATCAACCATAAATTCCCAAAGGGCCAGGCAGCAGACTGGTGCCAGCCCTCAGGGCATCTGCCTCTGTTCTGGGAATCCTGAAAGTTACAATGTGGGTTTGGGCCTGTCAGGAGCTCCACACTACATTCCAAGTGGGGAAGATCACAGCAAGATCAGTAGAGACCCGAGACAGGAGGCTGGGATAACTCTCACTCACCTTGGAGCTGTAGAGTCCACAAAAAGACATCTTTTAGGGCCCATCCTGTCAGGGAGACTCATTGACTAAAATCTCTTCATCTTTGATTCTGGGAGTTGCAGCTGGCCCACATTTCATTCTCAAAATGGACGGACAAATCCTGTCTTTGTGTCCTAAGGGTCTGATTCTGGTATGGAGATGGTATTAGGGTTGGGGAGCCACTGAACTTGTTTTCCAAAACCACCAGCATGGCCAAGGGGTGGAGGAGGGAGACTGCCCTGTGGCTGCTGCGAGGTCTTTGGCTATGGGTTCCAGCCTCTGCCCACAACCATCATGCCAGACCTGGCTCCACCCCCGAAGAAGGCAGCCTGGAGGGAGGACAGGAATCCCCTGAGGGCCCAGCCTGAAGACTCGGCTGGTGTGCACTGCACTTCATTCTCAATGCATTTGTTGTTCAGCCTTGTCTGAGTTAGAGCCCTTGTGTCATAGATCAAACAGGTGGCCGTGGAACCCACCTCATTGCAGCCCTGCGTCCCCCAAACCCTTGTGGGACCAGCAACAAGGGTCAGGGCTTTATAACCTCACAAGCCCTCTTGACATTCCAGAAAGGATTCCAGGGGGTGATTCCAAACCTCCTGAACACACACCCCCAAGACATAAAGTGAATCAATGATGCTTTATTTGATTTCATTTGGTTTGCTGAGACTAGTACTGTTTGTGTGTGTCATAAATAATAACTTGAAAATCAAGTGCCTTCAGTTTAACCATGAAGCCCTAGCATGCATTCTAGTAGGTGAACTTTTCAAATGCAATTTTAGGAGAAAAATAATCAACAGAAATTCTTGTTTCCAGGATGGATCAAAACCTGGTTTCTGTGCCCAAACCTGCCAAGGCCACCGAATTGGCACCCAGACTGTTGGATCAGGCTGGTGGACACCCTCCACTGTCAATAGACACATTCAGTGAAGAGGGGCTTTTATCCCCCTGCCCATCATTTCCATCCTGGGGAAGAGGGAGACAGAACATGGGAAAGATTCATCTGAAGAGGTGGACAGAGCCAAAGCACAGGGGACTGAGAGTTCCAGTGTCTCATGTCCTCCCCACAGTACGGCTTTTCACAGATAATGTGTGTCATAACGCACAAGGGACAGAATGAAGATGTGAGCATCTGCCCCTGGTTCCTCAAGCACAATATGTCTCTTTCTTCCTAATTTCTTAGAGTCCTAAGCAATGACCCAAACAAAGCCTGGGGATTGGGTGGGGAGTGAGGCAGAATGTGTGTTCTGGCTCCGTGAGAATCCCCCTCTCCACTCTGTTTTCCTCCCTCCATGTCCTCTCCCCACCCACAACCCAACTCCCGCCTACCACGCACCCCACTCTTGGATTACAGGGCCTTAGAAGGCTTGGGGTAATGCCAGTACATCATGAGATCCACCAGGAAGCTGGGCAGATGGCTCATGGGGAGATAGAGGAACTTGGCGTCCCAACCAGCTGAGTATCTGCTGCGGGGATGGCAGGCGGTCAGGGCGTGCTCCATGCACTTGGTCACCAAGGACAGATTTCCAGCCCACGGTGTCTTCAGAAAATCCGACACCTTCATTACTGTCCAGAAGGAGACACCATCCTAGTTATTCTCATTTTCCAGCCCTCCCACTTCCAGATCAACTTGACTTCCCCAAAATTCTGTTCTCTTCCAAAATCATGGTCCATATCATATCAGTAGATTTCACTGCAATATGTCCTAGCACTTTGCAAAAAATACACTTCAACACTACGTTAGTGCCCTCTAGTACCTTTCCAAGGAATACGAATACTATATACTGGAGGTCTCTACCCACCCTAGAAATAGAGGCACCTGAAAAAGGGTGGTACTAACATGAGCTTGCCATGATTCCAGGGATGTATCCCTCTGTGGCATCAGTCTCCTTTCCAAATTAAAAGCGTTTCCAAAGAGAAACTGTTCTCTAGATCTACCAAGCCTCAATCCTTCACTTCTGTCACCAGTTGACCAAACAGAGACCTTGGGGATGAGCTCATATCTCCTCTTTGTGGGTAACTCAGAGCATGGAGGATAGAACTGAGACTGGAGAAGGTACTAATGATGTATTTCTGAATATTTTTCCAAAGCCCACAGCTTACTCACAGTCTGGAAGATAATTATCTCCATAGAGTTCCTTGACCTCTGGGCTGGCATGATCCCATGCTGTCCAGAGATTTCCATGAAATGCCTCTTCTTGGGTCATATTGGTCAGGAAGTAACCAGGCTCAATCATAGCCACCTTCACTCCGAAGTAGGAGACCTCCCACCTGTAATGTAGACAGGATGAGGGGCAAGGACTCGAGAGGTTGTGCAAGCAGAACATGAAAGAACAGTCAGACACCAGTACAGACCTGGGTGAGATGGGCTAGGAGCTCTCAGAAGCTGAGAGGCACAGAAGCCAGGGAGAGAAGCTCATGGTGATGTTACTGCTTCTCTATGGAGTTTGACCATTTTCCCAGTCATTTTACGCCCTGTGCCTATCAGCTCTACATCTGACAAACTGTGCTGCAGAGCATCGCGTAAATGCTCCCTCCTCCTGCTCCTCTCACTCCAGTCAATCACCATGTCTGTATGTGATGTCTTTCCATAGTCCACATCCCCTCTCTCCCCTCTGTCACTCCAGTAACCCCTCTGTCCTCTAAGGAGCATCCACCTGCCTGTGGACAGAATTCCCACACATCAGAGCCACCCTCTCTCTGCAACCAGAGGCTTCTACTACTGATTTGACTACGTGGTTCCCTTGACTAATTGCTTCAAGGGGTACACTTCCCCCAAGGGCTCCCAGAGCCTAAATACCACAGCAGCTGAGTACATGGAAGCCCTGCACAGACAAAACTATCCATTATTGTGCCTCCAATAATTTCTGACCATGGGCCCTCCTGCAAGGCAGGAATAAGTTGAATCAAACTCTATAGGTCTGGGACCAACTGGGGATGCAAAAGACATGAACATGCTTCCCATCAAAAGACACACACAGTAAATGAGAGGGACTTAGAAGGAAGAGGCATTAGGCCTGTGACATACGAAAATCCTTGTAGAACACCCCCCTCTTGCCCCCTTCCCTACCTCAGTGAATATATGAGAAGAAGAGAAGAGCCTCCCCCCGAGACCATCACCTGAGGGAGTCCGAGAAGGCCTCCACGCCGTANTGGAACTTATCTCAGTGGAGTCCTGCATCCCCCAACCCCTTGTAGGACCAGCAAGTAGGGTCAGGGTTTGTAACCTCACAAGTCCTCTGACATCCTGTACAGGATTGCTGGAGATGAGTCCAGACCTCCTGAACACAAACCCTCGGGGCATAAAGTGAATTAGTGATGCTTTACTTGATATCAGTTGGTTTGGTGGGTCTGGCGGTGTATATGTTTGTAAATAATTATATGAAAATCTGGGGTCTTCATATCAAGCAAGAAGATCTAGGTTTGCACTGAAGTGGATCAACCTTGAGGGGCTGACACACCACAACTGAGGGATTCAGATCCTTGAGGATCCTCTTGGTCGCATTCATCTCTTTAGCAGTCCCACCTCTGACACCAAGCCTTTAAAACAGGTTTGAGTTTCAGGGGCCCATCAGCATCTGACCTCGCTCTCTGTTTGCTTGAAAATGGTGATATTGTTCTATGATGTAAGGTTCCCCTAAACATGCCATAATATCAATTTTTAACAAAAAAAGAAAAAACTCAGCATTTTAGTTGACTCTTGGAAAAGTCCCTCCCACTCCAATTTGCCTTCAGCCCAGGTATCTGTATGACTGTACAAATGCCTTCTCCACTGAGTCCATACTCAGACCATCATGACAGCAGGGGACACACAGAGAGTCAGGGTCTCTGGAAGCAATGGGACATCAGGGGAATTCCTGCCCTGATCACAGTAGGTGCTCAGTAAGCATTAGCAGAAAACATAAGACTGGGCTCCAGAAGTGACTCCCACGCTCCTCCACTGGAGGGTGGGGGAAGGGGATCTGGGCTGGGGGACCTGGCAGGTGGCAAAGGATGGAGGGTAGTGATTCTATAGGAGCGGATGGCAGGAGGACTGCAGGGAGGTTTCTGGTGAGAGAGAGGCTACATGCCCCCAGGGAAGGGTTCGGGCCCTGCCTCTCCCTTACGGACCTCTCCTGGCTTGTCCATCCTTCCGTTAATCCTAGGACCCCAGGTCACACGATAAGTCCCAGAAAGATACATTAGCCCCTCACTTCTACAGACAAAGGGATGCCTTCATTTCCTTCTTCAAATCCTCCTCAGGTCACCCCACTCACCCCTATACCTCCTGAAGGGCACCTTCCTCTCACAGACACACACCCACTGCTGCCCAAGGCTATGGTCACAATCACTCGTCCTGTATAAAGTTTTCACCTTTTAAGGAAAATATAATCAATGGAAATGCACAGTTTCAAGACAAAACAAAAATTGGTTTCTGCGTCCCCCTATTGAAGACACTGTTTTCCAGCCAAGATTGGCTGAGTTGGCACCTAGGCTGGTGTGTCAGGCTGCTGGTCCATCCTCCACACATATCCCTGACTACAAGTATGTTTAGGGAAGAAGGGCTTTTATCTCCCATGCGCACTGCAGTGGGAGGGGGAGACTGGCCAGGGCCAGTGCTCACCTGGAAGAGGTGGATATGGGCAGAGGGTAGGGGCCTGAGACCCTCTCAGCTGCTCAACCCTTCCCTAAATGTGGATTCATTCCTCTTGGTCACAGGAGGACCACAAGGCTCAGAGCTTTGAGAGGCTGATCAAGGAACACAACACAGACAAGAGCTATTCATCTTAGTTTCTCACTACAAAACATGTTTCTTCCTAAGTAATGTCCCAGAAGAAGCCTGGGGAGGAGGTGGGAGTGAGGTGGGATGGGTGACCTAGTAACATGAGAACCCCACTCTCCACCTTATTTCCCTCCCCGCCCTATGTATCCTCTCCCCTCCCAGTACCCAACGCCTTGCTACCATGCACCCCAGTCTTCGGTTATAAAAAACAAAAAAAGCAGGGAATATCACTCACAGCCTGGTTCTACAAGGATTAAGTCATTCATCACTACATTGCTGGCTTATAATGTACAATGAAAGAAATTCACAACAAAGAGCTGGAGAAGGAACTCTGCTCTGGGGAAAACAGCTAATAGGCCATCACATAGAAATATTTCAAAAGAAATTCTTTATTACCAGGGAATCTTGCATCTTTCCATACTTAACAAAGCACTTAAATCATTAACTGAGATATATGTTCCTTGGGACTAACAATAACCTTCTACTGAGATGTATGCTTGATTGCATATACCCTTCAACCGAAATTACTGGTTTCTGTTTCTGCCTCCTTGGGGCAGAAACTCAGAGTTATCCTATAAACTCTGTCCTGGGATATTGTCTTCATGGGGCATTGTCCTCAGGGACACTAAATCAATTTAACTTACAGCTCTTACACTGTGGAGATTCTTCTGTTGCTTTTTTTAAGTTGGTGATGTCATGGGCTTCTCATGCATCTCCAGTATATCATGAAATCAGTCAGGAAGGGTGGGCATGTAGCTTACAGGGAGGTGAGTGAGCATGCCATTCAGGCCAGGTGAGTAACAGATCTGGAGGTGGCTCGTGGAGGCGTGCTCCATGGAGTTTCTCAAGAGGTTTAGACTCAGATCATTTTGGCTTCATATTTCAATTGACTTCATGACTATCCAGAAGGCAATCTCATACAAATATATTCTCATTTCCCAACCCTCCCACTTTATTTTATATTATATAGTATATACCTTATATCCCCCTTCTTTTTTCAGATTTTTTGACACATTTTGGACTCATCTGGACACATTTGGACTGAATGCTCAACAATCAGTATGAGGGACGTATGAGAGAGAGACAGTGAGGAAGGGAAGGGGATTCAGGAAGAAAAGAGACAACAGATAAAAGACAAAAACAAAAAGTGAGTATGGTCTGGTGCAGATTAGTTGGGTAAAACAGACCTGATGTCCATTCTCTACATCTGTGTCTCTTTTCCTGCCCTGGTAATAGGTTCATCTGAACCTGGTAATAGGTTCATCTGTTTTTTAGATTCCACATATATACGTTAATTTTGAGGCTTCCCTGGTAGCTCCGCAGTAAAGAATCCACCCATAGTGCAGGAGATCTGGGTTCGATTCTTGAGTCAAGAAGATCCCCTGGAGAAGGAAATGACAAGGCACTCTAGTATTCTTGCCTGGGAAATCCCCTGGACAGAGGAATCTGGCAGGCTACAATCCATGGAGTTGCAAAGAGTTGGACATGACTGAGCAAATAACACTGTGTGCGTTAATACAAAGTGTTTGTTTTTCTCTGACTACTTCACTCTGTATGACAGACCTAGGTCCATCCACATCTCTACAAATGACCCAGTTTCATTCTTTTTATGGCTGAGTAATATTCCTTTGTATTATGTACTACTTGACATATACAGTAACATGTATAAAATAGATAGCTAGAGGGAAACTGCGCCGTGCTCTCTGATGATCTAGATGGGTGGGAATGAGGAAGGGGAGAGGGCCAAGAGGGAGGGGATGTCTGTACACATACAGCTAATTTACTTTCTTATACAGCAGAAATTAGCACAACATTGTAAAGCAATTATGATCTAATTTTAAAACTGAAAATCAAAACCCAAAAATCCCAAGTTTATGCAAATATGTGGATATGCCTGGTATTGACCTCTAGGGCCTGGTTTTGAAATACCCACATTAATACTGAGCAGTGTTCCTGCAGGAATCTGGAGAATTCCAAGGGTAGGCTTCCAAGGGGAGGCAGGGCTGCCTCTATTAACCACTCTCCCCAAATCAGAACTCACACTTTGTGCCAGAAAAATCCACCCTCTCCTCCCACCCATAGGAGGCCACTTTGTCCCCAGGCCCCTCATTTCACAGGTCCCAGCTTCATGGAGACCTGTCTGGGAGACACAAAGACAAATATCAAGAACTTAAAGACTTATCAGCTAACAGAACTCAGGGCAGAAGAGCAGGGTCAGGGCAGTTGGGAATAGGGTGTTGGAATTATTAACAAAGAGAATTAGTCCCTCCACTGCTTAGCACTAAACCTGCCCTCAGAATGTTTATTTTCCTACCATATTTGATACCAAACACCCAATCAATATATACGGTCATATTATTGTACCACACAAGGCTTATGTATGTGTATGCTCAGTCGTGTCTGACTCTTTGCAACCCCATGGACTGTAGCCCTCCAGGCTCCTCTTGTCCATGGAATTTTCCAGGTAAAAATACTGGAGTGGATTGCCATTTCCTACTCCAAGGGGTCTTCCCAGCCCAGGGATCAAACCTATGTCTCTTGTGTCTCCTGCTTTGCCAGGCAGATTCTTTACCACTAGCACCACCTGGGAATCTCTACCATACAAGGAATGTTAGCCAATATTTTGTAGTAAGTGTAATGGAATGCAACTTTTAAAAATTGTAAAATAAAAAATAAAAAATTTTAACAAGGCAAAAACAAACAAACATAACCAACCAAACCCCCCCCAAAAAAAGTTAAAAGTATGGTTATACTAGAAAATTGGGTAAAGAAAAGTCTACCAACACATCATTTATGTTCAACACAATGAGTAAAATCTAGGAAACCATTATGTATCATATCCACTGCATACCACTTCAGTAAGTAATGCTACCTTACAGGATAGAATATTCCATCATTAATAATTATGTTTTTGAAATGTTTCTATTATGTTATAAAATTGACTACCTCCTTTTAGTGAAAAGAAGTACAATAACAGTATTTGCAAAATATAATACTATGTATGTCAAAATGTTATCAGTACATATACATGGGTGGTGAGATTTGGGGTGAATTTGGTTTTCATCCTTGTACTTTTCTGTATCCACAGTGATCATGTTTAACATTTATACCAAGATAAAAGAAATTAATGTTCTTCCTTTCACCAAGAAACTGCAGGCAGAACTGTGTGAATAAAAAAAGAGGAAGAGAAAGTGACCCCATAGTACTTTTCTGACCATCTTTACACAAGTCCTGACAGCTGCACCATCATCTGAAAATGAGTGACATTTAAACCCAAGTAGGATAACTATGGGTGACCAGCAAGAACATGATCAGGGCTGAGAACACAGCCCAGCTCCAGCCCTGCCCCCAGCCCCAGGCACCACGCAGCCTTCCAACCATAGCTCCCGTCTCCTCCCCTCCTCCAGGAAGTGCACCTCCATCACCCTACTCACTTAGCATCAAGAAACCCAGACCTGCTAAAAGAAGAGGGGACACCAGATGGGAAGTCTGCAAGGACACGTTCTCATCAGGGGAAACTCTCCCTGCAAGCTGCAAAACTTCAAGGTCAGAAATGAGAGTAGGTGGTAAAAGAGGCTCCTCTGTCAGCTGGGTGAGGTGAAGAAGGCAGGTGGGACTTCAAGTCCTGGAAAACACCTTGGCGTCTTTCTTGACAGGGGATCTCCCCTTCACACTGAGAGAATAAATAAATACAAAAGAAATCTGGGTGGTACCTCTGTCCCCAACACGTGCCTTCACACACTGGTGGCCGCAACGATGCTCTGTGTCTTGGTGACGTCCAGGATCACTGTCTGCAGCCTGTCTGATGTCTGGTTCCTCAGTTGGTTGGTCCCCCTGCTCCATCAGACACCCAGCCAGGACCCTCAAGCCTCGCAGGTCCAGCTGCCTGGCCAGCAGGTTCCCAAAGCCCGAGTCACAGCCCGTGATGAAGACGAACTTGTCCCGGAGGTGGCTCACCACCTGCCTCTCCTGGTACCAGCGCAGGAGGTAGTATAGGCCCATGAGGACCGCCAGGTACAGCCACATGGGTTTGAAGGGGACAGACACACACAGCCTGGGGTGAAACAGAGTCTGGCTAGTGAACAGACAGGCAGAATTAGGAACATGCATGACGATGCTTGGCCAACCCGATTCCAGGCTGTCTGGCATGGAGTTACCAAGATTTTCCTGTTCACTGTCTTCAATGAGTATGGCTGACTCTGACCTCTATGCATGCTCCTTGGTATGCTTACATCATTTCTAATAGATGTCCTTGCGTTTTAAACACAAACCCTTAAGGATGACAATACTTTTCCCAACCTCACTTTCCTAGGCCTCCCTGTTCCCTTGGCCCACCTTCCACTCTCCACCCGCACCCTTACCTGCACAGATTAGAACTCTTACATCTGGATTTCATAATTCACAGCTAAATTCTTTCCTTTTTCATATTGAAGTCTATGACCTGGGTCTCCAAGATTTAGTGGAGACCTTAAGGGAAGACATGTGGTTTTGAACCCAGTTCTGTTGCCAACTAGCAGACCTTGGGCAGCTGGCCTTGGGCAGCTGGCTTAGCCTCTGACCAGGCTTCTTCCTCTGGCTCAGCTCACAGAATTCTCTCCTGAAAGACTAAATACCCCCAGCCTGTCTAGGATTAGAAGGAGAAGACAAAAGAAAATAAGATCTCACCTGGTTCCCTGGACCAGAAAGGTGTTCAAAAGAGCAGTGGGGGTGTCTGAGGCAAAGAGAGGGGACACGAAGGGGATGAGAGGACACAGGCAATGGGGAGACCTCCCAGATGCTGGGACGGGTCACACAAAGCTGCTCTAACAGGTGCTCCCCTTTCACTGTGTGGAGATGCCCTGCCCACAGCTCTGGGTGCCTGGCTCTGTTGCCCTCTCTCTGCTCTGTGCTCAAACCCTGCCCTGCCCGGCAACACACACAGATTCCAGACCACGCAGACACTAAGAAAAGACTGATTTGAACCGTGACATCATTAACTGGAATGCTAATTTCCCCCCAAGCACGGAGGGCTCAAAGCCCAATAATTGGGAAGGAATTAGATCAGTCTGTATGAGGGTGACAGTGGAGAGGAGGAGCCAGCTGCCCACTCCGGAGACTGAAGACAGGAGCTGAGACTGGACCCCAGAGCAGCTGTGCATGGAGGGGCTTTCTCCATGAGGGGGAGGATACCATCCAGAAATGCGGGTGGAACTCAGAGTGGAACAGAGCTGATGAGTGGGGCGCCTCCGTCCTGGCACCCCTGCAGCCTCTGATGGATGGAGCTGCAGTCCCTGTTCAAGTCACCAACGGGACTTGTTCCACCCCTCAGGGAAAAAGCCAGCACCCTCAGGAGGCTGGTGAGGCACGCTGAGGCTCCCAGGATCTCCAAGAAGAAAGACTTCTTTATCGATGTGGTTCTCCCTCCACAGTGACTGGCTCCCAAGTTGTAACCCTACAAGAAGCATGCATGGGGGGTTTGTGTTTCAGGAAGTACTAGCAGGAAGCAGAGTCCTAATCAGCCCACCATTCCCTGACTTCTGGAGAGGATTCCTGGAGTTGGGGTAAACCTCTTGAACATCTTTCCCCTCGGGGCTACAACAGTCTTTATCCGAAGGGAAGAGAAATGACAGGCATTAAAAAGTTCCAGGTGAAGCCTGAAGCAATGGCTTAGTGTTGCTGAACCTATGAGGACTGTGCTGCTCGTGCTGGGCGCAAGAGAACTGCTGCCTCAGAGCCCTGGAGAGCAAGGGCTGAGGCTCATCATCATCTATCTCCAGAACCTGGCAGTGCCTGGCATCTGACAGAAATGAATGAACCTTTCCTGCAACATCCTCTTCCTCTCTCCTTTTCCCCCTGCATTTCTGACCTTGTCTGACAAGATGAAATCCCCCAAAGCCTCCATCTCCCTCATGTTTATTATAAAGGAGGGAATATGGAAGGCCTCAGCAAATCCTCTCCACTCCAGCTCTCCAGGAGTCTAAGAATCCATACGTTGTCTTGACAAGCATGAAGCTTGAGTAAGGTCAGGTCTCAGGAAGCACCGGAGAATTTGAGGGGCATTTCATTCCAGCACACATTAGGTGCTCAAAATGAGTTACTAGGGGGCTTCCCTGGTGGTTCAGATGGTTAAGAACCTGCCCGCAGTGCGGGAGACCCGGGTTGGATCCCTGGGTTGGGAAGATCCTCTGGAGAAGGGAACGGCTACCCACTCCAGCATTCTTGCCTGGAGAATTCCATGGACAGAGGAGCCTGGCAGGCTACAATCCATGGGGTCTCAGAGAGTCAGACATGACTGAGCAACTAACACATACACACAAGTTAGTAGAAACTGAATAAATATGCCATCAGCAAGGGACTGTCAGAAAATCTACAGAGACCCCAGGAAGGTGCTTTGGGGTCAGGAGGTGGGGAAATCTGAGGGAGGAAAATAAGCAAGGGGCAGGGTGGACAAGTGAAGGAAGGGAATGCTGAGGCGTTCCAGGAGGCTGCTGGGTGGCGCCGGTTTCTCTGGAGGAACGGTACCGGGGCCCTGCTGGTCTCTGTCTCTCCAAGCTTCCTCTTCCTTAGACGAACGTGCATACCCCCACACACATTTTCTTGGGAAACCATGAGAGGAAACGGCTGTCCTTCATCTTGTGGAAGGATAAGGGCTGGGAGCAAAGGCAACTCACTTCCCCTTTCTCACGTCCTTCCACAGATCAAACCACTCTTCCCTCAGCCTTCATAAAAGGGGCTTCTCCCCGACTCAAGAAGTGCCCCAGAACTCCCAAAGGCTGAGTCCCCTCCTTGGAAGTGTCAGCCCTACCCCACTGTTTTTTATCCTAGCCTTCATCCATGAGAAGCTCTTCTAGGGTCATCATTTTTAACCTTCTGGGCATTATGGACCCCTTTGAGCATCCAAGGAAGGCTCAAAGCCCCATAAAAATGACTTCACACAACAGAGGGTTTTGTATGTACTTTTCAGTGAGTTCACAGACCATCTAAAGCCATTAGGTGCCAGTATCCATGTCAAAAAGCCTTATAGTAAGGATTTACTTACTGAACTACTAGCAGTGTGGCTCGGGCAAGTTGTTTAATCTCTCTTTGCGTCTGTGTGTCTACATAGAACCCACCTCTTTAAATTGTGAGGATTAAATGAAGTAGTTGCAACTGGCAAATGTAAAGGTAGTAGCTGTGAGCTGTAACTGTTACTCACTGAGGGTTCTTGACCTTCTATGTAAGAAACACACTGTCATAAGATAACTAAATAGAAGAGGAAGGTGGTGTTGAGCCAATTTGCTGCTGCTGCTGCTGCTACTAAGTCGCTTCAGTCGTGTCTGACTCTGTGCGACCCCATAGACGGCAACCCACCAAGCTCCTCTGTCCCTGGGATTCTCCAGGCAAGAACACTGGAGTGGGTTGCCATTTCCTTCTCCAGTGCATGCATGCATNCACTTTCGCGGCCTTCTGCTATATGCTGGCTGGCGCTGCTGCTCACCTCCGCGATCATTTCTTCGCCATTTGATTATAGCATTGGATGAGCTGAAGACTAATTACAAGAATCCTATAGACCAGTGTAACACCCTGAATCCTCTCATCCATGTTTACTTTCTTTTTTTGTTTTTTTCATGCTTTCTTCTGTGTCATGTTTCTTTATGTAGCAGAGTGGTTTACACGGGGTGTCAATATGCCCGTCTTGGCATATCATATTTGGAAGTATATGAGTAGACCAGTGATGAGTGGACCAGGACTCTATGATCCTACAACCATCATTAATGCAGATATTCTAGCATATTGTCAGAAAGAAGGATGGTGCAAATTAGGTTTTTATCTTCTAGCCTTTTTTTTTTACTACCTACATGGCCTGATCTATGTTTTGGTGAGCTCTTAGAACAACGCCCAGAAGAACTGGTCCAGTTACATGCATGCAAAAAGCCACCAATGAATGGATTCTATCCAGCAAGATCCTGTTTCCAAGAGTGGCCTATGGAATCTGATCAGTTACTTTAAAAAATGATTTCTTAGTTTTTAAATGTTTCCACATTTTTTTTGCTTTTGGAAAGACTGTTTTCATGTTATACTTGGATAAAGAATTTAAATGGAATTACATATAAATTAATGTAAAATGATGCCTCTGTTGTTGACAGACAGGTTGGAACTTGCACTCCTTAAGGAACAGCCATAATCCCTTGGATGATTGATTGCATTAATTATTGACTGTCCTTAGTCCATTGNATTTCTTAGTTTATAAATGTTTCCACATTTTTTTGCTTTTGGAAAGACTGTTTTCATGTTATACTTGGATAAAGAATTTAAATGGAATTACATATAAATTAACGTAAAATGATGCCTCTGTTGTTGACAGACAGGTTGGAACTTGCACTCCTTAAGGAACAGTCATAATCCCTTGGATGATTGATTGCATTAATTATTGACTGTCCTTAGTCCATTGGAAGCTTTTGTTTATAGGTGCTTATAGGGCTCATTTTGGTTTTATTGAAATGCCATTTAATTAGAAATTAGCTGTAGATATCAGGTGCTTCTGATGAACTGAAAATATGTATCTGACCTGTGGGAAACTTCATGGATTTCCTTATCTATCATGTAGGTGATTATATATGGAAACATTAAAAAAATAAAAAGAGTGGGGTTTTTTTCCCCTTGGACTTGAAATACTATCCCTGTATATTGCATGAATAAGAGATTTTCTCATATTTCCACCAACATAATCTACTTGCTTTAATTCTTAACCATAAGTGAATATGATACAAAAATATATGCTGACTTACTTGTGAAGAATGCATTTAAAGCTATTTTAAATATGTTTTAATTTGTGAGACTTTACTTATTAAGAAATTGGTTATTATACTTAGTGTTACAATAAAGGTATTCTTAAGAATTTGCAAGTACTTCAGATTTTCAAAACTGAATGAGAGAGAACATTGTATAACCATCCAGCTGTTCCTTTAGTGCAATACAATAAAACTCTGAAATTAAACGAAAAGAAATACATATTTTGTCTCTGTCTACAGTTCCTCACACAGAGCTCCTAAAACCTTTGTAATTTCCTGAGTGATGAGAGCATCTTACACAGATTTCCCAGATTCCTTGGAAATTCCTGGGTGATAGGAATGTCTTTGTTCTAATGAGGTGACTCCTGGCCATGATAGGAATGTCTTTGTTCTAATGAGCAGACTCCTGGCCAGCTCCTGAATGGCTTCAGGATGGGGGTGGCCACCAGAAAGACCAAGGCTTGATTGGAAGCTTAGAACTTTCAGCCTCACTCCCACCATCCTCTGGAGAGAAGAATGGTGTTGGAGGCTAAATTTAATAATCAATCATGTCTATGTGACGATGCCTCCATAAAAATTCCTAAACTATGGGGCTCATAGAGCTTCCAGTTTGGTGAACAACACATCCATGTGCCAGGAGGGTAGTGTATTTCAACTCTATGGGGACAGGCCTCACCCTGAGTACCTCTTTCTCTGGCTCTTCATTTATAGCCTTTACAATAAAACAGGAAACATAAGTAAATATTTTCCTGAGTTTTGTGAGTCATTCTACCAAATTATGAAAACTGGCAGGAGGGTATTGTGGGAACTCCCAACTTTGTAGTCATGTTGGACAGAAGTGTGGGTACCTAGAGGAACCCATTGCTTGCAACTGAAGAAAGGACAATCTTGTGAGCCCTTAAACTGTAGTGTAGTGAAGTGAAGTGAAGTCGCTCAGTCGTGTCTGACTCTTTGTGACCTCGTGGACTGTAGCCTACAAGGCTCCTCCGTCCATGGGATTCTCCAGGCCAGAGTACTGTGGAGTCTGACACTAACTCCAGGTGATTGGTGTCAGAATTGAATTAAATTGCAGAATACCCAGTTGATGTCTGGAGAGTTGGAAAACTGGTTGGTGTTGGGGGAAAACTCTACACATTTGGTGTCAAAAGTGTCATGAGTAGAGAAAGCTTAATAAAACTGAAAATATCGTTTTCCATGGAGATGGTTGGTGGTGACAGTGGCATTCAGTACAAATGGTCAATAAACACACGAAAAAAAGGTCAACATCACTCATTATTAGAGAAATGCAAATCAAAACTACAATGAGGTATCACCTCACACTGGTCAGAAAACCATCATCAAAAAACCTACAAACAATAAATGTTGGAGAGGATGTGGAGAAAAGGGAACTCTCTTGCACTGTTGGTGGGAATGCAATGTGGCCACTATGAAGAATGGTATGGAAGTTATATTTAAAAACTAGGAATAAAACTACTATATGACCCAATAGTGGTAAAGAATCTGCCTGCCAATGCAGGAGACGCAGGAGATGTGGGTTCAATCCCTGGGTCAGGAAGATCCCCTAGAGGAGGAAATGGCAACCCACACCAAAATTCTTGCCTGGAAAATTCCATGGACAGAGGAGCCTGGTGGGCTGCAGTGCATGGGGTCACAAAGAGTCAGACACTAAAATCCCACTGTTGTGCATATACTGAGAAAGCCATAATTCCCACTATTGGACATATACTGAGAAAACCATAATTCAAAAAGACACATGTACCCCAGAGTTCATTGCAGCATTATTTACAGTAGCCAGGACAGGGAAGCAACCAAGATGTCCATCAGCAATGAATGGATAAAGAAGTATTACTTAGCCATAAAAAGGAATGAATTTGAGTCAGTTCTAGTGAGATGAATGAACCTATAGCCTGTTATACAGAGTGAAATAAGTCAGAAAGAGAAAAATAAATATTATATATTAATGTATATATATGAAAACCAGAAAAATGGTACTGATGAACCTATTTGCAGGGCAGGAATAGAGATGCAGACATAGAGAATGGACTTCTGGGCACAGCCGGGGGTCGGGGGGAGGAGAGAGTGAGATGGATTGAGAGAGTATCATTGAAATGTATACATCACCGTATGTAAAATAGGTAGCCAGCAGAAGCTGCTGTATAACACAGGGAGCTCAACCGGGTACTCTGTGCCAACCGAGAGGGGTGGGGTGAGGTTGGGGGGTGGGAGGCAGGTTCAAGAGGGAGGAGACCTGTGTGTATTTATGGTGGCAATGGTTGCATTGTCACATTGTGGTCACATTATTGTACAGCAGAAACCAACACAACACTGTAACGCAATTATCTTCCAATTAAAAGTTTAAAAAGAATTTTTAAAAGTGCATGTGAATGTACTTAATTCTACTGAACTATATATTTCAAAATAGCCACAATGGTAAATTTGATGTTATGTTTATTTAACCACAATTAAAAAGGTCAATTAACAGACTTTAAAAAAAAACACTCTTTGAATGGATAAACAAAATGCACTATATCCACACAGTGGAATATTACTTGGCCATAAACAGAAATGAAGTATAGATACAAGCTGCAACACAGATGAATCTCAAAAATGTTACGCTAAGTGATGTAAATCAATGAAGTTAGAACACTCCCTCACACCATACACACACATACACACATACAAAACTCAAAACGGCTTAAAGACAAATATGAGACATGATATCATAAAATTCTTAGAAGAGAACATAGGCAAAACAGTTTCTGACATAAATTATAGCATGTTTTCTTAGCTCAGTCTCCAATAAACATAGAAATAAAAATAGAATAGAAATAAAATACAATTGAAATAAAAATAAACAAATGGAACCTAATCAAACTTACAAATTTTGCACAGAAAAGGAAACCATAAACAAAATGGAAAGACAGCCTACTGAGTGGGAGAGATTATTTTTGCCAACGATGCAGCTAACAGGTCTTAATTTCCAAAATATGCAAACAGCTTGTATAACTCAACAACAAAAAAATCAAAAAATGAGCATAAGACTTAGACATTTCTCCAAAGAAGGCATACAAATGGTCGATAGGAACAGGAAAAGATGTTCAACATTGCTAATCATCAGAGAAACGCAAATCAAATCTACAATGAGGTATCACCTCACACCAGTCAGAATGGCTGTTTTTTAAAAGTCTACAAATAATGAATTGTGGAGAGGATGTGGAAAAAAGGAACCCTTCTACACTGTTGGTGGGAAAGTAAATTAGTCAGCCACTACGGAAAACAGTATGAAGTTTCCCTAAAAAACTAAAATTAGAATTGCCATATGATTCCCTCCTGGGCATATCCAGAGAAAATTCTTTTTAAAAAGATGCATTCACTCCAATGTTCATAGTGGCATTATTTACAATAGCCAAGACATGGAAGCAAACTAAATGTCCATCAACAGATAAATGGATAAAGAAAATGTGGAATAACTAGTCAACCATTAAAAAAGAAAATAATGCCATTTGCAGCAACATGGATAAATCTAGAGACCATCACACTAAGTGAAGTCAGAGAAAGACAAACACCATATGACATCACTTAGATTGGAATCTAAAATATGATACAAATAAACTTATTTACAAAACAGAAACACTCACAGACATAGAAAACAAACTTATGGTTACCAAAGGGGAAAGGTGGTGGGAGGAATAAATTAGGAGTCTGGGATTAGCAGATACAAACTACCATGTGTAAAATAAATAAGCAATAAGGCCTTACTGTATAGCATAGGAACCATAGTCAATATCCTATAATAAACGCTATAACCACTGGTGGTCCAGTTATAGACTCCATGCTTCCACTGCAGGGGGAATGGGCTGGATCCCTGGTTGGGAAACTAAGATTCTCTGTGCGGCATGGTCCAAAAAAAAAGAATAAATATATAACTGAATCACTTTGCTATAGACCAGAAACTAACATAACACTGGAAATCACCCATACTTCAATTTTTAAAATCTTTTAATATAATGCTAAGTGAGAAAGAAAAGACACTAAGGTCGCACATTGTATGATTCAACTGATATTAATTATCTTTAATACATAAATGGCTTGCCAGGTGGTGCTAGTGGTAAAGAATCCACCTGACATGCAGGAAATGCAAGAGATATGGATTCGATCACTGGGTCGGGAAGATCTCCTGCAGGAGGAAATGGCAACCCACTCCAGTATACTTGCCTGGAAAATTCCATGGACAGAGGAGCCTGGTAGGCTACAGACCATGGGATCACAAAGAGTTGGACATGATTGAGCAGCTGGGCACAACACATAAAACCAGAGAGACAGAAAGCAGAACAGTGGCTGCCAGGACTGGAGAGAGAGCAGACTTGAGAGTGCAGGCTTAACGGATATGACAAAATTTTCTGCTGGGGTGATGAAAATATTTTGGAATTACATAGAGGTAGTGGTTGGACAACAATGTGAATACTAAGTGCCACTGAATTGTAAACTTTAAAATATTAATATTGTCATAGGGATTTCACCTCGGTTAATTTATATATGTCCAATCCCCTCCAGCCAGCACACCCCTGGCTCCACAAAGCATGGGCCCAACTCCAGGTGGCTCTGCTGTCACTTCAATGCCGCTGTGTGGCTTGTGTGAGACAGGCAACATCTCTGGATAAGGAAGGCCACCCTCCCTCCCCACAGGGGTTCCTGGGGGATCAAATGACTAACTGAGATGAAAAAGCTCAGCTGACACAAGATGCTCACCCAGAACACACATTCGGGGCGCCGAGCCTTCCCCTCGGCTTGGAGGGAGAAAGAAGCCTTGGCTGGAACAGCATGGAGCTTGGGGGCTGGAGAATGTTGTTCACCTCCCCCTCCCCATCCAGTCTTCCTGAAGCTCAGTGCAGTCCCCTCCCCATTCAGTCTTCTCTCTCTCCCCAGAGTCTCACCTCAGATCACAGAATGAAGGCTGGAGGAATGGCAGGGTGGCCATTCAGCAGAAGGGCCAGAGTGATTATATCTGAATAATTTTCAGATTTATTTTAGCTCTCCTACCCCCATCCAGTTCTATTTCAGTAGGAGTCAAGACAGACAGGGGAGAGTGGGATTCCAATCCAGTTTATCAGTGGAAAAACATATACACATATATAAAGCTTTAGCATGTCACTTTGATGGCTTGTTTAATTCTCACAAGCACTGTTATTAGGAGATACGATTGTTGTCCCATTTTGCAGAGGAGAGCACTGAGGCTTAAAGAGGTAAGTTCACCCAGCCACAGGAGTCTGGATTTTAATGTTTGCAGCCTGACTCCTCCCTGTCACCGCCACACTGGAACTTTTGCTGTGACTTCCCCTCTAACTGGATTGGGAGAAGGCAGGAAAAACCCCGACCCTCTCCCACAGAGCCTCAGCCAGTGATACTGCTTCCCGGATGAGAAGGGCGGCCCTGAAGCCTGCAGCAGAGCCAGCTCCACAGCCACAGTCCCTCCAGCCTCCCTGCCACTCCCCAACGGCCCAGACCCACCGGCCCTCCCCGACCGGAGGTGCTCTCGACAGGGAAGCTCAGGTGAGGGTCGCCCTCTCTCAGGGAAGCAGGGCGTGGGGTCTGGAGGTGGTTGGTTTTCCTGCATGATCCACAGATGTCCCCAGGGATGAAGTGGAGGGGTGTGTGTGTGTGTGTGTGTGTGTGTGTGTGTGTGTGTGTGTGTGCGCGTGCGTCCCACATGCAAGGCCCAAAGAGCGAGACAAAGCAGGAGCCCCTAAGGAAGGCCTGCACAAAAGGGCCAAGCAGTGACGCTCCAGGAGAGAAGTGGAGATGGAACCTGTGGGGACTGGCCGCCGGGAAGAAAGCGGTTGGGCTCTGGCTTCTCCCACCATGGAGACCCCTTAACAGAATATTTCTGTTCGTGGGTCAAAGCCGGCCATGAGTTGTGTGCTATTTATTCATGGTTCGAATGTTACACTTCCCTTTCTTCCTCCTCAGACTCAGGATCTTTCCCCAAAACCTCCTGGCCCTGTGGCCTGTGACCCTGGGGACACGAGGCTGCCTTCGAGGCTCCCTTGCTCCTCCAGCCCTCCCTCTCCCCATTAGGCACTTGCCAGTCCTCATGTCAGCCACCCCGGGGCCCAGCGTGGCGCCCACCAGGGACGTGGGAGAGATCTACAACTGGACGGAGCTGCTCCACTTCTTCAACCACACCCTGCCCGAGTGCCACATGGAGCTCAACGAGAACACCAAGCGCGTAGCCCTCTTCGTGCTCTACCTGGCCATCTTCGTGGTCGGGCTGGTGGAGAACCTCCTGGTGATCTGCGTCAACTGGCGGGGCTCGGCCCGCGCGGGGCTGCTGCGTCTCTACGTGCTCAATATGGCCATCGCCGACCTGGGCATCATCCTGTCTCTGCCCGTGTGGATGCTGGAGGCCACGCTGGACTACACCTGGCTCTGGGGCAGCTTCTCCTGCCGCTTCACTCACTATTTCTACTATGCCAACATGTACAGCAGCATCTTCTTCCTGGTGTGCCTCAGCGTGGACCGCTACGTCACCCTCACCAATGCCTCTCCCTCCTGGCAGCGCCACCAGCACCGAGGGCGCCGGGCCGTGTGTGCCGGGGTCTGGGTCCTCTCGGCCCTCATCCCGCTGCCCGAGGTGGCCCACATCCGGCTGGTGGACAGCTTTGAGCCTATGTGCCTCTTCATGGCGCCTTTTGAAACGTACAGCACGTGGGCCACGGTGGTGGCCCTGTCCACCACGGTCCTGGGCTTCCTGCTGCCCTTGCCCCTCATCGCCGTGTTCAACGTGCTGACGGCCCGCCGGCTCCGGCAGACAGGACAGCCCGAGGCCCGGCGCCACTGCCTTTTGGTGTGCGCCTACATAGCCGTCTTTGTCATCTGCTGGCTGCCCTACCACCTGACCCTGCTGCTGCTCACACTTCACGGCACCCACATCTCCCTCCACTGCTACCTGGCCCACCTGCTCTACTTCTTCTACGACATCATTGACTGCTTCTCCATGCTTCACTGTGTTGTCAACCCCATCCTTTATAACTTCCTCAGCCCGAGCTTCCGGGGCCGGCTCCTCAATGCCGTGGTCCATTACCTTCCCAAGGTCCAGGCCAGGGAGGGCAGACATGCCTCCTCCTCCTCCTCCTCCACCCAGCATTCCATCATCATCACCAAGGAGGGCACCCAGCCCCCTACAGCCAGCCCCCACCACCACCCAAGCCTGAACTTCCAGGCAGCAAATACCCCACCCACCTCCGCTCCTCAGTCTCTTGTAGCCAGCTGAGGAAGAGTCCAGTGTCCTCCACCAGTGAAGTAGAAAGCTGGAAGTAGGTGAGAGATCTGGGTATGGGTGGGGGGTGGCATGGGAGAGGGTCAGAGCGCTCATGGCCAATACTTAGTATGTCTTCAAATATTGAGGTGGGGATGGGGAGGGAGGCAGGTGGGGGAAGAGAGCAGATCCTTGGCTTTGTACTATTTGAAACCATCCCTGTGCCGAACGGAGAGATGCAGGGGAAAAGGTGAAATAAAGAATAGACAGAGACATGACTCTGAATCTCTGAACAAGTCTGCACTGTAAGCTGGGATTGGGAATGGAGCTGAGGCCAAAGAGATGCTCAGCAAAAACCACCCCGGCCGGAAAGAGTGAGCTCCACAGGAACCGCACACAACTTTCCTTTTGTGTTTGCGCTTGTTGACCTCCCAGCACATCATGCAGGCTGCAGGGACAAGAGGCCAGAGGCCAAGGAGCCAGGAGGCCTCAGCAGGCTGTTTCCCAGCAGTGCATCCTCAATGCGATGATAAATGGAGCCGGGTGAGGCCGAGGTCTGAGACAGGCACCCTGCAGCTGGGCCGCTAGGAGGACTCTCCTCCCCCACCATTCAGGAAAGGGCTAGCTGACACTCTCCTCCTTGTCCATCCTGATCCCCCTCCCCCAAAAGCAGAGGAGCTGTCCCAAGGTCCATGCTGCTCATAGCCCCTCTGCCCCCAGCTCTGGGACTCGCACGTTTCCAGATTTCTGCCCCCAGTCCCTCCCTTTCTCTCTGGATCCCAGGAAAATATCAAGGGGCAACCATTCCGGGAGCAGACTTCAGGATGGGCAGCAGCAGGCACTCACAGGTCCTCTGTCCCTCAGTCTTGTCCCTGCAGAGGGTGGGAAGTGGAAATCCTCCATTCTGTCACAGGGCAGAGGCCTGGTGTCTCCTAAGTCAGTTTTCACCCTCAGACTTTTTCTTCCTGGCTAAGTCTCCTCATAATTTTCCTGTCCAGCAACTTCTATTCACATTTGTCCTATAGACAGGAACAGAAGTCCTCTTGTGAACATGGAGGTCTTCTGGAAAGGGCTCTATATACCAGTTTGGGAAACTAGCACCTTGTCCACGAAGCGCTCTGACTGAAGTAAAGCCTCAGAGCAGGCCCCAGCCCACCAGGCCTGAGCCTTCCGCCTCTGCACCCTGCCTGTGGAGAACTGAGGGGCTTGTGGACACGATCACTGAGACCTTCTGTCCTGCTCAAGTGCTCAGTTATGCCTGGAATGTTTAATTTGGAATAGCTACTCACTGACCTGGAGGGCCTCCCCCTCTGCTCTTGGAAATCTGAGATGCATTCAATAGATTCACCAGATGCATTAAACATGTGCTCCAGAGCTGTATGAACCCATTTGTCAGGAGCACCAAGGGAAGTCCATTTAACTCCCTCTGCTCACTGGACCAAACCTGAAAAAGGGTCTTCATGCTACAAACCGCTCCTCAGTAGCACAGAGCTGAAGCCTTTGTCAACTAGGGGAGTCCAGGAACCTAACAATGCGGGGAATGTATTATAGCCTTTCCTCCCATGCCCACAGAAAAACCCAGCCCAGATCCAATGCCCTTATCACTGCCACCCCCAAATCAGGCTCCACAAGTCCCCTCAAGGAAACCCAGATCTACATCTGCTACATTCTAGGTTACCTGAGGCCACTTTCCCAACATCTTCTTTTCTCACAGACTCCAGTTCGGCAACCAGTGATCACTCTGATAGTACAGGTGCTTCCTCAGGGCCTGAGAAGCAAGGGGCTGACGGCAGCAAGGCCCCCGGCTCTGTGTTTGCTGAGCACTGATGGAGGCCAGGTCAAATCCGTGTGCCCTGAGACCAAGGGGACCATGTCACATCCTAATTCCCCGAAGTGTCTCCTCTGTAGGGGAACGTTGGTTACCAACCTCACAAAATTAGACTAAACCTCTGCCCCATCTCTGAATCTGCCTCTCCATTCCGACACACCATGTCATGTTGAATGGCACCAGCAAGACAATATGTGACCAACCCTCTGGTCCAGCCAGACATTAGTAGAGTCCCACTGCTCTCTCTGGGCTAATAAAAGATTCCCCTTAGAGATGGTCCCTCTGAAAAGGCTGGGTCATTGAGTTAATTTTCCACTAAAAACAGATCAAGTCAACCCTGGGGAATTCCAGCTACAGGAAAGGAAATGTGCTACCTGAAAGAACTCTGGCATCCGCTGAGCAGAATATTGCTACTGAGAGGGTGATGGCCCAGACACTCTGAACTGTAAGGGATAAGCAGACCACAGTAAATAGGAAAAGAACTACCATTTCAAATTTCCTTTTTTTTATTCTAAATAAAAACCACACTTTGTGCTGAACAATGGAATATAAAAGAATCAGATGTACAACGATTTTAGACATCTACTATTTGAGAAAAGAAGTTTACAAAATATACAAAACTTTACAGCAATAGATAGTAAACACTTAAATATTAGGAGGTCAGTACTTATTAATTTAATGGAAGGAGTTAAATGTCAACAACTCTTCTGAGTTTCATAAGAGATGTAGCTAGTAGAGGTGGGAGGGGAGGGTGGACTGGACAGGGCAAGGATGTTAAAGAAAACATCCAAAGTAAAAGTTTCATTTTCATTCTGATATGAAGTTTACCATGAGTAAGCACATTGAAACAAACGTTGTGTGCCCTGCTTCCTGATTCATTCAGTGCAGGATTTAGGGGAAGGGACACACGAGGATTCCCAGATGGGCAGATTTCTGCACACAGTCCACTTCCATGCCAACAAAATCATGTCCGTATATGAAGAAGTGTAAATTCACTTCCAAAGTTGAATAGTCTGGGGGTCAGAGGGTGATAGGGCACAGCAGGTGGACAGAAGAGGAATATTCACCAGCAGCAAAACCTGACTGGGGAGAAGGTCATTAAACTCAGAGGTTTCCTAGAGACAAAAGGGTACTCATAGACTAGAAGAACGTCAAAAAGAATTTTTACCTATTTCTTGACTCCCATCCCCACCTCCTTTCTTTCCAACTAGCCATGAACTAGAGACTCCATGGAGTCTGAAACTTTAGGACCAAACACCAGGGTCCAGCAGAGCTTCCCGGCAGGTCCTGTAGCATCAGTGAGTCGTGGATGGGCAGAGGAGTGCCACGATACTGGTCCCTTCCTCTGGCCACAAGCAGCTGTTTACAGTGTGCCATTAGAATAACAGGGGCTTCCCTGGTGGCTCAGATGGTAAAGAATCTGCCTGCAACGCAGGAGACCTGGGTTGGATCCCTGGGTTGGAAAGATCCCCTTGAGATGGGAATGGCTACCCAACCAAGTATCCTTGCCTGGAGAATTTCATGGACAGAGGAGCCTGGCAGGCTACAGTCCATGGGATCGCAGAGTCAGAACGACTGAGCAACTAACACAAGAACATTAGAGTATCACCCTTTCCCTTAGAAAAAAAGATGAGAATGGCCTTGTGTTTGCTTTAATGCTCTAGTTGCAACAGAAATCTTAAAAGTTTTTAAACAAAGGGCTCTATAAATTATGTAGCCAGTCCTGAGTACTGAACAAGAAGAAAAGGTGGGGGATGAAAAAGAAGAGACATTCAAGGATCAAACAGAATGAACCTTGGAACGATACAGCAGAAGGCAGTGCTAAACTCCAGGGCAGAGGGCAACACAACCCAGTGAACAGACAGTTGAAAATATTTTAAATTCAGAATAAAATTAATACCTTCCACCAGGTATCCTAGAGTGCCCTTTGCCACAATATAGTGTTTCAAGTAAAAGAGTGCAGAGGAGTGGCTGGTGGCAGAGGAAGCAAACATGACTCCAAACAGGAAGGGCTGACGTGCGAATATGGGGGACACGCGGGGGACAGTGTTTGGTCAATGAGCCTCATGAGCTACTGACCCTGCTACATGTCTGACTGCAGCCAACCAAGCCACCCTGGTCAACCACTTGGCCTCAGGAGGATCAGGGGGTGCAGTCTTTTATTTAGTGTTAGGGGTAAAGTTTCAAGGATTTGCTTTTTGGTTTACTGGCAAAAAGGGAAAACTTCACAGTTTCAGGTTAAGTATACAGACTACCCAGCATCAGTGATAACCCTCTGTTAAGGAAAAGGGTTTCTCCAGCATACTGATCCATTCTCAGCTACCCAGCTAGCTTCCAGGGAGTAGCCCCACTATCAAATCTGGCCATTCAAAACTCAGTCCTCACCCACCATCTGGGAGAAACGACTCAGGCTTGAAAACCTGAGAAGATAGTTGACTGTGGTCTTTTACACACTTTCCTTCTTAAACGACTAATGGGAAGAAANGGAAAGATCCCCTTGAGATGGGAATGGCTACCCAACCAAGTATCCTTGCCTGGAGAATTTCATGGACAGAGGAGCCTGGCAGGCTACAGTCCATGGGATCGCAGAGTCAGAACGACTGAGCAACTAACACAAGAACATTAGAGTATCACCCTTTCCCTTAGAAAAAAAGATGAGAATGGCCTTGTGTTTGCTTTAATGCTCTAGTTGCAACAGAAATCTTAAAAGTTTTTAAACAAAGGGCTCTATAAATTATGTAGCCAGTCCTGAGTACTGAACAAGAAGAAAAGGTGGGGGATGAAAAAGAAGAGACATTCAAGGATCAAACAGAATGAACCTTGGAACGATACAGCAGAAGGCAGTGCTAAACTCCAGGGCAGAGGGCAACACAACCCAGTGAACAGACAGTTGAAAATATTTTAAATTCAGAATAAAATTAATACCTTCCACCAGGTATCCTAGAGTGCCCTTTGCCACAATATAGTGTTTCAAGTAAAAGAGTGCAGAGGAGTGGCTGGTGGCAGAGGAAGCAAACATGACTCCAAACAGGAAGGGCTGACGTGCGAATATGGGGGACACGCGGGGGACAGTGTTTGGTCAATGAGCCTCATGAGCTACTGACCCTGCTACATGTCTGACTGCAGCCAACCAAGCCACCCTGGTCAACCACTTGGCCTCAGGAGGATCAGGGGGTGCAGTCTTTTATTTAGTGTTAGGGGTAAAGTTTCAAGGATTTGCTTTTTGGTTTACTGGCAAAAAGGGAAAACTTCACAGTTTCAGGTTAAGTATACAGACTACCCAGCATCAGTGATAACCCTCTGTTAAGGAAAAGGGTTTCTCCAGCATACTGATCCATTCTCAGCTACCCAGCTAGCTTCCAGGGAGTAGCCCCACTATCAAATCTGGCCATTCAAAACTCAGTCCTCACCCACCATCTGGGAGAAACGACTCAGGCTTGAAAACCTGAGAAGATAGTTGACTGTGGTCTTTTACACACTTTCCTTCTTAAACGACTAATGGGAAGAAAGGAAGCAGTCAGTCAGGGATGAAAAGTCTTAGCACTGCTTTCTAACAAGAATGTCCCAAGGGAACATTTAACTCATTGGATTCTGACAGTGAAAGCTGGCCACTTGACAAGTCCCTTCAAGTAATGGTCATCTCACTGGACAGCTATGCACACAAAACTCCAAGGCTTTATCAGTTAGGGCTGGGGGGAGATCTGGGGGCAAGTCCAAAAGGGCCAGGGCTTTGGTTTACTTATATGTGTTACTATAACTTCCCAAATTCAGGAAAAATGAGAAAATATGCAAACAGGGCCTTCATGTGATCTTATCCCCTCAACCCAGTCCCCAACCTACTCAACCACAGGACAGAAAGGGGATAAACGGTCCAAGGATTTAACAAGCCTCAATTTTCTAGAATTTACATCCATTCCCTAAAGGGCTCCCTGGGTTTATTCTGCAAGAGACTTATCTGGAGAGAAAATCATTTGCTTCTTTAAAGGCTTGACCTGTTCTCCCCTAGTTCAAGCCCCTGTTCCCCAAATATCTGGCCAGGACTGTCCCCTGGAATATGGCTACTTGCTGGGGAGAAGCCCATTTTCCTTAAGTCTCTTAGCCAACAGAGATGCTGGGTAATATGTACACAAAAACAAAAATAAATAAATATTAATGTTCAAAAAGGCTTTGTGAGTTAATTAAAACTACTTGCTTGTAAAACAGCCCGGGGTGCTGCTGAGTCCCACGAGGGTCAGGGTCAGGGACCCCCAGAGCTCGCCTGAGCAGGTGAGGTAGTATGGGTTTTGGAGGTGCCACCTTGTGAGATGCGAGTTCTGAGGGCTCTCTCCCTCAAGCCTTCTTTGGGCAAGATTCCCTCAAAAGGCAACTAAGAACAGAGTCAACCAGCAACCCCGACTGGGCAGATCCATTACCCAGTCAACTGGAGAGGGCTTGAACCAGCTGTTGGTCAATAGTGCCCTCTGGTGGCCATGCAATGACAGATCAGGATAAATCCAGCAGGTCAAAGGTGAGCTGCCAAAACTCTGGCCCAGTTAGCACGAAGTAAACAACAGGTTACCTGACTGGGACAGACAGAATGTACATCCAGCTACTCGGGTCCCTTTAATCCTGAAGGACTCACAGTCCACCCCTCCACCTCATGGGGTCTTCACATCTACACTATAGGCCAAAAACACTTCTAGGTGGGAGACTGGATGCAAATTAAGGCAAGGCTGTTGCTTCAGAGACATCCCCACCATTCCACCAGGAAACTCAGGGTCGAGGGAGGCCAGATGATCGATGGCTACATCAAAGTGGCTCCCTGTCTTTTTTTGCCCAGAGGGAAGGCCTGACATCCTGGGCCACCACTCCGTAAAATCCCATTTCTTTGGAATTGAGGGGAAAAGAGAAATCTCCCTTCCTGTCCATCCCAGGCTGCTGCCTTCGGCAGCACTGCAGGACACCTCTAGCGGCTGGCAAGGATTCATCCCAAGGCTTTCAGACCCAAACAGAAGGCTCTGTCCCCGGTTTGGATCTAGCTGCCAAGAGATTTTACCGTCCAATCAGCAGATTAGAGCCCTGGAACAAGCAGGCCCCTCATCCCTGACAGCCCTGCTAAGGGATGGGACCAGCACCCAAGGGTGAGCTGCCTTTTCTTTTCTGAATGACCACGTTCCCAAAATCTCTCCTAGCTGGCTGTCCCGGTTGGAGGTCCAGCAGTAATACCCACAGTGAAAACCTCTCTCCACCTCCTCTGTTCAGTGAGGCTGTTGGTTGGATTCTTAGCAGCATAAAACCTATCAGTAAACTAAAACTCAAGAGGCTGGGGAAGGGAATCTAGCTGACTCCAACTGCCTGATGAGATCCCAAAACCAGCCTCCAAAGAATCAAAGACACAGCCCTCCACGGACAAGAACAGGTAAGGAGGTAAACATGACAGAGCCGCTGCTTCTCAGAAACAGTTAGCGTTCATGTGCTATGTATTCTTTTGTCTTCTTTAAACACAGGACAGGACAGAATTCCTAGCAAGGCAAAACTAACTTCAGCTGGGGCAGGACCAAAAGCCATTAGAAAACCAATGTCCTGGCTGCTGCCGGGAGCTCCCCCTGGCTCTGCTGGGACCCAGTCAGCTGTCCGGGTTCTTCTCCGCTTCTTTGGAATGAATAATGTACATGAAGGTTTGCTCGATGGTGAAGTCAGGAGGGAGGCTGCCTTTGTGCACCCCGACGTGCTTGCTCATGAGGTTCAGGGTAGAGCTGTAGTGGCCACAGACGGTGCAGCGATACATGAGAGCCCCCGAGTGCGTCTTCAGGTGGCACTTAATGGTCGAGCGGCCTCGGAAGAACTTGTGGCACACCTTACACTGGTACGGTTTCTCGCCCGTGTGGATCCGCCGGTGGTAGTTAAACTCACTCGTGTGGGCAAACCTTTTGCCGCACACCTTGCAGCTATACTTGCTGTTCCCAGGTTGGCCCTGCAGCGCCAGTTCCTCACTCAGGAACTCCTCTGCCGGCAGCTTCCGCTTCTGGAGAGCTGGGTTCTGGAGTCCAAAACCAGGCCGTGTGTCAAGGCCACTGTTGCACTTGTGCTGGCTGACATGGTAGCGATAGGCAGCCTCTGACTTGAAGCTCTGGCTGCACAAGTGGCAGCGGAAGAGGGCATCTTCCAGGCTTTGGTGCACAGCCATGTGCTTCTCCAGGAGATGCCAGTCCACAAAGCTGTTTGCACACACAGAGCAAGAGAAGACAGAGATGCCAAGGTGGGAAAGTGTGTGCCACATGAGGCTGCAGAGGTTGAGGTGGCGCTGGTCACAGACACTGCAGGCCTGGCCCTTCAAGTTCAGATGGTCAAGGATATGGCCCCGGACCACGTGGAAATCTTTGGCCAATGCCTTCCCACAGGCAGCACATTTCAGCTCCGCAGAGACCGCCCCTGCAAACAGACCCAGCTTCCCAGGCAAGGGGTCGTTGGGGTGGACAATGATGTTGTTCTCAAATATTCCATCCCGTCGGTGGAGGGTCAGTTGCCACTGGGTAAAGAACTTAGTTTCACACATGTCGCAAGAGAAGAGGAAAATACCGATGTGGGAAAGAACATGGGTGACCCGGGAGTTCCGGTCCTGGAAATGGGTCTCACAGACCTTGCAATTGCCAGTCAGCAGGTCTACGTGGTCCCGAGCATGTTGTCGGATCAGTTGAATGTTGGGCTCTAGAACCTTCTTGCATACCTGGCAGGGCATGGCTTTATTCTCTCGGTTTTCACTCTCTCCAAAAGTTAGCTCATCCTCACTGTCATCACTCAATTCAATCACCTCCTCAGCGGTGCCAATCTCCTCGGTGGGGTCTTCAAACTGCAAGTCATCATCCCCCAGGTCCTCCAGTTGGAGCTCATCCATCTGCCCAAAGCTTGGGTCTTTGGAATGGTCGCTGTTGTTCAGACAGGAGTTGGTCCCAGTGGTAATGTCTACTGCACTGTCAGGAGTGAAGAAGCTGTTCTTACTGAAGTCTCCATTGCTCTGGACTTTGTATGGCTGGCAGGAGCTGGTGCTGGTTTGGATGCCTGTGCTGACAGTGCCCAGGACTGGCTGGGTCACCACGCTGGGGACAGATGTGAACGGAGCAGGGGCATCGTGGTCTTCCGTCTTTGGTGGCAGCGGCTGCAGGCTATGGTTAGTGTCACTGGTAACATTTCTCTCCTCCTCTTTATAGTTTCCCCCAGCATCACTAGGTAACGCATAGTTTCTATCAGGACCAAAGTGCTCCCCGCCCCCCCGGAGTTCTCCAAGGGGATGGGAGGGTTCTGCTGAGCTACAACTCGGGGTACCAGAGTGGTTCTCGCTGGTGCTGGTCAGGGGCTTGGCCACGGCAGCGCTCTCCAGGTCAGGAAAGGTGGAGTGACAGGCCCGGAGGAGATCCTCCATACCCAGACGCTCCGCTACCTCGTAGATGACCCCAACATTGATCAGGTCTGTGAAAAGTTCCGACGTGTAGACAAAGCTTAGAATCTTCTCGAAGTTGGCAGGGGTGATGAAGTCCACCACATAGGTCCTGGCAGCATCAAGCCCAGTGTTGAGGAAGAGGTTCTGGAAGTAGCCAGCCGCGCAGGCCAGCACGGCTTTGTGGGCCGGGAAGGAACGGCTCCCCACCACGATGGTGACATCGCACATGGTCTCCGAGAGCCGGCACTTGTTGAGTTCTTTCAGCAGGTTGTTGGGGTGGTTGGTGCTTTGCAGTTTGATCCTCATGCCCATCTTAGCAGCTCCTGTGAAGTTGCCTCCTTATCAGCACAGTTAATCTGCGGATAGCAAAAGGATAAGGTGGATGGCCAAACACATCCTTGTAGGTGAAGAGCTCTGCGGGATAATAGCCCCAGGTAGAGAGCAAGCGTGAATGGACATACACTTGCTCCATTCTGCTGGAGGGGACGATGACAGCAGAAGTGATGGGGCAGTGACCTTTCTCCCTGCACATCCCCCAAGACAGAGTGATCACAAAAAAAATCTAAAAATATTGAAAAAAAAATCTGATATTCTCTAAGAGACGCTGGAGGCCTGACTGGACAGAAGCTAGTGCTTTAAAGCCAAAGTATTCTCTTGATACCTTCTTATATTTCATTACCAGAGCAACTGGTTCAAACTTTTCTCATATTAATTTCCTAATTTCTTCCTGAATACAAGCTTTCCTATCTCACTGAGTATATTCTCTTCCCTTACTAGGCCAAATGCCATACACATACTTGAACACAATTATCAAGCTCCATTAGCTACTGGGGAAAAGATGCTTTACCCTTTCCTTTCCTCTTACTGCTGTGTTCTTTCAGACCCTAAAATAAATCACTTGTTTATTCTTGAGTTCCCATCTTTCCCTATCTATACCTGCCTCTTAGCCCAGGGCCATTCAGATAGTGTTCTATCACTCTCTGTACTTGTGGGTGAAGCCCGAGAAGTAAAGACGACCACAACTATGGTATTTAGAATTACCTGAATACTCTTCAGGTCTTTTTTCCCCCACCCTTTCAGAGCTATGCTTATGTTGATCAGAACTGAGAGATTTACCTGATGCCTTGGGATAGGGTTTGGGATAAGAAGCTACCCAATTACACAGTCAACTCCTGAAGGCTTGCTCAGTACCATCCCCCCCCCCCTTTCTGAGTCCTGCAGACCAGAAAAAAGCCAAACTCGTTGCCCTCTCCTTCAGCCTCACGACTCGCCCTGTGCAACACAGCCCCCTTGCTCCACCTCACCACACTGGACTAATTCCCAACTTTTTCTGGGGCCCAGGAAGCCTCTGAGCTTTGTTGGGTACCAGCGAAGGATCTCCGGGGCCCCGGTGGCCACACACCAACGGTCAGCAGGTCGGGGCACCGGGAAGCCCGAGCGGCAGTGGGAGGGAACGGATTCGGAACTTCTGAGAAGGAACCCCAACAACCGCGCGGCGCCACGGTCTCCCTTCTGGAGGGTCGAATTCGGGGGGAAGGGCGTTGGATCCGGCTGGGGCACTCCATCTAGGGGGCATCNCAGCGCCCCCCGCCGTCCCGGAGGAGGCAGCGCCCCCCGCCGCTCGGCCGCAGCGCCCCCAGCCGCCAGGGAGGAGGCAGCGCCCCCACACGGTGGGGCTGGGAGCGAAACAGGCTGGCCGAAGCCACTGCGCCACCCGGGGACCCCCGGCCCCACTCTGACCCCCGCGAGGCCCTGGGGCCGCCGCCACCGGGCCCCCGCGGGCATTTGCCAGGACGTTTCCAGCCCTCACCGCCACCACCACCCAAGCCTGGCTTTTTTGGAAGCACTCATCCTGTAAGTTCTGGACCACTCCCTCCTCGCCCTAGTACCTGGAGAAGTGAAAAACGCTATCCCGAGGCTAAGCGTAAATCGCCTCCCCTGTTCTACGTCTCACAGTCCCGAAAGTTTACTCTCAAAACGTCTGCTGGTGTAGTTTCAGAAACAGTTGTAAGATTGCCACTTTAACTATTTGTCTCCTCCGCTAGGCAGTGAGCTTCCTGAAGGCAGGGGCTGTTCTGCACACGGCTGTGTCTCCCCTGCTCCCTCCCGGCCCCGCCCCAACACACAGGCTTCTGGTTCGTAGGAAAGGTGCTTAACAAAGTCTGTTTGAATGAAGAACAAGTACTTGAGGGCTCCGGGTGGACCACCCTCTGAAAGTTCATTGTGGACCCTCCTTCCAGCTGCGCCGCCAAATGAAGGATTTCACAGTATCCCACTGCACCTTGGCAGCGCAGGCCAGTTTCGGGCAGCCTGTCCTTCCTGGAGGGGAGCAGAACTTGACACCCCAACATACGCTTCTTTGGCATAAGGATTATTTTTAAGAAGCAGCAGGCAGCGGAGAAGCTCTGAAAAATGAGCAGAGGTTACCCTTTTGTAAGAGCCATTTACAAGGGAAATGTCCATTTGTCCCTGAACCGGGAAGAGGAGGGTAGATAATGTCAAGAAAGTCTTAGTTTTCCTGGGTATCTCCCATGTATGTAGGAAGTATACATATTGTTAAACTTCTGTTTCTTTTTTTCCTGTTACACTGTCTTTTATTATTTACTCAGCCAAGAACCTCAAAGGATAGAGGGGGAAATTATTTTTCCTCCGCTGCTTTCTCAACTCTTTCTAGAGCTCCATTTCTCTGCTTCCACCCTTTAGTGCAGCAGTTACCCTCCAGATCTCCCCAGATGTTCCTGCCCAAGATGTGTCATCAAACCAAAACTTTGCCTGCGTTTCACTGAGAGATGTGATCAAAATTTAAGGCATGAGCACTATTGCCAGCTATCACTCTGAAGTTCTCCCCATAGCTTTTACTGTGATGATCACAGGTCATGAAGGTTTTTTGGCTGAATCTTTATTGTATTCACAGGTCATGACTTCAGGCTCACAGGTTTTTCAGTCGATCATACTTTTGATTCCCTTTTTGGCATTCCAGTCTTAGAGGGATCACTGGCTTGGTGGTTAGCAGCTGAGGACACACATATAAAGCTTTTAGGAGAATATAGGACACCAGAGGGACTACTATGATGATTACAAGCTGGACAATTCCCAATGTCTGGAGTGTACTTCAGAGCTATGGTCCCCAAGACCCAAAGGAATCCAAATCAAACCAGTCAAAGAAACACCCTTTTGAGGGGTCTTTAGAGGGATCACCTTTTGAAGTGGCTTATTCAGTAATCTTAGGTAGCTGAATTCAACCTCCCCAGAAGTGTTAATTTAGATATGATAGGTGGTGGTGGCCATAGCATAGATACCTATTTGTTCAGCTAAAAGAAAATCTAAAACAACTTCGGCTAGAGAGCCGAACGATTTTTGCTGGACAGATATTGCTCTAGCAGTACATTCAGCAAAATCTAACAGAGTTGAGAGATTCCTGATCATATAGCCTTATCTGTACTCACTCCTAACCAGGAGTAGAGGTTCTTATAAGCAAATCCTGAATCATGAAAGCCTCCTGGTAGGTCCTTTCTAATTTGATGATGTAAATTCAGGGGAGTTGATGCAATGCGGTGAAGAATTTGCATAGAGCCTTAAAGAACAATCTCTTTTCCATCATCCCCATTGATTACAACTGAGATATCAATCCCTGCAGAAGCATTTTGATGATGGGCCCCTCAGTTCAGTTCAGTCGCTCAGTCGTGTCAGACTATTTGCGACCCCATGAATCGCAGCATGCCAGGCCTCCCTGTCCATCACCAACTCCCAGAGTTCACTCAGACTCACGCCCATCGAGTCAGTGATGCCATCCAGCCATCTCATCCTCTGTCATCCCCTTCTCCTCCTGCCCCCAATCCTTCCCAGCATCAGAGTCTTTTCCAATGAGTCAACTCTTCGCATGAGGTGGTCAAAGTACTGGAGTTTCAGCTTTAGCATCATTCCTTCCAAAGAACACCCAGGACCCATCTCCTTTAGAATGGACTGGTTGGATCTCTTTGCAGTCCAAGGGACTCTCAAGAGTCTTCTCCAACATCACAGTTCAATAGCATCGATTCTTCGGTGCTCAGCTCTCTTCACAGTCCAACTCTCAAATCCATACATGACCACTGGAAAAACCATAGCCTTGACTAGACGGACCTTAGTCGGCAAAGTAATGTCTCTGCTTTTGAATATGCCATCTAGGTTGGTGATAACTTTCCTTCCAAGGAGTAAGTGTCTTTTAATTTCATGGCTGCA
>SJYW01017854.1:160634-216315 GCA_006410735.1 Raphicerus campestris | reverse complement strand
ATGAAGTGATGGGACCAGATGCCATGATCTTCGTTTTCTGAATGTTGAGCTTTAAGCCAACTTTTTCACTCTCCTCTTTCACTTTCATCAAGAGGCTTTTTAGTTCCTCTTCATTTTCTGCCATAAGGGTGGTGTCATCTGCATATCTGAGGTTATCGATATTTCTCCCAGCAATCTTGATTCCAGCTTGTGCTTCTTCCAGCCCAGCATTTCTCATGATGTACTCGGCATATAAGTTAAATAAGCAGGGTGACAATATACAGCCTTGATGTACTCCTTTTCCTATTTGGAACCAGTCTGTTGTTCCATGTCCAGTTCTAACTGTTGCTTCCTGACCTGCATATAGGTTTCTCAAGAGGTAGGTCAGGTGGTCTGGTATTCCCATTTCTTTCAGAATTTTCCACAGTTTATTGTGATCCACACAGTCACAGGCTTTGGCATAGAGATGTGATAGGGGAGGCCTGGGTGTTGTTCTAGATACTTTTTGTGTTTTTAGTAAGATTTTGCCATTTTTGTAGGTATGTATAGCTGATGTATAGCTGATGTATAACTGATTCTGGAACCATCATTCTTAGACATAAAATAGGCAGGTATGCCAGAAGGTGGCGTGCTTCACTCTTTGGAGTTTAAGAATCCTGTTATGTTTTTTGCTAAGATTTTGGGTCTCATGAAGCTAAACTCATACCCAGGAGGAATTGCCTCTGGGTTGGAGATTGTGTGATGTTTTACAAGTATATCTCTTTGCATGGAAATTTTATTGATGTTGGCATTCTATAACCAAATTTTCCTAAAACAGGAGTCTCTCTGTTAGGTGATGAGCACTCTAACAGCTTTTAAATGCTCATCAGTTTTTGTGGCTTGTTGGCTTCAAAGCTTCCCATTAACAATAGCCTTTATCTACACTAAGAGAGACAAACAAGCATGTGCATCTTAACACACCAGCAGTAACCAAGAAATGTCACTGCAGCTTGGCCAAGAAAAGTCCCTATGTGTCCCACCAACAATTCCCATGAATCTGGGGACTGGAAAAAAGACTGAACCAGCAGACCCCAAACAATGGGGGCTGCAGACTGATTCCAAACAAATGAGGAACCGCAGCTGCTACCAGCACTTCCCAGCTTGCAATCTGGGAAAGATTTCAAACAAATGTGGAACTGCAAACTAAATGCCAGCAGTTCCCACTGTAGAGTCTGGGGACAAACCAACCGCTGAGTTTTTGCACTTAAGTCGGGGAATTATGGTCTGAACAGAGGGCTAGGGGATTGGGTTCTGGCTGGACTCATCTGCTAGCTCAAGCTGAACTGCCCTGGATTGGAACACCAATTACATTATGAGGCTGACACAGAGTGGAGCTCAGAACTGAGAGGAACTTATTTGTGGCCCTTGGAAACAGCAAGAGACAGAGAACGCAAAAGCATTTGCAGGGACCATGCCTGTTTCTTATTGTCTCTGAAGCCACCAGAGGTCTCCTTCAATCCTACTGTTGACAGTAAATCTCTTTAAAAACTATTCAACTGAGTAAATTTGAAGGTCTAATAGGCTTTATTCAACAATTCAGGACTGGGCAGCATCCCATTTAGCACATAGAAAAGAGCTCTAAACAACTGTACAAAATAAAAGGCTTTTATAGGCAAAAGGGACCAGGAAAAGGAAGTCTCTATCAAAGAGTTCTTTAAAAAAAAAAAAGAAAGAAATAGGCACAAAATGGAGTCACTTGTGCTAAGCTCTATGCCAGCAAAACAATCTTAATTGCTGTTTCAGTCTCTCCCTGTAACTTGACTTTTAACTGGTCGATGTGAAATTACCTAGCCACTACAAGTGAGGTAATGACCTCATAGACACTTACCTTCCCCCAAAGGAAGGTGGTCTTGTATGAAATAATCCTTTCTTTTATTTGTGACTTCCTTGTCCCATCGTCTTTCTGCCTTTAAAAACTTCTTCTTTTAACAACTCTTTAGAGCACCTTTCTATTTGCCACATGGAATGCCACTTGATTCAAATACCATACAATTAGAAGCTCAGTCATGTTCAACTCTGCAACCTCATGGACTGCAGCCCACTAGGCTCCTCTGTGGAGAAGGCAATGGCACCCCACTCCAGTACTCTTGCCTGGAAAATCCCATGGGCAGAGGAGCCTGGTAGGCTGCAGTCCATGGGGTCGCAAAGAGTCGGACTCTACTGAGCAACTTCACTTTCACTTTTATGCATTGGAGAAGGAAATGGCAACCCACTCCAGTGTTCTTGCCTGGAGAATCCCAAGGATGGGGGAGCCTGATGGGCTGCCATCTATGGGGTCGCACAGAGTTGGACATGACTAAAGCGACTTAGCAGCAGCAGCAGCAGGCTCCTCTGTCCGTGGAATTCTCCTGGCAAGAATACTGGAGTGGGTAGGCATTCACTTCTCCAGGGGATCTTCCTGACCCAAGGATCCAACCCAGGTCTCTTGCATTACAGATAGATTCTTTACCATCTAAGCCACCAGGGAAGCCCACTTGATTCATAGATCATTGAACAAAGTCAGTTAGATCTCCAAACTTAGTTGAATTTTGCTTTTAAACAGATTGGATGGTCTCAGGCAATCCTCTTTTGTCTTCCTTCCTTTAAGTAACTCCAGGTAATTCCAGATTGCCTGGTTAGAAGCCACATTCCTGGGAGAGGCTAAAGTTGCAATTACGGTAGGCATTAAGTCTTGGATAACTGACATGGGACTTAGTACAAGTGATTCCATTTGGGGCTGTTTCTTTTATTAACACAACCAGTAGACTCATAAGCTCTAGCATGACTCTGAGACATTAGGCTGCAAGACTTGAGTCTTGGGCCTGTTCAGTCTTTCTGACCAACTGCCTTAACCATCTCTGGAGTGCTGTAAATGTACTTCACATGTTTACAAATCCCCTAAAGTTGTAGATTAAAGTTTATATCATTTATACTTGTGATATTATGATTTATAATAAGAAATATATATGTGTGATCTTCACCACCATTTCTAATGGGCTTCTCCGATAGCTCAGTTGGTAAAGAATCTGCCTGCAATGCAGGAGACCCCGGTTCGATTCCTGGGTCAGGATGACCCCCTGGAGAAGGGATGGGCTACCCACTTCAGTGCTTTTGGGCTTCCCTGGTAGTTCATACAGTAAAGAATCCGCCTGCAATGCAGGAGACCTGGGTTCAATCCTTGGTTTGGGAAGATCCCCTGGAGGAGGGCATGGCAACCCATTCCAGTATTCTTTCTTGGAGAATCCCATGAACAGAGGATCCTGGCGGGCTACAATCCATGGGGTCACAAAGAGTCGGACATGGCTGAGCAACCAAGCACATCATTTCTAACACAGAGCTCCTAAAACAAGTTCCTAAGTGACGAGAGCTATAATGATGTCTTTAGTTACATTACTGGGTGACTTTGGGACTGCACCTAAAGATAGAGGCTGGTTGCCAGGAGAACCAATTTTATGATGAAATGGAACATTCAGTCCCAAGCCTCTGCCCTTCAGGGAGGAAAGAGGAGCTGGAGGTTAAATCAATTATTACTGGTCAATGATTTAATCAATCATACTTATGTAATGATGCATCCATAAAATCTTGAAAGAACTAGATTTGGAGTGCTTCTGGATTGGTGAAAATGTAGACATTCAAAGAGAGGAACGTGGCATGCTCAGAGCATGGAAGCTCCACACCCCTTTCCCCATACCTTGCCTCATGCATCTCTTCCATCTGGTGTTCCCAAGTTATATTCTTTTATAATAAACTGGTGATCTGTGAGTAAACAGGTCTCCTGAGTTCTGTGAACCACAGTAACAAATCAATGGAACACGAGAGTTGTGGGACCCTCCAATCTGTAGACAGTCAACAACTTGGGTTTGAGATTGACATCTGCAGAGGTCAAGATGGCAGAGGAACAGGAGGATGTGGAGGGCATCTCTCCCCACAGATGCATCAAGACTGCACCTACAAAGGGAACGTTTCTCACAGAGCCCTAGCTGAACACTAACAGAGGACCACGGATGCCCAGAAGAACAAGAAAAATCCCTACATAATGGAGTAGGATGATAAAATGAAAGTCTCAGATGCCCAATCCTGTCCAACTCTTTGTGACCCTGTGGACTGTAGCCCACCAGGCTCCTCTGTCCATGGAATTCTCCAGGCAGGAACACTGGAGTGGGTAGCCATTCCCTTCTCCAGGGAATCTTCCCGACCCAGAGATCCAACCCAGTTCTCCGTTGCAGCCAGATTCTTTACCATCTGAGCCACCAGGAAGCCCAATAAAAGAAGAAAGGAAAAAGAAAAAGAAGGGAAGGAGGACTGGATCAGTGCCCCTCAAGAGAGGGGCTGAAGGAGTGGAAAGGTTCCTGCATCCAGGGAAGCCCCCTCACCAGCAGGGAGATCAGCTGGGACAGAAGGGGAGCTTTGGGGGCTATTGGAGGAGAGTGCAGTAACTTGTCTGCGGCAGGCAGAACAGAGTGAGACCTAAACACATGGTCCTTGCCACAGCTCTGAACCCCCTAACCTGAGACATGTATCTGCTAACACACATAGGGACTGGGGCTGGAACATGAGGTTTGAAGAGCAAACCCAGGGAGAAGACTGGTGTTAGCTGCAAGGAGACAGCCTGAGGGGACAGGAGTGAGGAAATGTGCAACCCAGAACACTTGAGGAGGAAACCCCGGCTGCCGTAGAAGCAAAGCACCATTGTTGAATGAGGATGGAGCCTCCATTGCAGATTCTGCCCCCACACGCTGGCCCCTGCCTCCCTGGCACTAAGAAAGGCCCCCACTGGGTCAAGCTCTCTTGTGCCCATGGTCTTCTGCTCCCCTATGTGCCTTTTACTGCCAGAACTCCCACAGCCTGGGCCACCACGCCACCTCCACACCTGCTCCTCACCAGGCAGACTTGTGTGCTCCAGGGTAGCCTTGAGAGTAGGCCTTTGTGGGGTCTGAACCCCAGGGTCTGTGTAACTAAGGAAAAAGGCTGAAATCTGTCTTAGCAGCTGCACAAACCCCGAAATGATACCCATGTAGCCGAGTTTGTAAATTCAAGTACCTACAGAACATCTGAATGGGACGAGTGCTCCTGCAGCCAAGATGGGCCTAGTTTTAGCACCTATAGATTTTGTGGGCACATACAAGGAGGGGGTGGACCAGGCTAGAGTTTGAACTGCCCCTATAGCACAAAGACTCCAGATCCATGAATACTGGTATCCTAGGATCTGATTTCGGGGGATCTATGCTGGTGGTCTGGTGAAAATAATATCTGAAAGACATAGGGTCAGTTGCCAGCATACCCACAGTTAAGGTGGGGCTGAGAGCAGTGCCAACAACAGCATAAACAGAGAGCTCGCACAGTGGGCAAAAGGTGGCACCACAAAGCTCACCTACAGGTGAATAACTCCAGAGGAGGAATGGCAGTGGCTTAGCCATGCAGTCGCGTCCAAGTCTTGTGACCCCATGGACTGTAGCCTGCCAGGCTCCTCTGCCCATGGGGTTCTCCAGGCAAGAATACTGGAGTGGATTGCCGTTTCCTTCTCCAGGGGATCTTCCTGACCCAGGGATTGAACCTGTGTCTCCTGAAGCTCCTGCATTGCAGGCAGATTCTTTACTGCTAAGCCAAGCTCACAGCCACCTCAAAACACACCCCTTACAGCCCTGCCTATCAGAGGGACAAGACCTGGCTCCACCCACTAGAGAGCAGACATCAATCCCTCCCACCAGGAAGTCTACACAAGCCCCAGCACCAACCTCACCCCCATCAAGGTGGGCAGACATGAGAAGCAAAAGGAACTATGATCTTGCAGCCTACGGAAAAGAGACCATGAATACAGAAAGTGAGACAAAATGAGATGACAAGTTGCAAATGAAGAAACAAGAGAAAAACTCACAAGAACAACTAAATGAAGAGGAGACAGGCAATCTACCTGGAAAATAATTCAGAGCAATGATAACGAAGATGACCCAACATCTTGTTGGGGGGTGGGGGGCGGGGAGTGGAGGCACAGATTGAGAAGATACAAGAAATGTTTAACAAAAAGCTAGAAGATTTAAAGAAAAAACAGATATGAATACTATAATAACTGAAATGAAAAGTACACTAGAAGGAATCAACAGCAGAAGAACTGAGGCAGAAGAACAAATTAGTGAGCTGGGAGACAGAGTGGTGGAAATCACTGCCATAAAACAGAATACAGAAAGAAGAATGAAAAGAACAGTCTGGGACAATATTAAACGTACCGACAATAGCATTATAGGGGTCCCAGAAGGAGAAGAGAAAGGGTCTGAGAAAATATTTGAAAATATAGCCAAAATTTCCCTACCATGAGAAAAGAAGCACCCACTCAAGTCTAGGAAGTGCTGAGAATCCCATAGGGGATAGACCCAAGGAGGAACACGCCAAGACATATAGTAATCAAACTGACAAAAGTTAAATAAACAGAAAAATAGTAAAAGCGGCAAGGGAAAAGCAACAAACACCATACAAGGGAATCTCCATAAAGTTTTCAGTTGATTTTTCAGCAGAAACTCTGCAGGCCAGAAGGGAGTAACACAATATATTTCAAGTGATAATTGTAGGGAAAAACTTACAACAAAGGATACTCTACACAAGGCTCTCATTCAGACTTGAAGGAGAAATCAAAAGCTTTCCAGACAAGCAAAAGCTAAGAGAATTCAGCACCACCAAACGAGCACTACAACAAATGTTAAAGCAACTTCTCCAGGTAGGAAAGAGACCAGCAACTTAAAGCAACCTTGTACATATGTGGACTGCTAAATCAAAACTTCATGGGAACAGCAAATCCCAAAACTATAATAGATACAAACACAAAAAAGAAAACATGGACTTCCCTCCTGGTCCAGTGGTTAAGAATCCACGTGCCGACGCAGGGGACATGGTTTTGGTCCCTGGTCTGGGACGACTCCACGTACTGCAGGGCGAGTAAGCCCATGCGCCGCACCTACTGAGGCCACGCTCTAGCGCCCGCAAGCCGCGGCCACTGAGCCTGAGGCAGCAGACACTGGAGCCCGTGCACCCGGGAGCCCGCGCTTTGCAACAAGACACACCCCCTCAGCGAGAAGCGCGCGCCACATCTAGAGAGCAGCCCCTGCTCACCGAACTAGAAAAAGCCCTCATGCAGCAGTGAGGACCCAGCACTCAGAAATAAATAAATAAAGCTGTAAAAAAGAAAGGCAAATATCACATGATATTACTTGTTTGTGGAATCTAGAAAAATGGTACAAATGAACCTATTTATAAAACGGAAATTGAGTCACAATGTAGGAAACAAACGTTCAGTTACCGAGGGGGAAAGGGGGAGAAGGACTCCCGATTGGGAGTGACACATATTGCTCTATATAAATAGATAACTGATAAGAACCTATGTATAGCACAGGGAACTCTATTATACTCTATAATGACCTATATGGCCTTCCCTGGAGGCTCTGACAGTAAAGAATCTGGCTGCAATGCAGGAGACCTGGGTTTGATTTCTGGGTTGGGAAGATCTGCTGGAGAATGGAACGACTACCCACTCCAGTCAGTGTTCTTGCCTGGAGAATCCCCTGGACAGAGGAGCTTGGCAGTCTACAGTCCATGGAGTCACAAAGAGTCAGGCATGACTGAGTGACTAGCACTGAACTGAACTGAATGACCTATACGGGAATAGAATATAAAAAAGAGTGGATATATGTATATGTATGACTGATTCACTTTGCTATACTGCAGAAACGAACACAGCACTATAACCCAACTATATTCTAATTTAAAATTAATTTTTTAATAAAAATTTTTAAAATTAATAAATAAAAATTAAAAGATTGGCACCTGACGTTGTTCCATAGGACTGAGTCTTCAATCTGTGAAATCTGATACTATCTCCAGGTAGAGAGTGTTGGAGCATTGTTTGTTGATGTGAGAGATCTCCCCCTCCACATGCGTTGAATTAGGTCTAGAATCGTTAATACAAAAGTCTTTGAAGTAAATCACCATGTAATCACAATAACAGATGTATAAAACTAAATGGAGAAAAGCCAGGAATTAGGCCAAACTCTTGTTGATTCAAGGCCCTCTTGGGCATCAACCTCCTTCCAATAGGAAGAAGGCCAGGATTCCTTCACACATTCTCCAAGCACAAAACCAGGAATCAGATTTAAAGCTGGTCTTCATTTTTCCTGGAATCCCAGTACTGCAGTTTTCGTCAGTCCCACCAGAGAGCAACCTTTCTGTATTTATGCTCCTACTTGGCAAAGCACTTGGGTCAGGCAAAGCACAGGCCTGACTCTCAAGTCTGAGCAGAAGCTTTCATGACCCAAATAAATCCCCCAGACTCTGCAAAACTTATCCCACTTTTAAACAATCTAGGTAGATAATTTTGAAATGCTAACATGATGAGAAAAACCTTCAAGATTTGGGGTGAGGGTATTCTTTGAAACGTGAAAATGTTAGTCGCTCAGTCACGTCTGACTCTTTGCAACCCCATGGACTGTAGCCCTCTAGGCTCTTCCATGGAATTCTCCAGGTAGAAATACTGGAGTGGGTTGCCATTCTCTTCTCCAGGGGAATCTTCCTAACCCTGGGGATTGAACACAGGTCTCCTTTATTGCAGGTAGATTCTCTGACTTCTAGCAGTAAACCAGACACCAGGGATACTCAGGTAAGTGCCCCCACCATGGAGCTGTGGGCCCAAAACTGCCCCAGTCAGGTTCTGGGAAGAGAGAACGTTCACTGGGGTGAAGGACCTGCAGGAAGAAGTCTCTGGCTCCNACAAGACACACCCCCTCAGCGAGAAGCGCGCGCCACATCTAGAGAGCAGCCCCTGCTCACCGAACTAGAAAAAGCCCTCATGCAGCAGTGAGGACCCAGCACTCAGAAATAAATAAATAAAGCTGTAAAAAAGAAAGGCAAATATCACATGATATTACTTGTTTGTGGAATCTAGAAAAATGGTACAAATGAACCTATTTATAAAACGGAAATTGAGTCACAATGTAGGAAACAAACGTTCAGTTACCGAGGGGGAAAGGGGGAGAAGGACTCCCGATTGGGAGTGACACATATTGCTCTATATAAATAGATAACTGATAAGAACCTATGTATAGCACAGGGAACTCTATTATACTCTATAATGACCTATATGGCCTTCCCTGGAGGCTCTGACAGTAAAGAATCTGGCTGCAATGCAGGAGACCTGGGTTTGATTTCTGGGTTGGGAAGATCTGCTGGAGAATGGAACGACTACCCACTCCAGTCAGTGTTCTTGCCTGGAGAATCCCCTGGACAGAGGAGCTTGGCAGTCTACAGTCCATGGAGTCACAAAGAGTCAGGCATGACTGAGTGACTAGCACTGAACTGAACTGAATGACCTATACGGGAATAGAATATAAAAAAGAGTGGATATATGTATATGTATGACTGATTCACTTTGCTATACTGCAGAAACGAACACAGCACTATAACCCAACTATATTCTAATTTAAAATTAATTTTTTAATAAAAAATTTTAAAATTAATAAATAAAAATTAAAAGATTGGCACCTGACGTTGTTCCATAGGACTGAGTCTTCAATCTGTGAAATCTGATACTATCTCCAGGTAGAGAGTGTTGGAGCATTGTTTGTTGATGTGAGAGATCTCCCCCTCCACATGCGTTGAATTAGGTCTAGAATCGTTAATACAAAAGTCTTTGAAGTAAATCACCATGTAATCACAATAACAGATGTATAAAACTAAATGGAGAAAAGCCAGGAATTAGGCCAAACTCTTGTTGATTCAAGGCCCTCTTGGGCATCAACCTCCTTCCAATAGGAAGAAGGCCAGGATTCCTTCACACATTCTCCAAGCACAAAACCAGGAATCAGATTTAAAGCTGGTCTTCATTTTTCCTGGAATCCCAGTACTGCAGTTTTCGTCAGTCCCACCAGAGAGCAACCTTTCTGTATTTATGCTCCTACTTGGCAAAGCACTTGGGTCAGGCAAAGCACAGGCCTGACTCTCAAGTCTGAGCAGAAGCTTTCATGACCCAAATAAATCCCCCAGACTCTGCAAAACTTATCCCACTTTTAAACAATCTAGGTAGATAATTTTGAAATGCTAACATGATGAGAAAAACCTTCAAGATTTGGGGTGAGGGTATTCTTTGAAACGTGAAAATGTTAGTCGCTCAGTCACGTCTGACTCTTTGCAACCCCATGGACTGTAGCCCTCTAGGCTCTTCCATGGAATTCTCCAGGTAGAAATACTGGAGTGGGTTGCCATTCTCTTCTCCAGGGGAATCTTCCTAACCCTGGGGATTGAACACAGGTCTCCTTTATTGCAGGTAGATTCTCTGACTTCTAGCAGTAAACCAGACACCAGGGATACTCAGGTAAGTGCCCCCACCATAGAGCTGTGGGCCCAAAACTGCCCCAGTCAGGTTCTGGGAAGAGAGAACGTTCACTGGGGTGAAGGACCTGCAGGAAGAAGTCTCTGGCTCCATGGCCCTCTCTTCTCACAGCCTTGGGAAAGCTGAGCACCTAGCTGAGATCTCCCACATCAACAAGCAATGCTCCAGCCCTATCTACCTGGAGATAGTATCAGATTTCATAGGATGAAGGTTCAGTCCTACAGAATGCCTCCCATCCCTACATCTCCAGATGCCAATCTTTTTTTATTTATTTTTAACAATTTTATTTATTGTTAAACGCTTTGTACGGCCCTTTGTATGAGAGTGGTTCAGGGTCATGGCCAAGGCCCTTGTACTAAGCTAAGGCAGGGAGCCTGAGGATTTCTCAGGCTGTTCTCTTCCATTAGGGTACAGAACCCCCATTTGGGACCTGTGGACTGCGATGGGTGGCACATCAGGTTAATAAAAGACACCCACACATACCTCCTTTAAGTGCCTTACATACACTGCAGACTACTAGACCACCATTACAGAGGCTGGTAACAGTTGCATTAGAGAAGAAATAAACATTTTCCCTTTATAACTAAAGCGACCAGTTACAGCTCAAGAGATCTTGCTCTCCTCCTTCTTGGCTCCTACAGTAACTTTCCTGTCTACCAACCTAGCAAGATCAAGTGCTGTTTGCTGACCCAAAGCCCTGCTAGCCTGTAAACTCTGTTTGTGGGTCACCATCTCATCTCACTACCTGTCGTAGGACCCAAGCCCAATATCTGGGGATAGAGAAATAGTTGTGCTGCAGATGCGTCCTTCTTTGGGGCTGGGTCTTTGCTCAGCCATCATCCCCATCTCCCTTCCCTACAGAGTAGGAGTCAGGGGTTAATGTCTCCCAGGCCCATCCTGGAAATACAGAATATCTGGTTTTTCTTTTTTTAATGTTTATCTGTTTACTTGGCTGCATCAGGTCTCAGTTGCAACATGTGGGATCTTTTTTGCATCATATAGGATATTTCCTTGTGGTGCACGGACTCTCTTGTGTCACTTGGGCTCAGTAGTTACTGCACGTTGGCTTCATTGCTCCTCAGCACACAGGATCTTAGTTCCCCCACTAGGAATTGAATCTGGGTCCCCTGCATTTCAAAGTGGATTCTTAACTACTGGACCACCCTGGAAATCCTTGTTTTTTTTCTTTATCTAAAGCTGGTCTGTGAAAGTCTTTGAGTGCTAGAAACCATCTTCCAAATTCATTTCTTCTTTCAATCACTAAATAAATCTTCCCATACTAACTATATGAAGCAATGAGTAAGACACTGTTGGGAAAATTGACATGTGTACAAAATAAAGAAACTTCCATTTATATATAAGTGTGTGTATCATATGTGTGTGTGCGTGTGTGTGTGTGTGTGTGTGTATGATACAACCAAAAGAGTCAAGAAAAAGAAAAACCCATCCACCAACCAAATACATCCTATAGGTCATAATATGTAAAAATCCTTTATTGTTGAGGAATAGAGAGAGACATCATATTTGTAGGATGCTACAGAAATTCCAGGGCAAGGTGTAGTCAATGGTTACAGGGACTGGGGATGCTCACAAGGCAGTTTCTGCAGCCAGTGGGACAGAGAGAAGAAGGGGTCAAAGTACAAGAGTGTTACAGGGGTGGGGAGGAGGAAGGGAAATAGAAGCGTGTGCATCCAGGGGTGGGTGTCTTCACAATGTAGCCCAGGAGTCCAGGAGTGAAGTGCTGAGGACCAAAAAAAAGATCAGATCACATCTCTGTCCTTAAAACTCCCAGCAACCCCCCACTGGGGAGGTGGGGGAGAAAGGGAGGGGCCTCTGTAAGGGAGCAGTAGAGAGACTGGAAGCCTTAGCCCTCAGCTGTCTATGTAGCCTTTGAACTAGAGGATTGAGAAACTCTCCTAGCTACAGTTGCTTGTGTCTTCCCAGCTCCCATGTGCATCACACTACCCTTTCATAAACACCGTGTGCGTGGTCTGAGGGGCCCACACAGAAAGACGTAGTGGCAAACTTCGTATCATCCTGGCATCCCTATGAGCCGGGCATACACAGCCCTGTCCAATGCACCTTGGAGCTAATGCTCCCCTGGCCTCACCCAGTCCCTCCTCCTCTTTCCAGAAACCTCCCAGGAGGAGGACAGGTCTAGGGATCACTTCCTTTCTCAGCAGTTTCACATGAATGAAATTAGATGGCATGATGATCTGTACTGATCCATCTCTTCTAATCTTTGCATGCCACCTGCCAGGGGCCTTGAGTCTATTCTCCCCAGTACCTTAACAGGTTCAGAACGCGCCATCCATGGTGAGATTATGAGGGCTGCAATTATGAGCTCAGTCCCTCTGAAAAAGCCTAGATTCACCAGAAAGCATTACAAGTAGATTTCTATAATGTGCTTGTTTCTGCCATTTGTATAAAATACTATGGCAAAATTGCACTGTAATTATCTTTACGGCCCATGCATAACGTTGGGGAGAGTATGTCATCCAGATGTAGCTGCCCGTATAATTATCTGGCCATCGGCAAGACTGAAATAACAATCTAATGAGAGCAAAATGATACAGTAAGTACCATGTAATCAGCGAGTTACGGTTATTACAGCTTTTTGTGCCCCCTCGCCCAACACTGAATCGGGGACACAGTCATGACTCTGGGCCTGGGAGTCATGCACAAGCAGTCTCATTGAGAGCCAGCTCCTGGTCCTTGGGTCTCCCTTGAAACCAATGAGAGGGGGTAACAGGGCTGCAGGGAGAGGGGCAGGAGTCTCTAGGAAGACAGGCTTCCTGACCCCTCTCTCTGCTTCCCCCGACACCATTCTTGGGAAGCTAGTGCAAAGAAAGCCATCAGTGAGCTGCTATTGCTATGTGTGGGAAGCTGGTGTCAAGGCAGATGGTTCCGCATTTTGACAAGACACTTCCCCCGGGGGGACTCACATTCACACACCAAGTGGAAGAACTGTCAGCCCACTCAGGCCTAGGGTCCAGCCCAGACAACTTCAGACAGACCAGAGCCCACCGAGGCAACATGGGAACGAACCTTCCCTATACCTCCCAGACTGTGACAGTCACAGTGAAGCCAAGATACCATGTGCCAGGCCCTGTTCTGAACAGTTGACCTAGACTCAAAGCAACAGCCCTGAGAGATAATATTATCATCCCCACTTTTCAGATGAGGAAACAGAGGCACAGAAGGATTATGTAACCTGGCCAAGGGACACAGCTAGTGAGTGACAGATCCAGGATTCAAAGTCAGGCCATGCTCTTGTTCATAACTCTATACAGAGCAATTACGATAAGTTTCCAGCCATTCCCCATTAGATTTCAGAGTTTTTCTTGCATTTCTAGAAAGAAACACAAGAATCATCCTTGCAAAGAACTCTATAGTGGACCCAGTAACCCAAGATTCAGGATGATCTGGATGGTTTCAGCCTCCCTGGGAAGCAAAATGCTTCACGTGTGAATAAATGTGGTACCTATAATTATCCAATGATGATCTCTCCATCTTTTGCACAAATCACAAGAGAATAGAGTCCAAACAACAGAAGTTGTCCATCAAANAGGTTCAGAACGCGCCATCCATGGTGAGATTATGAGGGCTGCAATTATGAGCTCAGTCCCTCTGAAAAAGCCTAGATTCACCAGAAAGCATTACAAGTAGATTTCTATAATGTGCTTGTTTCTGCCATTTGTATAAAATACTATGGCAAAATTGCACTGTAATTATCTTTACGGCCCATGCATAACGTTGGGGAGAGTATGTCATCCAGATGTAGCTGCCCGTATAATTATCTGGCCATCGGCAAGACTGAAATAACAATCTAATGAGAGCAAAATGATACAGTAAGTACCATGTAATCAGCGAGTTACGGTTATTACAGCTTTTTGTGCCCCCTCGCCCAACACTGAATCGGGGACACAGTCATGACTCTGGGCCTGGGAGTCATGCACAGGCAGTCTCATTGAGAGCCAGCTCCTGGTCCTTGGGTCTCCCTTGAAACCAATGAGAGGGGGTAACAGGGCTGCAGGGAGAGGGGCAGGAGTCTCTAGGAAGACAGGCTTCCTGACCCCTCTCTCTGCTTCCCCCGACACCATTCTTGGGAAGCTAGTGCAAAGAAAGCCATCAGTGAGCTGCTATTGCTATGTGTGGGAAGCTGGTGTCAAGGCAGATGGTTCCGCATTTTGACAAGACACTTCCCCCGGGGGGACTCACATTCACACACCAAGTGGAAGAACTGTCAGCCCACTCAGGCCTAGGGTCCAGCCCAGACAACTTCAGACAGACCAGAGCCCACCGAGGCAACATGGGAACGAACCTTCCCTATACCTCCCAGACTGTGACAGTCACAGTGAAGCCAAGATACCATGTGCCAGGCCCTGTTCTGAACAGTTGACCTAGACTCAAAGCAACAGCCCTGAGAGATAATATTATCATCCCCACTTTTCAGATGAGGAAACAGAGGCACAGAAGGATTATGTAACCTGGCCAAGGGACACAGCTAGTGAGTGACAGATCCAGGATTCAAAGTCAGGCCATGCTCTTGTTCATAACTCTATACAGAGCAATTACGATAAGTTTCCAGCCATTCCCCATTAGATTTCAGAGTTTTTCTTGCATTTCTAGAAAGAAACACAAGAATCATCCTTGCAAAGAACTCTATAGTGGACCCAGTAACCCAAGATTCAGGATGATCTGGATGGTTTCAGCCTCCCTGGGAAGCAAAATGCTTCACGTGTGAATAAATGTGGTACCTATAATTATCCAATGATGATCTCTCCATCTTTTGCACAAATCACAAGAGAATAGAGTCCAAACAACAGAAGTTGTCCATCAAAGAAACCGCAGGGGAAAACCTCCCCTTGCCATTTCCCCTCACTCACAGGATCCTGCTCAATTGTAAGCCGGGATCAATGAGGCTGGAAAGAGACGAGAAAGAGGGTATGTGTGTGTGTGTTGTGTGTTTTTATGTGCACACACACATGTGTGTGTGGTCACAGACAAGCACACACTTGTCTGTGTGAGTGTTGGAATGTATTTAGGGCATTAATTATGAGCATTAATGCCCATAGCATCAGAGGAAATGATCCTCTGGCAACACGCCTCCTACCCCACCACATATCCACAAGCCCTTCTCCTCACCCTGAGTAAGTCCTTACCTCATTCCACATTAGGAGGGTACTTGAAGGTGCCAAAGCTGGGGATGTTTTCTTGGTTTATATCAACAGGAGTGTCTGGAGGGATATAAAGGGATTAGGAGGGATTTTTCTGACTATGACCATCACCCTAACCCCAAAGCAAAGGGCTAGCTGTGCAGGACAGCTTTGGAAGACAGAGTTAGGAAGAAGAGGGACTCTCTGTTTGGGAAATGGGGGAGGGGCAAGCAAAGCCTCTCTGACCCTTTCCCAACTGCAGCAGGACCTTCTTAGAAAGGTCTCCCCACTTTGCTCCTGGGGAGGGCTGGACTGTGGGTCCAAGCTGATTAAGTAGAGGGGTGGAGGAGCCCTCACTGTAGCTAGGGAAAGTCCTGTCTTTCCCCTCACTGACAAACATGAAGCAGTTGACTCCTGCTACACCTTTGCCAGCACCCCAGCCCTTCCACCATGCTCCTACCTGGCTGGAGGTTCCTCTTGCCCATGAGACCCACAAAGAAGTCATGCATGTCACCTGCATAAAAAGGGCCAACATGGTCAGCCATCAAGATGAGGGATTGATGTCTTTCCCCAGACAGGTGTCAAGACTTCTGAGGTCGGGTTCTGGCTTCTGTTTCTGTATCCCACCACAGCTTGCCTCCCCACGGTTAGCAGGCTATCCCCTTAGCCCACCCTCTCTGTCTACCTCCCTCTCCCTCACCTTCCAAGAGCTCTAAAATTCTCCCACCCAGCGAGTGCCCGATTTAGAATCTTCACAGCCACCAAGAGATCCTCTTGAAATGCACCACCACGCCCGTGGAGGAAGACCTCACCAGGCCCCCCACACCTGCTTCCTCTGGCCCCCAGGGGCGTCTCACACTCTGTAGAGGCTAACTGAGCAGTTGCAGCTGGGATGCTGTGTGCTCCAGTAGAACCGGGGCCAACCAACATAGTCACTGGGCTCTGTGCCCATGGAGTTCTGGGCAAGTAATCAGCAGAGGTCGGGAGGGAGAGGAGGCTACTCACGTTTCTGGGGAAGTGGCGACTCCTTAGGACCTGTGAAGCAAGAACAAGCATGTAACTGAGGAATGGGATCTGCAAAGAAATGATTGGAGGGGGTTCAGATAACAACCCTCAATCATTCATGAAGCCATCTCCAGTCTCCTTCCCTCCTGAGGGTCTCCCAGATCTATTTAATCTTCAGAATCCTGCTCCCCAAACCCCTTTCCCTGGGGCTGTATCCTACCTACGCTGGCCTTGCTCAGCATCTTGAGCAATCCATCCAGGGAGACCATGCGGCTATCATAGAGTCTTCGGAGCAATGATGGGGGCAGCTGGTAGAGATTTGAGTCCTTCTGGAGAAGAGAGACAAAGAGGGCCAAGGAGGAGGCTCACCCCCAGTCCTCTCACTCTTTTCGCACAAGAAATGGCCTCTTCCTGAGCTCCTCACGGCTGAACCTGACATCCTATTTCTTTCCGGATTTCCTCTGGTTCACACTAGAAGAGAAGTGGGCTCTCAAACTGTGGTCCGTGAACTAGCAGCATAACCGCTGGGAGTTTATTAAAAATACCTAAACTTGGTCCTATACCAGACCAACTGAGACAAAATCTGAGTCTTAACCAGGCTCCCAGGTGATTCATAGACATAGCAAGATTTGGGAGGCACATGTAGAGGGAACACATTGGGTATCCCTGTAGGCCGACCAACTGTCCCAGTTTGCCCAGGTGTATGGGGCTTTCAGTGCTCAAGCTGGGACAGTCCTGGGAAAACCAGGACAGTTGGTCATGCTATCTCCCAAGCTCAAAGGGGACAGACTCCTGGGGCCCCCTCGCAGCTCCTGCCACCTCTCAGTGAAAAGGGCCTTTGGTTCTTTTCACTCTGGCACATCCAGAAACAGTCTGACCAAGGATACGATTGCCCCACTAATCGAATGAGCCAGGAATTTCCGAGAAATGTCATAAGACAGAGCTAGTATGCTCTGGTCCGTGCTCCATGATTGAGCCACAGACAGGACTTGGTCCTGAGGACACGTGGGTGTAGGCACCCGGGGCCGCCAGCCATCCTGGAATCGCCCCACTCTCCACTGAGTCCGTGGGTGTTTCTCTCCCTGTGTTCCCCACCGCCGCTCCCTCTCTTCTTTTCCATTGGTTTCTGCCTGTGGTTTTCTGTCTCTCTCCCCGCCACCCTGCCCCATATTTAGAATTTCAGAAGGCAGCGTGCTCAGATGAAGCCTCTTCCCCTCCACAGCTGAACCCCATTGTAGCCCTGATGCTGAGCAGGGGTTCTTAATCATCTTGGTGGTTTCACACATGCCAACCTGGTTGCCCAGGCACACATACATCCTACCCCTGTCTCATCCCAATTTCTCTCATCCTCAAGGACCTGTAGGGAGAAGGGGCAGGAAGGCAACCTCTCTTTCACTGGACAAGAGGGGCAAGGTCGCAAAGCACATTCGTCTCAGAGTAACAGACCCAGATATTCCGTCTCCAGCTGGAACTTTGGCTCCGAACAGTGTCCAGCCTTTGTCTGGCACTTGCTCTGTGTTTTTTGAACTGGTTCTGGTCTTTTGGAGCTGCTGCAGCGGCTACCACCTGCAAGGCTGCCAGCCCATCATGCCTTGGGACACCCTACCAGCTAGACAAAAGCTGATGATGTCTCTCTTTGCCCAGCCCACAGCTTCCCACACAACCACTTCCCCAAATTGTTCAAATACTCTGCGTACCTCCTGTAATGAGATGCTAAACAGACCCAAGCTGGAGAGGCAGTTAGACTTCACATGCTGAATTTGTAATAAGTCCCACCTGTAATCATCTTAAAAGCACTCGTACCAATGTAATTGCTGTCTTTTCAAAACCTTGAAAAGACTTCCTCCTTGTTCTCCCCCAGTAACCCTATTCTGACAACTCCTATTCTTCTTCTTAGAGGAACTTCAGAAATTGGGGCCCAATGTGTTTTGTGATTTTTTGTTTCCTATCCTGACTAAGCAGAGGCTAGAGGGGGACATGGGACAGGAGGAAAGAAAGGGTTGGGATCTTAGGAGCACCTGAGGTTACTGAGGGTGGAAGAGCAGAGGATAAGGGAATTTATGTGAATTTTTTAAACAACATAATACATAAAACTGACAGGTAACAAAGAATACAAACGACTGTTTGGGAGAGAAATTCTGACTGTTTCATACCATCTGGTCAGTGAGGAAGACCTGCCCCTCTGCAAAGGGACAGAAACTGAGACCACCTTATCCAGCACCATCCACTCACCAGGTCACCAGACAATCAAACAAGCAATGTTTCAGTGGGCACCTTTTACACACAAGGTGTCAAAGACATGCAAAGGGACAGAGACACTGACAGACATACTGGGAGAACATGAGGCCCCCAGAGAGGCAGGGCAGTCCAGCCCCTCTGGCGGATAATCCAAGTAACTCCCCACCCGCCCATCCCACCTTCCTCCCTACAGAGGTGGGACAGGCAGAGTGTGGCCCCCATGACAGTGTCTGGTATTCTGCCAGGGTGGCAAACCAGAGGGGGAGCCTTACCTTGCTGTGACCCCCACTGGGCCCCACCTGCTCCTGTGACTCCTCACAGACCGCACCAAAACTCCGAGCTGAGCTGAGGGCCAGGATGACTGCAAACAGCAGGACGCCCCGCATGATGCCTAGGAAGACAGAGAAACAGGACAGGGGAGGCAGGGAGGAGGAGGACGCAACTTATGTGCAAACGCAGGAGGCATTCACCACCAGTACCCTGCCTCCCCAGCCCCCACTCTCCCACCCCAGCCTTGGTCAGGGAGAGTCTCTGAGCTGGAGGGGCTCAGTCTCCTGGCCTCTCTCACGTGTCCCCCCAGTCTGTGCACCTGGCAATGAGCAGTGGCCAACAATGCCGGGGGCTCCAGCTCCCCGGAGAGATAATAGACTGATGGGACCTGCACGGGTCTATTTTGTTCGTCAGCTGGAGGAGGGATCCTGAATGCTATTTTCCAGCCCTAGATATCCTAAGGCTTAGGCCAAAACTTTCTAAATATTGGAAGAATCAGTCTGTACACACAGGCTCCAGGCATCACTACATCAACCCCTATTGCCTCTTTCTGCTCACCTGCCCAGTAGCCCACTCCCTGATCAAAGGCTGCCACGTTTATTCCCTCCTGACTCCATCCCTGTCCTCTGGTGCCAGCTCCTATCCATCCAACATTCTCTGGCTTGTGCCTACCTGTGGAGCAGCTTGGAGCCTGGGACAGATGGTCTAGCAGGATCAGGGAGCTGGCCGGAAGCACTGCCCGCTCCCCACAAACGCTGCTGGTGCTGCTGCTGTGAAGAGAGAAACAGGGAGTGGAGGGACTGGGGAATGTGGCAGGAACTCCAGCCCAGCTCCCTGATAAAGACTCTGGGAGGGTCTGGGGGAGCCGGGGGAGGGGCTGAGAATCACCAATCCCAGGGTGGCTGGCAGGGCGGGAGGCTGGTGGGGGTGAAGGGGGATATAGGCTGCAGACACACGCACATACACACACACACACACCACAAACCCAGCAGTGAGCTGAGGTTATCCAGCATCTCACAGTCCAGCAGCCCTGGAGCTGGGCGCACTAAGCAATGGTGTTGCTTATGCAACTCAATAGATGAGGTCCCTGGGCTCTTTCTCCTCCATATCCATGCACCAGCTCTTTGCCTTTTAAACTTCCAGCCNTCCGGATTTCCTCTGGTTCACACTAGAAGAGAAGTGGGCTCTCAAACTGTGGTCCGTGAACTAGCAGCATAACCGCTGGGAGTTTATTAAAAATACCTAAACTTGGTCCTATACCAGACCAACTGAGACAAAATCTGAGTCTTAACCAGGCTCCCAGGTGATTCATAGACATAGCAAGATTTGGGAGGCACATGTAGAGGGAACACATTGGGTATCCCTGTAGGCCGACCAACTGTCCCAGTTTGCCCAGGTGTATGGGGCTTTCAGTGCTCAAGCTGGGACAGTCCTGGGAAAACCAGGACAGTTGGTCATGCTATCTCCCAAGCTCAAAGGGGACAGACTCCTGGGGCCCCCTCGCAGCTCCTGCCACCTCTCAGTGAAAAGGGCCTTTGGTTCTTTTCACTCTGGCACATCCAGAAACAGTCTGACCAAGGATACGATTGCCCCACTAATCGAATGAGCCAGGAATTTCCGAGAAATGTCATAAGACAGAGCTAGTATGCTCTGGTCCGTGCTCCATGATTGAGCCACAGACAGGACTTGGTCCTGAGGACACGTGGGTGTAGGCACCCGGGGCCGCCAGCCATCCTGGAATCGCCCCACTCTCCACTGAGTCCGTGGGTGTTTCTCTCCCTGTGTTCCCCACCGCCGCTCCCTCTCTTCTTTTCCATTGGTTTCTGCCTGTGGTTTTCTGTCTCTCTCCCCGCCACCCTGCCCCATATTTAGAATTTCAGAAGGCAGCGTGCTCAGATGAAGCCTCTTCCCCTCCACAGCTGAACCCCATTGTAGCCCTGATGCTGAGCAGGGGTTCTTAATCATCTTGGTGGTTTCACACATGCCAACCTGGTTGCCCAGGCACACATACATCCTACCCCTGTCTCATCCCAATTTCTCTCATCCTCAAGGACCTGTAGGGAGAAGGGGCAGGAAGGCAACCTCTCTTTCACTGGACAAGAGGGGCAAGGTCGCAAAGCACATTCGTCTCAGAGTAACAGACCCAGATATTCCGTCTCCAGCTGGAACTTTGGCTCCGAACAGTGTCCAGCCTTTGTCTGGCACTTGCTCTGTGTTTTTTGAACTGGTTCTGGTCTTTTGGAGCTGCTGCAGCGGCTACCACCTGCAAGGCTGCCAGCCCATCATGCCTTGGGACACCCTACCAGCTAGACAAAAGCTGATGATGTCTCTCTTTGCCCAGCCCACAGCTTCCCACACAACCACTTCCCCAAATTGTTCAAATACTCTGCGTACCTCCTGTAATGAGATGCTAAACAGACCCAAGCTGGAGAGGCAGTTAGACTTCACATGCTGAATTTGTAATAAGTCCCACCTGTAATCATCTTAAAAGCACTCGTACCAATGTAATTGCTGTCTTTTCAAAACCTTGAAAAGACTTCCTCCTTGTTCTCCCCCAGTAACCCTATTCTGACAACTCCTATTCTTCTTCTTAGAGGAACTTCAGAAATTGGGGCCCAATGTGTTTTGTGATTTTTTGTTTCCTATCCTGACTAAGCAGAGGCTAGAGGGGGACATGGGACAGGAGGAAAGAAAGGGTTGGGATCTTAGGAGCACCTGAGGTTACTGAGGGTGGAAGAGCAGAGGATAAGGGAATTTATGTGAATTTTTTAAACAACATAATACATAAAACTGACAGGTAACAAAGAATACAAACGACTGTTTGGGAGAGAAATTCTGACTGTTTCATACCATCTGGTCAGTGAGGAAGACCTGCCCCTCTGCAAAGGGACAGAAACTGAGACCACCTTATCCAGCACCATCCACTCACCAGGTCACCAGACAATCAAACAAGCAATGTTTCAGTGGGCACCTTTTACACACAAGGTGTCAAAGACATGCAAAGGGACAGAGACACTGACAGACATACTGGGAGAACATGAGGCCCCCAGAGAGGCAGGGCAGTCCAGCCCCTCTGGCGGATAATCCAAGTAACTCCCCACCCGCCCATCCCACCTTCCTCCCTACAGAGGTGGGACAGGCAGAGTGTGGCCCCCATGACAGTGTCTGGTATTCTGCCAGGGTGGCAAACCAGAGGGGGAGCCTTACCTTGCTGTGACCCCCACTGGGCCCCACCTGCTCCTGTGACTCCTCACAGACCGCACCAAAACTCCGAGCTGAGCTGAGGGCCAGGATGACTGCAAACAGCAGGACGCCCCGCATGATGCCTAGGAAGACAGAGAAACAGGACAGGGGAGGCAGGGAGGAGGAGGACGCAACTTATGTGCAAACGCAGGAGGCATTCACCACCAGTACCCTGCCTCCCCAGCCCCCACTCTCCCACCCCAGCCTTGGTCAGGGAGAGTCTCTGAGCTGGAGGGGCTCAGTCTCCTGGCCTCTCTCACGTGTCCCCCCAGTCTGTGCACCTGGCAATGAGCAGTGGCCAACAATGCCGGGGGCTCCAGCTCCCCGGAGAGATAATAGACTGATGGGACCTGCACGGGTCTATTTTGTTCGTCAGCTGGAGGAGGGATCCTGAATGCTATTTTCCAGCCCTAGATATCCTAAGGCTTAGGCCAAAACTTTCTAAATATTGGAAGAATCAGTCTGTACACACAGGCTCCAGGCATCACTACATCAACCCCTATTGCCTCTTTCTGCTCACCTGCCCAGTAGCCCACTCCCTGATCAAAGGCTGCCACGTTTATTCCCTCCTGACTCCATCCCTGTCCTCTGGTGCCAGCTCCTATCCATCCAACATTCTCTGGCTTGTGCCTACCTGTGGAGCAGCTTGGAGCCTGGGACAGATGGTCTAGCAGGATCAGGGAGCTGGCCGGAAGCACTGCCCGCTCCCCACAAACGCTGCTGGTGCTGCTGCTGTGAAGAGAGAAACAGGGAGTGGAGGGACTGGGGAATGTGGCAGGAACTCCAGCCCAGCTCCCTGATAAAGACTCTGGGAGGGTCTGGGGGAGCCGGGGGAGGGGCTGAGAATCACCAATCCCAGGGTGGCTGGCAGGGCGGGAGGCTGGTGGGGGTGAAGGGGGATATAGGCTGCAGACACACGCACATACACACACACACACACCACAAACCCAGCAGTGAGCTGAGGTTATCCAGCATCTCACAGTCCAGCAGCCCTGGAGCTGGGCGCACTAAGCAATGGTGTTGCTTATGCAACTCAATAGATGAGGTCCCTGGGCTCTTTCTCCTCCATATCCATGCACCAGCTCTTTGCCTTTTAAACTTCCAGCCTCAACTGCCAGGCCAAACCAATTTCTGGCAGGTCCTTCTCTGCGCCCACCCCACCACCACCACCACCAGGATGAGCAGGATCCCATCCCGGATGATTGGGTGAGTCTGGCGCCTCTCCAGTCTTCAGTTGTCCCTCTGTCCTCCTCCCAGCTGGAGCTGACCCATCGCCCTGGCCCTTAAATCTCTTAGGGTCAGCACTTCCCCCCAGTGGCTAGTGCAAAACCTCCAGCGTCTGCCTCCCTCCATCGCCTCCCAGGGCCAGTACCCCTCCCCTGGTCCTCCCACCCTGTTTCTGACCCCTGAATCAGCCTGACGTTGTTGCATCCTTCCAGGGTTCTCACTTCTATCCTTCCTGCTGTCATTTCTGAGAGATGACACGGCTAAGCTGTTCCCCTCGCCCCTGCTCCAGCATTGATCTCTTAATTGCTTCTTTTTCTCCTTTGTTTCGTTTATTTCCCACTCTGTCTCCAAACAACTCAGGCATCTTCTCCCCTGAACTTTCAAGCCTCTAGTTCATGCCCCATAGTTGAGAGGCTTCACTGTGCTCACCTCAGCCCCCCAAGGTAAGACAGCCCCAGGGGAGGGTCAGTCAGGATCTGAGACAGACCCAGAGAGAAAGAATGCCACCATAGATGAGGGGAGGTGAAGTGAAAGCCGGCTTCAGAGCAGTTGTCACTCTTAGTGTTTATTTATAATGGAGGAAGAATTTGAACATTGGCAAGGTACTTCAGCAGAGAGCAATTCAACTGATTTTCATCACCTCCACCGTGTGAGCAGGAAACATACCTATTTTCAGATGAAGGAACTGAGGCTCAAAAAGTTCAGTCACATGCTTCAGGACATATAGCTCCTGGAGAACAGCCTCAAATCCAGGTGTTTCTCACTCCCAACCTCCCCTTCATTGTACTGCACTGGTCTATACTTTGACCAGTAATGGGAGAGTTAGGTCCCCCAGAGGGGTGGGGGTCCACCTCCCGAAAAGACCTAGAGATTGGGATCGGGTACTCTTCTGTATCTTGGGATTTGGAAGAGAATCATAGCTTTGTTGCATATTTATTGTAATGATTCCTGCTCACCAGCACCTTTCCCAATCACCCTATCTAAAGTTACTACCAGTAGGGACTTCTTCCTAGGCAGTCCAGTGGTTACGACTCAGCTCCCAGTGCAGGAGCACAGGTTCAATTCCTGGTTGGGAAACTAAGGTCCCACATCCCTCTCAGCTTGGCCAGAAATTTTTAAATAAAATTCCTACCACTTTATTCTCCATATCCCCTCATTTCTTTTCTTCATACAGTACATCAAACGTACTACAAATTTACTTATAAAGTCTGTCTACCTTACCTCCCACCAGAATGTCATCTTTAGAAGGGCAAGGACTTTTCATCTGTTTGCTATTGGATTCCTAGCTTTATAGTGTTTGGCATTTAATAGGTGCTCAACAAAAATTTATTTATAAAACAAAAAAGGTAGCCTGAGTCTAGCTTCTTGCATTGCAGTCCACCGTGTGGATCTTCCATAAAGCCTCTCAAGCACTGCTAGAGTCCTGAAATGTTTCTTTCCCCAGCCCACCCACCCTCAGGCTTGGGCCATACTAAGAAGTCATTCTGGTTGCACGGGACTCCAACTTCATCCCCAAGTGAGGGTAGCAGCTAAGTCATGTTCCTGCATGCTCATATGCTCAGTGTTCGACTCTTTGAGACCCCATGGAATTATGTGAGAGTCCACTGGGGCCTCATGTAATTACCCAGCTAATTACTTGGCTCTCTGGGGAAACCATGGACCCGGACTCAGCATTGGGATAAAGGGTAGAAGGGGAAGGTTGTTTACATGTAAATAATATGACTGGTTCATGCCTTTGAGAAGTTCAGGTGCTATTTTTAATTGGACCTGGACATCTCCCACCTCCTCCCCTCCTCTCTCACCAATCTGGAAAAGGAGGTCCAGGCCATACAGGTTGGACTGATTTAGCAGGGCAGGAGGAAGAACATATTAGATGAGGGCCAAGGACTAAAGTCTCCTGGGTCCCATCTCTATGTCAGCCTCCTGCCCTCCACCTCCCCATTCATCCCTGCCCCCACGCCCTGGTACCAGGGAAGCAAGGCTTCAGCAAAGGTCCAACATGAATAATGTCCTTTGATGATAAGGCATCTCACAGGATGGCAGGAGCCAAGGATTGGGGGAAGCAAGGGAATGGCAGGGAAAATTGATCACCCCTTGATCTCTGGGATTAGCAAAGACTTGAAAGAGCTGGTGCTAAGTCAGAGAGGTGATGAAGGAGGGAGGCAAGGACAGGCTGGGCTTCACCTTGCCCACAGATCATATGCAAATAGCATGTCAAGCAGGTGCTGCAGCTCAAAGAAACTGGGTGTTTTTTCCTTTGAACGCTTGTGACTTGAGCCATGTCTCAGACACTGTCACTGGCCTAGAGGAGCAGAAACCCTAGAAGGATCCCCTCTGGGGCCCACCCCTCTCTTTACTGCTGATTCAGGTTGGAGGTGACGCCAGGAAGTGGGGGAGTTGAGATGAGAAGAGCTAGTCAGCCCATCCCAGGGGTCGGGTGGAGTGTGTACTTGTGCACATGAGATGGCCTGTGTATGTCCACCACCTGCACAGCTTGCAGGGCAACATGTGGACCCCTTCAATATCCTAGAGGGGTGCTGCGGGCTGTGGTGGGAGGGGCTAGAGCCACATGTGACACTGGGTGGAGAGATACCGGCGAGGAATGGAAGGATGCCAAACCCCCTGGCCAGGACACAGCTGGGAGACAGCCTGCAGGATGAGGAACAGGAGTCCCTCAGAGCCTGCAGCAGAATGGGTCCGGGCCAGGAGAGCTGAGCGAGAGCTGGTTTGTGCCACGAGACAGCAGAATGACTCCTCGTTGGGGTTAGGGGGTACTGGGATGACTTGTGCCTATCAGAGGCTCAAACAGCCAAGACTGAGAGAGATGGACTGGTGATGGGGAGTGGGAGGCAGAGCTTCAACTTCTCCCATCATGATGCAACCACTTCAAGCCCTATGACAAGGGTAGGGAAACATTCCCTATAGGCTTCAAGGGATGAAAACACATGCTGTTGAATTCCAGAAGAAAAGAGAAGCAGAGACAGGAAAGAGGAGGGAGGGAGGGAGAGATGGGAGAGTAAAGAAGAGAGGATCCCCACATGCCTTCCTTAGACTAGCATCCATCCACATGACTGATGGGGGAGGACAGGAATGAGGTCAGGAACCCTCCCCCCTCACTCTCCCCCTATCCCTAGCCCGGAGAGCTGACAGTGCCTTCAGCCCTGGGAAAGGAAAAGCAGGATAGGGAGCAGCAGCTGCAGATTCTCCTGAAATTGCTTCTGAAAATGACCAGACACTTCACTGGGAAAGTGATGACAATTTGGGCCCTGGGAGCAGGAGATGAGGCAGGAGCTGGGGCGGTCAGTCTCTGGTCACCAGCCCCTCTCGGCCTGATTCTGAGAAGTCAAAGATGGGGGATCTGTTGGGGCAGTGGAAGGGTGGCCGGAGCCCCAGCTCAGGACAGAGTCCCCTTACCAGTGACAGCTCTGGACCCTCACCCACGGGGAAGAGCTGCCTCCCTGGGCCCTATGTCAGCTCAGGGCAGGCTGTGCCAGGACTCAGGGCCGGCTTGTGCCCTGAGCGCTAGATTCATCTGCAGGCAAGATGAGGAGTTAACCAGGTCTCCTGCCAGCAGATCACCTGGGGCGTGAGCTGCCTGCTGATGGAAGCTGAGGTGGAGGGAGACCCCGTCCTCAAGGCACAGTGAGCTCAGCGGAGGCAGGGAAGAGGCAGGGAAGGCAGAGATCGTGGAAGGAGGCAGAGCCGCCCAGACAGAAACAAAGGCAGCCATGTGAGGCAGCCTCACAAGTGGGGATTCACACCTTACTACAAACAAAGGGGCTGCCTGCTCCCTAAAGGTAGAGACCAGAGCAGAAAAGGCTGAGACAATACAGCATCTAGGAGGAGACAGATATAGAGGAAGTGGGGGGATATTTAAAGTATGATGCAAAATATTACGTGTTAACATTAGTCAGAGCCCACAGAAATGGGGACAATGAGATGGTGTGAGACAGCTGGAAACCAAGAAATAATGTCAATGGCACATGGAAAACAAATGAAGACAAGAGGGAAGACGTCAGTCATGGGGATGAGAGAGTCTGAGTGGGGGCGCGGCCCCCTGTCAAGTGCCACCAGCTGTAGGCCCCAGCTGTGGGGCAGTGATTAGCAAGGTGACTGTTGGCAGCAGCCTGACATCTCTGGTGCATGGAAAAGTGGGGGGTACCAGGGGGCAGGTGTGATGAAGTCCAGTGCTGAGCTTGGGATGGAGGGGACCATGCGTGGAGCAATGGACCCTGCTCACTTCTGCTCACATGAGCCCCCTCAGCCTTGAGTGCCCTTTCAGGCTAAATCTCGAAAGGATCCCAGTATCTGATGAGACAGAGATCCTCACTTCTTCCCTCCAGGGACGCACTTAATGAATCAGCTCATTGGCCACCTGCGACCTGGGCACCATCCTGGACTGCCCCGCCCCCACCTCGGTCTCTCCAGACCCCGCCAGAGCTCAGCCGGTCAAGGAGCCCAGAGACAATTTCCCTTCTTTTTCATTCTTATTGTCTGCATTATCTGGCTCCAAGGAGCCCCAGTAGAGGAAAGGGAGGGGGCAGAAGGTCTAAGTACAAGCTGGTGGAAGGATGGGGGAATAGGGACCCACCCACATGATCAAACGTTTGCAAAGTCTCTTGTCATATTATTAGTGGGCAAAGAGGCTGAGGGTGGGAGGAAGCTAACTTTGCAGAGAGTTCTGGAAAGGTTTGGGAGAAGCAAGGTCCTCTTCAGGGGTTCTTCAGTCTCTGACCCCACAGCCCATCATGGGGTTCAGACTCAAGATACCCCCACAAAGGTGGGCAGGTGGGGGTGGGGCCGGTGCCCATCCAGGAGGAAGAAACTGCTGCACCTCCTCATTGTACAGTCACCNGGAGGGAGGGAGAGATGGGAGAGTAAAGAAGAGAGGATCCCCACATGCCTTCCTTAGACTAGCATCCATCCACATGACTGATGGGGGAGGACAGGAATGAGGTCAGGAACCCTCCCCCCTCACTCTCCCCCTATCCCTAGCCCAGAGAGCTGACAGTGCCTTCAGCCCTGGGAAAGGAAAAGCAGGATAGGGAGCAGCAGCTGCAGATTCTCCTGAAATTGCTTCTGAAAATGACCAGACACTTCACTGGGAAAGTGATGACAATTTGGGCCCTGGGAGCAGGAGATGAGGCAGGAGCTGGGGCGGTCAGTCTCTGGTCACCAGCCCCTCTCGGCCTGATTCTGAGAAGTCAAAGATGGGGGATCTGTTGGGGCAGTGGAAGGGTGGCCGGAGCCCCAGCTCAGGACAGAGTCCCCTTACCAGTGACAGCTCTGGACCCTCACCCACGGGGAAGAGCTGCCTCCCTGGGCCCTATGTCAGCTCAGGGCAGGCTGTGCCAGGACTCAGGGCCGGCTTGTGCCCTGAGCGCTAGATTCATCTGCAGGCAAGACGAGGAGTTAACCAGGTCTCCTGCCAGCAGATCACCTGGGGCGTGAGCTGCCTGCTGATGGAAGCTGAGGTGGAGGGAGACCCCGTCCTCAAGGCACAGTGAGCTCAGCGGAGGCAGGGAAGAGGCAGGGAAGGCAGAGATCGTGGAAGGAGGCAGAGCCGCCCAGACAGAAACAAAGGCAGCCATGTGAGGCAGCCTCACAAGTGGGGATTCACACCTTACTACAAACAAAGGGGCTGCCTGCTCCCTAAAGGTAGAGACCAGAGCAGAAAAGGCTGAGACAATACAGCATCTAGGAGGAGACAGATATAGAGGAAGTGGGGGGATATTTAAAGTATGATGCAAAATATTACGTGTTAACATTAGTCAGAGCCCACAGAAATGGGGACAATGAGATGGTGTGAGACAGCTGGAAACCAAGAAATAATGTCAATGGCACATGGAAAACAAATGAAGACAAGAGGGAAGACGTCAGTCATGGGGATGAGAGAGTCTGAGTGGGGGCGCGGCCCCCTGTCAAGTGCCACCAGCTGTAGGCCCCAGCTGTGGGGCAGTGATTAGCAAGGTGACTGTTGGCAGCAGCCTGACATCTCTGGTGCATGGAAAAGTGGGGGGTACCAGGGGGCAGGTGTGATGAAGTCCAGTGCTGAGCTTGGGATGGAGGGGACCATGCGTGGAGCAATGGACCCTGCTCACTTCTGCTCACATGAGCCCCCTCAGCCTTGAGTGCCCTTTCAGGCTAAATCTCGAAAGGATCCCAGTATCTGATGAGACAGAGATCCTCACTTCTTCCCTCCAGGGACGCACTTAATGAATCAGCTCATTGGCCACCTGCGACCTGGGCACCATCCTGGACTGCCCCGCCCCCACCTCGGTCTCTCCAGACCCCGCCAGAGCTCAGCCGGTCAAGGAGCCCAGAGACAATTTCCCTTCTTTTTCATTCTTATTGTCTGCATTATCTGGCTCCAAGGAGCCCCAGTAGAGGAAAGGGAGGGGGCAGAAGGTCTAAGTACAAGCTGGTGGAAGGATGGGGGAATAGGGACCCACCCACATGATCAAACGTTTGCAAAGTCTCTTGTCATATTATTAGTGGGCAAAGAGGCTGAGGGTGGGAGGAAGCTAACTTTGCAGAGAGTTCTGGAAAGGTTTGGGAGAAGCAAGGTCCTCTTCAGGGGTTCTTCAGTCTCTGACCCCACAGCCCATCATGGGGTTCAGACTCAAGATACCCCCACAAAGGTGGGCAGGTGGGGGTGGGGCCGGTGCCCATCCAGGAGGAAGAAACTGCTGCACCTCCTCATTGTACAGTCACCTCCAGACAATTATTCCCCTTCTTCTTGCAGCTCAGTTTGCCAGCTCCACCACCCCCAGGGCCCTGGATGACCTTGACCGTCAAGCTGCCCTCCTTGAACTTCACTGAGAACCTGGAGTGGGAACAGATAGAAAGGCAAAGCTAGCACCCTCGTCCCCTCACCCCTTCTTCTGTATTTTCACAGTGGCTTCCCCTCCCCTGCTTGAGGCAAGTACACTCCCCCCTCCTACTCCCCAGCCCCCTATGCCAGCAGACTCGAGGCCACAGGGAACTGGGGTGGCCCTGACCTGACACAGTACACTGCACTTTCTGAGAGGCCAAATTTTCCCGGTCACAGTGACCGCCAGCTTGGTCTTCTGCCCCAAGCCATCCCTCACCCCCCGCTCACAGCCTTACTCCTCAGTCACGGTGACCGGAAGCTGTATCTGCGTAGCATCCAGCGTAGTCCGGTATATTTTGGTCAGCAGTTCAATCACGTGCTCACTGACCAGCAGGAAGTCCCCCTTGGAGCCCACAGAGGAGATCTTAGGGAGGGGAGAAAACAGCAGGGATGGGATTCATTTTTTTCTCCTAGGAGCAGCTTGGGAGATATCCAAGGCCCAGAGTGAGAGGTCTGGTCCCCCTCGCCTCCAGCTCGGCCTGGCCCTGTTATGCCCACCATCTTCTCCAGGCTGGGCTCTGCCCCCACCCAGCTCTGATACCTCGCTCAGATGCAAGCTAAAAAGCCCATCCTTCAAGCTGGTGACTGACACCCTGGCCAAACTGTTTAGCGGGATGACAGCCTTGGCCTGAGGATTCTTGGTGTCTGTGATGATCACATGCCCCTTGGTCAGGAGGAGGATTCGAGAGGAAGTCTAGGGACAGAAGAGGAAAAGGTGAGGGAAGGTGGCGATTAGTCCTCTTCCTTCTGGCGACCAGCCAGGGCTCTGGATCAGGCTGTGGGGCTGGGGGTGAGGGGGTCAGGGTGTGGGCCTTCACCTTGCCGTTGCCACGATTGACCTTCATCACAGTCTCAGCCATCAGAATAGGCCCTTCTTCCCCACCCTTCAGCTTCTGTAGCTTGGGGTTTCTTTGCAGCCCGATGTAGTCACCGTGAAATGGAATAGGGACACTGAGAACACACAAAAAGCACGCAGTGGAGTAAAGGTCCTTACCTCGAGCACCTAGCGTCCTTGCACCTCCCCCACGGAGTTCCCATCTCAGTCCTCCCGTCTCCATCCCCCATCTTCCAGCGTATCCTCTGTCTCAGTGGCTCTTAGATGTCATCCAGGACCAACATCAGCATCTCCTGGAACCTGGTTAGAAAGACAAATTCTCCATCCCCTCCCTAGACCTCCTAAATCAGAAACTCTGGGGAGGGCACGCAGCCATCTGGTTGTTATCCAGCCTACCAGGTGACTCCGATGCACACTGAATTTTGAGGACTACAGCATTATCCTTCCTGGGGAAGCTTCTCTTCGCTCTTAATGAAGCTGTACAGGGTCTGGGAGGTCCTCACCTCTGGGGGTACGAAGCCTTTTTGTCCTTGAATAGCTCGCTGGCACAGAGCTTCTCCCTCAGGACCTCTACCTGCTTCGGGGACAGATGATCCCGGAATTTCTTGCACTGTGATGGGGGAGGGGAAGGAGCTAAGGTCATGGAGGAAGAGAGCAGAGCTGGGGTGTGAGGTGGGGCGAACACTGAGAGACATGTAGGGAGAGGGACAGGGACTGGAAAGAGACAGAGTTGAAAGGACAGGGAGCAGATACTTGGGGGAGGGCTGGAGGAGCACTGGAGAGAGGGGGAGCTGTGGGGTGCTGGGGGAGGGAATGGAAACTATCACATTCAAGCCCCAGAAGGGCGGCGCACCCAGCGCACAGCCTCAGGCATAGTCCCAGACAGGAGCGCAAGAGTATTTCTGAACAGAACACTGTGCTAAGTGAAGTAAGCCAGATGAAAGGACAAATGTGGTGTGATTTCACGTATATGAAGTACCTAGAATAGTCAAATTCATAGAAACAAAGAGTAGATGATGGGTTCCAGGGACTGAGCGGATGGAGGAACAGAGGGTTTTCCCTTAACATGTACAGAGTTTCAGTCTGAAATGATGGAAAAAAGTATGGAAATGGATAGTGGTGATGGTCACACAACAGTGTGAATGCCCTTAATGCCACTGAACTGTATATTTTAAAATGGTTAAAATGGGGACTTCCCCGGTGGTCCAGTAGCTGACTCTACCTTCCAATGCAGGAGGCCCCAATTGGATCCCTGGTCAGGAAACTAAGATCCCACATGCTGCAGGATGTGACCAAAAGAATTTTTTCATTGGTTAAAGTGGTAAATGTTATGTGTTACCACCATAAACAAAAAAATCTTTTGGAGTGGAAGAGGGAAGGAGAAGAGGAAAATCAGAAGAAAAAAAAGACAAATGAAGCGAAGAGTTGCCTGGGCGCCAGGAGAGCTGCCCAGGCCCCACTCACCTTCCATTGGTGGAAGAGCCTCTGGAGCTCATGGTTGGCTGTGTTGAAGTGCTTGTAAGGGGCAGATGGCCACTTTTTGTCCAAGATGCTGGCAGAAGGCAAATTGTTCTTCAACCCCAGTAGGAATTTCTGTACCTGGGTTGGGAACAAGGGGGTTGGGAGTGGGATGATGAGAAGACCTCGTGATAGACAAACTTGCACCCAGATCCTGCTCCTTCAACGAGGAAGGCCACCACAGGGAGAAGCAACAAGTGGAGCTGAGGAGGTGGAAGCGAGTCCACTCCCCCTCTCTTTCAGTGTGAATGTAGGCTTGAGGCTGGGCGGCAGGAGCATGAATGGCAGATGGAAGGCAGAGATGGGTTAGATTCAAGCAGATACCTTCTAACCATTTTAGTGAGGTAGGAGGAGCCAATATGGAAACTGGCCTTAATATCGTGCTCCTGCAGTTTCCTATTCTCAAGACTCTGAGCTGTTTACAGGTGGCTGCCCCACTGTGTCAGCTATGGGACAGGTACCAAATCTTCCCACCTCTCTGCTCAGTCAAGCCCAACACTGCAACCTGGCAGTGTCCTGGTTGCATTGCCTCTAGGCCTCTGTTCAAAGTTCTCTACTTATAATCCAACCTCATGTCATGAGATCCCCTGTGTTACCCTGGCACACTAACCAGACTGGACTGCTTGCCCTGCCCTCTGCCCAGCCCGTGTACTACCACTCTCTGCCTTAGCTAATGCTGCTCTCAGCTCAACTCTGCCAACCCAGATTCCACTTATCCTTTGAGACAGAGCTCAAAGCCCCCCCAGAGTCCCCGGGCCAGGTGCCTCTCCTTGGAAGCCCCTTAGAACTTTGTCTACGCTTCTGGCTTTTGTGCTACTGTTATATCTGCATGGCAATCTTCCCCCTCTTCTATAGGGCAAGTCTCTGGGAGTCAGGGCCCCAGGTCCTGGGTGTTTTCACCAGTCAACATCATTGAGAATCTGCTCTGTGTTGATATTGTTCTAAGTATGGGGACACAGCAGTCAACAGAATAAACAGAGTCTCTTCTCACTGAGTCTACATCCTACTAGGACTGGAGAAGGAGACAGCCCACAAGCAAATAAGCACAGAACACAACGTTAAAGAATTCTGTGCGCTATGATACAAAAAAAGCGGACCTGAGACAGGAATGAGAGGCCGCATATTCCAGACACAGAAGGAAAGCCAGTGCGACTGGCCTGAGTGAGAGGAGAGAAGATCAGAAAATTGGTTGGCCGAAGACAGATCATAAAGGGCCTTGTAGGCTGTGATAGCGAATCTGGCTTTTATGTGGAGTGAAACAGAACACCATTAAAGAGTTTTAGAAGAGTGACATAATCTGACTTATGAGTTTACATTCTGTTTAATTTTAAAAATGTAATACAATTTATTTTCCTATTTTGAAAATTTTTTAATTTGCATGAAAGTTGAAAAAAGATTACAGTGAGCATACTTCTTAACTAATTCACATACTGAGAGTAACTTACCCTATCTTTGCACTCTCTCTAACACACACTTCTATTCAAATGCACATAAATATATAAATACACACATATGTACAAATCTTGGATACTATAGCATCCTAAAATAGGTCACAGTTATCATGACATTTTTTTCCTGAAACTTAAGCACACACTTAAATATGTGCTTATCCCAGCTCTTACCATACACCAGCTGTGAAATGTTCATGTTGAACTCTTGTGACCCCGTGGACTGTGACCTGCCAGGCTCCTCTGTCCATGCGATTCTCCAGGCAAAAATACTGGAGTGGGTTGCCATTTCCTTCTACAGGGGATCTCCCCAACCCAGGGATTGAACCCAGATCTTCTGCATTGCAAGCAGTTTTTTAATTGACTGAGCTACGAGGGTAGCCCCCTTTCTGGGTCTTACTTTTTAACAATAAAATGGGTTTATTTTAAAGGAACATATACTTTGAATGGGCTTCCCAGGTGGCACTAGTAGCAAGAACCTACCTGCCAATTCAGGAAACATAAAGGATACAGGTTCAATCCCTGGGTCAGGAAGANTAAACAGAGTCTCTTCTCACTGAGTCTACATCCTACTAGGACTGGAGAAGGAGACAGCCCACAAGCAAATAAGCACAGAACACAACGTTAAAGAATTCTGTGCGCTATGATACAAAAAAAGCGGACCTGAGACAGGAATGAGAGGCCGCATATTCCAGACACAGAAGGAAAGCCAGTGCGACTGGCCTGAGTGAGAGGAGAGAAGATCAGAAAATTGGTTGGCCGAAGACAGATCATAAAGGGCCTTGTAGGCTGTGATAGCGAATCTGGCTTTTATGTGGAGTGAAACAGAACACCATTAAAGAGTTTTAGAAGAGTGACATAATCTGACTTATGAGTTTACATTCTGTTTAATTTTAAAAATGTAATACAATTTATTTTCCTATTTTGAAAATTTTTTAATTTGCATGAAAGTTGAAAAAAGATTACAGTGAGCATACTTCTTAACTAATTCACATACTGAGAGTAACTTACCCTATCTTTGCACTCTCTCTAACACACACTTCTATTCAAATGCACATAAATATATAAATACACACATATGTACAAATCTTGGATACTATAGCATCCTAAAATAGGTCACAGTTATCATGACATTTTTTTCCTGAAACTTAAGCACACACTTAAATATGTGCTTATCCCAGCTCTTACCATACACCAGCTGTGAAATGTTCATGTTAAACTCTTGTGACCCCGTGGACTGTGACCTGCCAGGCTCCTCTGTCCATGCGATTCTCCAGGCAAAAATACTGGAGTGGGTTGCCATTTCCTTCTACAGGGGATCTCCCCAACCCAGGGATTGAACCCAGATCTTCTGCATTGCAAGCAGTTTTTTAATTGACTGAGCTACGAGGGTAGCCCCCTTTCTGGGTCTTACTTTTTAACAATAAAATGGGTTTATTTTAAAGGAACATATACTTTGAATGGGCTTCCCAGGTGGCACTAGTAGCAAGAACCTACCTGCCAATTCAGGAAACATAAAGGATACAGGTTCAATCCCTGGGTCAGGAAGATCCCCTGGAGGAGGGCAGGGCAACCCACTCCAGTATTCTTGCCTGGAGAATCCTATGGACAGAGGAGCCTGGTGGGCTACAGTCCATAGGGATGCAAAGAATCGGACACAACTGAAATGACTTAGCATGCATACTTTGAATAAAAATTCTCTGGGTGTGTTTAACTAAACTAGGTGAGAAAACCAAGTGAAAGTGAAAGTTGGTTGATCACTTCCAACTCTCTGTGACCGCATGGACTATACAGTCCATGGATTTCTCCAGGCCAGAATACTGGAGTGGGTAGCCTTTCCCTTTTCCAGAGGATCTTCAGGTGCTGTTTAATTGTAAATAGATTGATATAAGATTGGACCAATATTTTATATGTACAACTTTAGTATGTAAGGTTTTCGTGCTTTAAAAAAAAAAGTTCAATAAATTAATTAATTAAAAATAGAATAAAATGGGGGAAATGTGAGGACCTACCTCACAGGGTTGTTGAAACCATTCAAATTAATGCTTGTAAAGGGCTTAGCGTATAGTTAAGTGATCCCCGCCCCCCCCCCAAAATAGTAGGTATTAGCATTAGTAGCATTAGCTAAGTAGGTAATAGTATAGGCAAAGTAATGGCCTAGTCAGAAACACTGGGGCAATCAGTGCCCAATGGCCCCCTGCAAGCAGACTTCCATAGTGGGTTTGATTTACTGAAATGCTGGTTTAAACCCAGCAGCTCCTGTGGTGACATTCTGCAGATGCCTGATAATACGCAGGTGAGAGTGAAGGCAGATGAGAGGTCAATCAGGTGATAAGAGCAAAACCAGATTACAGGCTCAGGTGTGCATCAGGAAGGCACGTAGTCTGGCGAGACAGACAAGCTGGAGCCTGCCTGAGGAGAGCCCGGCAAGGGTAGAGGCCCGGGAGGAAGATGACGGAGCTTCCCTGAGACAGGGCGGAGGACACAGTGAAGACTCAGGGAGGCGAGGAGGAGGCCCAGAGCCCCATCCCTCAACTCAGCCAAGGGAACAGAGAGGAGCACCAGTGACTGCATCTCAAGTCTCTGTGAGCAAAGTCAGTAAGAGTCCTAACAACCGTCAATGGCCAAAGCAACCGAGGTCAGTTCAGAGTCACTCCGGCCCTCTGTCCAAAATTGCCCGCTCTTCTCTCTGGTATTTCTTTCCCAAGGTCTCACTGGAAGTCCTGCTCCCCCCATCTGGTTTCCCTCCAACACCTCTCAGAAGCACCATCACTGTTGGAGATATGTCTCTGGCAATCACCCTCTCTGTCCCCATTTTCCTCTCACTGGAAACTGTGCATAGTTTGAACCTCCAGGCCTGCTCCTGACTTCTTCCTGCTCACCTCGACCTGAGTCTTCTTGAATCAAGATCTTTCCTGAGGTTCACTTCCAGCCTTGCCTGCTACAGTGTCCGAAGAGATAGAAGGAAGATACCATTCCTCCACCATCACCCCCTCAACCCGAAAATGAATTTCGGGAGGTTGGGTTACTTAGCCCTGTGTGTGTCCTCTCTCTGCTCTTCCATGAGGCTCAGACTCTTCAACTCTCATTAACCACCCAGCCCCAGTCTCTTCCCCAGCCTGTTCACCATGGACTAGTCGGTGGATGTGCTGGGACCCCTTCCTGCCACAGGTTGCTGCAGTGTCCATTCACGCCAAAACATGCTCTGATCCTATTCCTGGGTCCTAGGCACTGGGGCCGGCCTCCTACAGCCCTATCCCCTCACAGACAGAGGAGGGGCTTCCCAGGTGGCTCAGTGGTAAAGAATCCACCTGCCAAGCAGGAGACTCAGGTTCGATCCCTGGGTCAGGAAGATCCCCTGGAGAAGGAAATAGCAACCCACTCCAGTAATCTTGCCTGCGAAATCCCATGGACAGAGGAGCCTAGTGGGCTATAGTCCACAGAGTTGCAAAGAGTCAGACAGGACTTAGCAAGTAAACAGCAGCAGCAGCAGCAGACAGAGGAGGCTCTTGGGGAAAAGCTTCAGATCACCTCATCTTGAGCCCCACACACTTCCTCTTCCCAATCTGTCCCTCCCTCCTCAATGCCCTGTTTCCCTCCTCAACCCCCACCACTTACCATGCTCTTGTAGATGAAATTCGACAAGATGAGGGCAGCCCCTGACCGGAAGTACTTTCGATAATTCTTTCGGGCCTGGCAGGGACAAACAAGAAAGAAGCCAAAGTAAAGACAGTGAGTTCTACCTGGAAGATAGAAGATAGGCTGAGAAGAGGTTCTATTCTTCAATCACACAAAGAATAGAGTAAGGTAAAGAGCTGAGACTCTTAACTGGAGGGAGAGAGTGAAGTCAGACAAGTGGGCAACCAGGAGGACACTCAGAGCAGAAGGCAGAGCTAAGTCAGAAACACACCCAGGTATGTGTTCAGATCTCCCCAAGATGCATCCACGCTCCCGGACACACACAGAGCAGACCCAGAAACACGCCCAGACACAGACATGCGGTCACATAGAGATGTGTCATGGATTGGGGCAGGATCTGCTCTCTGCTACTCTTCCCCTGCCACCCTTGGGCTTCCCAGGGGGCGCTAGTGGTAAAGAACCCGCCTGCCAATGCAGGAGCCGTGGTTTCAGCTCCTGGGTCAGGAAGATCCCCTGGAGAAGGGCGTGGCAACCCACTTCAGTATTCTTACCTGGAGAATCCCCATGGACAGAGGACCCTAGTGGGCTACAGTCCATAGGGTCTTAAAGAGTCAAACATGACTCAGTGACTTGGCACACACCCATTCTTCCCCCTACTCCAGCAGCTGGCACAGGGAGCCATGTGTGGGGGTGAAACCCCTCTCTCCTCCCCATTACCTTCCACCCTCTCACAAAAGCCTGGATCAACACCGTTGACGCCTTCATCTTCCCGTAGCGTTTCTTTTGCTGTAGAAACAATGAGCCTGTTAGAGAAACTCCACCTCCCAAACCACCTCTCTACTTCCTGCTCTCATATCAGAGTGAGGGGGATAGAACTTCAGGGATAACTGGTACCATGTTGCCCCGAAACCAGGAGGATATGACGATCTGACTCTTGCGCATCAGCTGGTAGTGGGTGCGGCAGCGCCAGCCTCGGTATGTCTTCTGTATGAGCGTGGCTAACTGCTGGAGTCGAAGGCGCCTCTGCTCTTCCAAGTAGAAAAGCTGTGGAGGGGTGCAGGGGGGCACAGAGAGGCTGGCCTGGGGGGAACCCATGGCACCAATGGCTTCCCAGACAGTGTTTTATTCAATCATGCCTTTGTCCTCTTAGTTTCCTCATCTGTGCATCCATTCATTTAATTACCCTCACATCCATGAGCCCTGACTCTTGAGCAGGCACTGTGCTAGGACTTGGACACTCAGACCGATGACTCTCAAGGAGCCCTTCTTCAGGTAGAGGTGCTCAGACCAGCAAGGCAAGCACACCTAACTTCCAGGGCCCAGGGAAGGCGGGCTGGGACCCCAAGGGGTCAGTTCCCAGGGATACAACCCCTGCAGAAAGACGTCCTCACCCACTATCCCTTCCGGGTTCTAGAAGCTCCCCTCACCCAGCCTTTCACTCAGGTGGGCTCTCCAACTCTTCCACCGTCCAGCCCCACCAAACACAAATGGCCCCTGCAACTCACAGTCTTGGGGCTTCTGATGAAGATCTTTGTCTTCCCAAAGGCCAGCTCCTCTGAGGACATGCTCAGCTCCCCCAGGACCTTCTCAACCCCCTCCCTGCCGAATCAGGTGAAGAAAGCTGTCCAGGGGCATCCCAGGGGAGGGGCCTCTCCCAGTTTTCCTCTACCTCTTCTAAGAAGGGAGAAGAGCTCGGGGCTCAATAGACTTCAGAGCCTCTGAAAAGCCATCATTCAATTCATGTCCCCCAGTAGCCATTTGCCAAACTCCAGCAATACCCATGGCACTGCTGAGGGGTCTCNCTTCAGTATTCTTACCTGGAGAATCCCCATGGACAGAGGACCCTAGTGGGCTACAGTCCATAGGGTCTTAAAGAGTCAAACATGACTCAGTGACTTGGCACACACCCATTCTTCCCCCTACTCCAGCAGCTGGCACAGGGAGCCATGTGTGGGGGTGAAACCCCTCTCTCCTCCCCATTACCTTCCACCCTCTCACAAAAGCCTGGATCAACACCGTTGACGCCTTCATCTTCCCGTAGCGTTTCTTTTGCTGTAGAAACAATGAGCCTGTTAGAGAAACTCCACCTCCCAAACCACCTCTCTACTTCCTGCTCTCATATCAGAGTGAGGGGGATAGAACTTCAGGGATAACTGGTACCATGTTGCCCCGAAACCAGGAGGATATGACGATCTGACTCTTGCGCATCAGCTGGTAGTGGGTGCGGCAGCGCCAGCCTCGGTATGTCTTCTGTATGAGCGTGGCTAACTGCTGGAGTCGAAGGCGCCTCTGCTCTTCCAAGTAGAAAAGCTGTGGAGGGGTGCAGGGGGGCACAGAGAGGCTGGCCTGGGGGGAACCCATGGCACCAATGGCTTCCCAGACAGTGTTTTATTCAATCATGCCTTTGTCCTCTTAGTTTCCTCATCTGTGCATCCATTCATTTAATTACCCTCACATCCATGAGCCCTGACTCTTGAGCAGGCACTGTGCTAGGACTTGGACACTCAGACCGATGACTCTCAAGGAGCCCTTCTTCAGGTAGAGGTGCTCAGACCAGCAAGGCAAGCACACCTAACTTCCAGGGCCCAGGGAAGGCGGGCTGGGACCCCAAGGGGTCAGTTCCCAGGGATACAACCCCTGCAGAAAGACGTCCTCACCCACTATCCCTTCCGGGTTCTAGAAGCTCCCCTCACCCAGCCTTTCACTCAGGTGGGCTCTCCAACTCTTCCACCGTCCAGCCCCACCAAACACAAATGGCCCCTGCAACTCACAGTCTTGGGGCTTCTGATGAAGATCTTTGTCTTCCCAAAGGCCAGCTCCTCTGAGGACATGCTCAGCTCCCCCAGGACCTTCTCAACCCCCTCCCTGCCGAATCAGGTGAAGAAAGCTGTCCAGGGGCATCCCAGGGGAGGGGCCTCTCCCAGTTTTCCTCTACCTCTTCTAAGAAGGGAGAAGAGCTCGGGGCTCAATAGACTTCAGAGCCTCTGAAAAGCCATCATTCAATTCATGTCCCCCAGTAGCCATTTGCCAAACTCCAGCAATACCCATGGCACTGCTGAGGGGTCTCCTCCCCACAGGTTCCTTGCACTGCCCCTCCCTACCCGCCCCCAGTCTCCCACTGAATCTTACTGGTCTCCACCATTCCAGCATGGCCAAGTGCTCCGGCTCAGCAATCGGTACCTTTCCAGGAAGGACGCGTAGGCCTGGCGGTAGGCGTAGCCTGCCCGTCGCACCCGCACGTTCTCCAGCAGCCCCAGGTACTGAGCCTGGACACTTACCAGCTCAGAAGAGAAGTGATCTCGCTGCTGCTGCTCATTGGGCTTTAGACACCTGATGAGAGGTAGGGCAAGGCCCAGGCTGCAGGCTTCACCCTTGCCAGTGTCACCCATCCTAGTCTCTGCACCTGCTGTGCTTGTGCTATGTTGCTTCAGTCGTGTCTGACTCTTTGTGACCCCATGGACTGTGGCCCACCAGCCTCCTCTGTCCATGGGATTCTCCAGGCAAGAATACTGGAGTGGGTTGCCATGCCCTTCTCCAGGGGATTTTCCTGGCCTAGGGATCGAACCCGCATTTCTTGCATCTCCTACATTGGCAGGTGGGTACTTTACCACTAGTGCCACCTGGGAAGCCAACACTCCTTAACTGAAAAATTTCAGAGAAAGCAGATACACTGGCCTTACCAGTTTCACTCACTAGAGCATGGTCGCTACCTGAACACGCTGCTCTCCCGCTTACAGGAAGGACATTTGGCTGCTCAGTGGGCTGTTTTCCNTCTGTATGAGCGTGGCTAACTGCTGGAGTCGAAGGCGCCTCTGCTCTTCCAAGTAGAAAAGCTGTGGAGGGGTGCAGGGGGGCACAGAGAGGCTGGCCTGGGGGGAACCCATGGCACCAATGGCTTCCCAGACAGTGTTTTATTCAATCATGCCTTTGTCCTCTTAGTTTCCTCATCTGTGCATCCATTCATTTAATTACCCTCACATCCATGAGCCCTGACTCTTGAGCAGGCACTGTGCTAGGACTTGGACACTCAGACCGATGACTCTCAAGGAGCCCTTCTTCAGGTAGAGGTGCTCAGACCAGCAAGGCAAGCACACCTAACTTCCAGGGCCCAGGGAAGGCGGGCTGGGACCCCAAGGGGTCAGTTCCCAGGGATACAACCCCTGCAGAAAGACGTCCTCACCCACTATCCCTTCCGGGTTCTAGAAGCTCCCCTCACCCAGCCTTTCACTCAGGTGGGCTCTCCAACTCTTCCACCGTCCAGCCCCACCAAACACAAATGGCCCCTGCAACTCACAGTCTTGGGGCTTCTGATGAAGATCTTTGTCTTCCCAAAGGCCAGCTCCTCTGAGGACATGCTCAGCTCCCCCAGGACCTTCTCAACCCCCTCCCTGCCGAATCAGGTGAAGAAAGCTGTCCAGGGGCATCCCAGGGGAGGGGCCTCTCCCAGTTTTCCTCTACCTCTTCTAAGAAGGGAGAAGAGCTCGGGGCTCAATAGACTTCAGAGCCTCTGAAAAGCCATCATTCAATTCATGTCCCCCAGTAGCCATTTGCCAAACTCCAGCAATACCCATGGCACTGCTGAGGGGTCTCCTCCCCACAGGTTCCTTGCACTGCCCCTCCCTACCCGCCCCCAGTCTCCCACTGAATCTTACTGGTCTCCACCATTCCAGCATGGCCAAGTGCTCCGGCTCAGCAATCGGTACCTTTCCAGGAAGGACGCGTAGGCCTGGCGGTAGGCGTAGCCTGCCCGTCGCACCCGCACGTTCTCCAGCAGCCCCAGGTACTGAGCCTGGACACTTACCAGCTCAGAAGAGAAGTGATCTCGCTGCTGCTGCTCATTGGGCTTTAGACACCTGATGAGAGGTAGGGCAAGGCCCAGGCTGCAGGCTTCACCCTTGCCAGTGTCACCCATCCTAGTCTCTGCACCTACTGTGCTTGTGCTATGTTGCTTCAGTCGTGTCTGACTCTTTGTGACCCCATGGACTGTGGCCCACCAGCCTCCTCTGTCCATGGGATTCTCCAGGCAAGAATACTGGAGTGGGTTGCCATGCCCTTCTCCAGGGGATTTTCCTGGCCTAGGGATCGAACCCGCATTTCTTGCATCTCCTACATTGGCAGGTGGGTACTTTACCACTAGTGCCACCTGGGAAGCCAACACTCCTTAACTGAAAAATTTCAGAGAAAGCAGATACACTGGCCTTACCAGTTTCACTCACTAGAGCATGGTCGCTACCTGAACACGCTGCTCTCCCGCTTACAGGAAGGACATTTGGCTGCTCAGTGGGCTGTTTTCCATGAGGAAAGGGTTTCTGGTACCCTTATTCCAGGGAGCCCCCCTCCCCACATGGACATGTTCTACCATGCATGGCCCTTGTGCATGTCATTGCAAAAGCATCATGTTCCCCTATGTGCCCAGCATGTCACCTGATATAGTTGGGGTTCTTGGAATATAGGTTCTTCATGAGAGTGGTCACAGAACTCTTGAACTGGGCCCCAGCAGTTGGGGGGCGTTTGAGAGATGCCTGTTTTGGATCACCCTCAGGAAACAAGGACCGAAGGAGTGAGTGCTGGGCCTTCCACATGGCCTGGGACAAGTCTCGGAAGAGGAGGTCATTGTTCTTGTCGATGAAGCTGTTCACATTGTAGGTCACCTGTACAGGAACAGCACTTGGTCTGGACCACCCGCCATCCTGTCTGTCGTGCACTTGGCTCTCCCAGTCTCATGTGAAGTGTTCCTGGCTCCCATCCTCCCCCAGTGCCTCCCCCCATTGTCTTCAGCCTGTGCCCACACCCTAATCTTCACCGTCCAGGCCCGTCACATCACCTTGCCTGCATAGTGGCAGATGCGGAAGCAGCTGAGCCCCATGCTGTGGTCGTACTGGCGCTGGGCGTTCTGGGTGACTTTGCTCTCATAGTGGCTGTGCTTGGAGAAGAGCTGGTTCAGCTTTGCTAGGAAGGTGGAGTCACTGACCACCCCAGGCCTCAGGCACTCCTCATCCAGCATGGCCAGGATGCCTCGCTGATTCTGGCCAGGGGAAGAAGAACAGCCCAACCTAGACCTTGCCCTTCAAGATGTTCACACCTCACTGCTGCCCCTCTGCCCCCTCATCCTTTGCCCTCCTTACCATTCTTATCAAGTAGGGTGAGAGGGGGAGAGAGAGACAGGGGAAGGGTGTTCAAGCAGTCTGGAGCAGGAGGTCCCAGAGATAAGAGAAGAACTTACATGCTCAATGAGGTTACAGATAATGCCATTATCAAAGTATTCCACTTTCACCCACGGTATGCCCTGGCAAGGGGAGACATGAAAAATTACATGCAGCAGGTCCAAGATGAGACTTTCAAGACCCCACCAGAACCAGGCCCCCTTTCATCCACCCCACCAAGGACCATCAGAAAGCCCTATAGTTCAGAGGGTCCCTGGTGTGGTTTCTATTATACCTTCATCCCTCCAAGGTTGATGGAGAATTTGTGGGGTGGGTAGACAGAAGTCTGGGAGGACCCAGAGCAATTGGGAGAGGAGGTGAGACAGTGTAGAGAGCCCTGGGGGTGCTGTAGGTTGGGGAGGGAAGAGTAATATATTCGGTAAAGACTGGGACAGGAATTACCCCAGTGTGGAAGGGGGAAAGTATCCCTGAGTATGTGGAAGAGCAAATCGCCATACCGCTCTGGCAACAAACCATAGAACAAAAGCACTTAAGTAAACCAAAGGCTTATTATCAAACAACAAAGCTGATTTGACACATCTTCAAAGACCTGCATCAGTGATACTCAAACTCAAGCGTTCATCCCAGTCACTGAGAGGGCTTGTTAAAACACAGGCTTCTGCGTCTCAGCCTGTTTCTGACTCGGCAGGCCTGGGACAGGGCCTGCAAACTTGTCTTTCTCATGTGTTCCCAGGGGCCACTGCTGCTGCTGGCTCAGGACTACACTTTCAGAACCACTGATCCACGTGATACATTGGGGCTGTATAATTTGTTTCTTAAAAAGCAAGAATGGAAAAAAAAAAAAAAAAAGGCAAGAATGGTAGAGAAACAGAGGACCGAAAGACCATGAATCGGTCATTTAGAGATTTGCTGGGCATCAGGCCTACAGACAGGCCCTGACCACCCAAGGGCCAGACCTCCCCAGTTCAGGCCACTCCCAGGTGTGGCTGGGGAACACAAGCCTTTCTCTTCTTCTTCCCTCACAGGTCTTTAGGGAATATAGAGTGGAATTAAGTAAATTTGCCCTCCCGCTTCATCCCCCAAATACCTCTCCCAACTGGTTAAATGAATGAGGATATCCTTACAATCCCTAGGCAGCTATAGAGAAGCATCTTTATGAACTGATATAGAAAGGTCTGTTGTTGACTGGTAAAAGCAAGATGCAGAATGGAGTGTATTTGTGGCCACTTGAATAAATATTGTGGGAAAATGTATTTACAGATTTGCTGAAGAAGGAAGCTGACTTCAGTTGTCTCTGGATGGGAGGAAGAACTAAAATGGGGTGGGAGGAAGACTTTATACACCTTTTTAAGCTTTTTGAATCTGGAAGCATGAGTGTAATTTATCTACTTGATAATATAAGTTCTTAAAGTCAAAACATACAAAATTTTTTTTAAAAAAGCCTTTGAGTCGTGACCACATTGCCTGAGATGCTGCCACAGCAGGTTCCTAAGTTCACAGGGAACATCCCTGCGAGGGCTTTGATGAGTGAGACACAGCCACTCACACTTTGGAGTGAATTAGCTCCATCAGAGAGCTTTTCTAACACTTAGCCATAGAAAAATGGGGACCAGGGGAAGGAGTGTGGAAATTGTGAGCCACAGGGCACTTATGATGAGGAAGTCTGGGATCGGAGTGCTACAAAAGACGACAGCGACATCAGTCTAGCCTGGAGGAGACAAAGGATTCTGATGTCAGAGAAGGACACCAAAAGGGATGGGTAGGGTGGCAAGCCCAGGAGAAATGGCCCTTCTAAATGCGGCTCACAGTCTGCCCTGGGCCAAGCACAGATGTCACTTCACTTCAGTCAGGACACTTTCCCACTCCCACCTACCCCTGACACCCTTCCATCTATCTGCCCCCTTCCTCGCCTGGCCCATAGTGCAAGGGTGGGGAACTAGGGGTGGAGAGCAGAGAGTTAGGGCTTCTTGGTAATGCTGGCATATTCAGCTGTGCAAGGGAAACTTTCTGTCCTTAGTGTTCCCATCTGGGGACAATTGAGAGGAAATTGTGACAAAGGAGAAAAAGGTCTGGCATATGCCTTACATCATCTGAGAGAAAGGCAAGCAGGAAGGCTTTGTTTACCTCTCTCTTATATTCTTCTTGCTCCTCTTTCAGTGTCATCTCTATGAACACCTGCTGTAACTTCTCATTGCAGTAGTTGATCACAAATTGCTCAAAGCTATTATCCTGAGGTGGGTATACAGGTGAGAGAGAGAGAGAGAGAGACCAGCTCAGCACAAAACGCTTCCTCCGTCTCGGCCTGACCTCCCCTCTCCCATACCCCACTTCGAGCTTGCCACCCCTCACCCCCAGGAAGCAGGGTGCTAAAGTTGCTGGAGCTCTCTCACCTCTAATATTTCAAAGCCATAGATATCCAGAACCCCCATGACCTTCCGCTTCTCCCCAGTACCCACCTGAAGAGGAGGAAAAGATACATCTGAGGACCAGCCCTCTGTACATGTGGCTAGGCCCCTCTGGATGGATGAGAGTGAAGCGGGGGGCAGACAGCACTTAAGTGAACTTGACCATGCTGGAGAGGAATTGGGGTGATTTCATTGCTCCCTTTTCCTCTGTAGGCTGAAGGACCAGCCCAGAGGGAGGAAAGGAGGGAAGGGAAGATGCAAATAGATTCCAAGAAAATGCTCCCATGGCACAAAGTAGAAAAACATTAAAATCCCAGGAAAATAACCATCCCTTATATGTATAGACCATTTTACAAAAAAATCCTAAGATCTTGTTTCATTAATCTGTATATCCCTATAAGGTATGATGATTCCCTTTCTACAGATGAAGAAAATCAAACTTCAAAAGAGCTAAGAGACTTTCCTGGCCCAGGGGTTAAGACTCCATGCTTCCACTGCACGGCACGCAGGTTCAATAGCTGCTGGGGCAGGAGGGTGGAGGGGAGAGCCGGAGGGGACCAAAACCCCACATGCTGCACAGTGTAGCCAAAAACCCAAAAAACTGCCAAAAGAGTCAAGCATTTACCCAAATCTAGATTCAAATCCTATTTTACCCTGCTGCCTTCCAGTAATAGCTTCTAAATTGATGGCACTTTCACGTATGTAATTTTTAAACAATAGCTCTATTTTGGCCTAATTTGTACACCATAAAATTTACCCTTTAAATGTATACAATTCAGTGATGTGGTTGCTTTTTTTTTTTTTTAGTATATTCAAAAAATGTACAACCATTACCACTAAATTCCAGAGTATTTTCATCACCCCCAAATGAAATACTGTACATGGACCCATTGGTAGTTACTCCCTGATCCTCTGGTAACCATGGACCTACTCCCCATCCCTATGGATTTGCTATTCTGGACATTTTATATAAATGGAATCACATAAAATGTAGCCTTTTGGGTCTGGCTTCTTTCACTCAACATATTTCCAAACTTCATCCATGTTGAGCTTGTATCAGTACGTCATGTCTTTGTATAGCCACATAATATACCACTGTATGGACACACTACATTTTGTTTATCCATTCGTCAGATGATGTGCATTTGGGTTGTATCCACTTCTTGGCTATTATGAATAATCCCTATGAACATTCCTGCACAAACTTTTATGTGGACATGTTTTCCATTCTCTTGGATATATACCTAGGAGTAGAATTCCTAGATTATATGGTAATCATGTACACAATTTTATCTGATCATCACTGATGGTTTAGTTGTTAAGTCGTGTCTGACTCTTGCGACCCCATGGGCTGTAGCCCGCAAGGCTCCTCTGTCCATAGGATTTTCCAGGCAAGAACATTGGAGTGGGTTGCCATTTCTTTCTCCAAGGGATCTTCCCTACCCAGGGATCAAACCCAGGCCTCCTGCACTGCAGGCAGATTCTTTACCAACTGAGCTACCAAGGAAGCACTAAATTTAGTGATCCTCACTAAATCCTGGGAAACATGTAAATGTTAGTGTCCATTTCCCAAATCAGGAAAGTGAGGCTCAGAATCTTTGTGCAGATGACAGAGAATCCAGATAGTTGAATTAAAAAAAAAAAAAGAGGTATTTCCAAAATAACACAGATTCAAAAATAAGTAGATAAAACACGCTATCATTCTTCCCCTGTCCATCTCAGAACCCAAGGCACAGGGCAGGCAGAGATCATTGAGGAAGGAGGGCAATCTCTCACCTTGATACTCTCGTTGATTCGATTCACTAACCAGTTGAAAAGGCGGCTGTAGATGTTCTTAGCCAGAGCATCGCGGGCATACTGAGCCTGGAGGGTGGGGCTGCTGGTTAGTGTGACAGCCTTAGAACAGACTTAGGACCCAGCCTCCTCCCTGAGACCCCCTCACCTGGATGACATTCAGTGCGGTGACCACCTTTTCTTTGGCTGTTTCCATGGTTCTTGAGCACAAAGCTCTCTCCAGTTCCCCTGAATTCAAACCTACCAATTCCCCAATTTCTTGAACACCTGGGAGTGATGAGGAAATACAGCATGGCCTGAGAGAGGGTTTACTCCCAGGGGAGGAGAGAGGGTTGATATGTGAAACTGCTGGGGGCCTGCTGTTCCTGAGTCTTACTGGGAAAGTCCTTACAGCCCATCCAGAATATGGCCTTGGAGGAACATCTCGGGGGGAGGAGGAGAGAAGGGAGATCTTGACACTTTGCGTGTATCATCTCCTTTAATATGAGAATCTCCTGAAATGAGTGTAATTATCCCCATTTTTGCAAAGAATCCACTGAGAATTCAGAGAGTCCCAGAACCAAGGTCTATGAAACATCCACACTCCATTCCAATATGTCTCACAGGGCGTTCTGAATGAGTATGTTTGGGGAGGAACTTCTGAGCGGGCAGAGGGGGACTTAATCAGAGTGAAGTCTATTATGCTGAAGACAGTGGGAGAACAGAAATTGCAGTAGGAGATTCAGGGAGCTGGTTGGATGCAGACCTCTCCCATCACGGATGCCACTTGCTGGTACCCCATTGGCCTGGAACTCGTTGACTAGTTCCACATTCCCCAGCTTCAGCACCAAGGCCACCACCTCTAGCACCTGCTGAATCTCCTCCTCAGAGAAGCCAATCACAGCCATTGCACTCTAGGGAAGAAAGGAGAATCGGAAGCTGAACTTCAGGCCAATCCAATGCCTTCCTCCCTTCCCAAAGCCAGAGTATGGACTCAGGGCATGGCCTAATGGCCCATCCTGGGTACCCACCTGGAGGACCTTAAAGTTGGCATCATCATCCATGCCATCCACCCTGGATGTGTCTGGGTTCAGGTAGGCATAGCCACCTGTGTCCCGCTCAAGCTTCAGGGCCTCTGCAAGGACCAGCATGAGGGAAAAGGGTCAGTACATGGGCTCTCTGAGTCCTCCAACCTTGACCCCCATGGCCCTTGCTCTAGGTTGATTCATTCATTTATTCAGAGGAGTCATTTTTATTTTAGGTTCTCCCTGTGTCTTCTTTGTGTTGGGATCATTAATTCTTATGATTATAGACTACTTTTTTAAGTTGTATCTAGGGTTTGCAAGTGAAAGTCACTCAGTCATGTCCAACTCTTCACAACCCCATGGACTATACAGTCCATGGAATTCTCCAGGCCAGAATACTGGAGTGGGTAGCCTTTCCCTTCTCCAGCAGATCTTCNGATCATTAATTCTTATGATTATAGACTACTTTTTTAAGTTGTATCTAGGGTTTGCAAGTGAAAGTCACTCAGTCATGTCCAACTCTTCACAACCCCATGGACTATACAGTCCATGGAATTCTCCAGGCCAGAATACTGGAGTGGGTAGCCTTTCCCTTCTCCAGCAGATCTTCCCAACCTGGGAATTGAACCAGGGTCTCCTGCATTGCAGGTGAATTCTTTACCAGTTGAGCTACCAGGGAAATGGGTGTTCATAATCCTTGAGGTTTTCCCCAACTTTTATGAAAGAAAAGCCTCATTCTACTCTCCTCTCCACCCTCAGAGTTCTAAACAATAAAACCAGAAAAGCAAACCTTCCATGCTGCTCAGTTCTCAGTGGTTCTGGGAGAACAAAGGCAAGGAAAGAAGGGAACACCTATCTCCCACCCACTCCCAGCCTCCACACGTTGCCCATTGCCCAGGTTGGGGCATTCATTATTTGTTCACAAAACACCAACCAAGTGGCAGACACTATGTTCCCCAAACCAGACCCCCTTTTGTGGAAGGTTTTCTCAGATTGGGGCTGAGCCAAATGGCTCTCCTGTGTTCCACATGGTGCATCACTACCCCAGACTACATCTCATGGATTAGGTTTGGGTTTTTTTTCCTTGTTCCTCTTACCAATGAACAGGTTGTGTGTTGGGATTGTGTTTTTCATCTTCATATTCTGCGTGCCTGACTGGCATGCAAGAACTTTCTTTTAATAAATGAATCAAGGGAATGGACAAAGCCATTCAATGAGATGGGGAAGGAATGAGTTAATCATAGAGCTTGAATAGCATCAGTTATCTGTTACTCAAAAGATCTGAGAATTAGAGAGTGACTCTCAAAGTAGAGTTTAATGGCAGCTTCCCCTGAGACAAAAATTTTGAAACAGGAGGCTGATAAAGAGGGGTGTCTGGAAGGAGAATGAGTCAGAAAGGCCCTGGGATGATAACACCAGGAAGGGAGGCCCCACCCGGACTCAAACCAATGAGCAAGAATCAGCCAGAGCAAGACTCCAGTGTCTGATTCAGACAAATTGAATATAATCAAGACTATTAAGTCAGGAGGGAAGATGATACCTGTGGGGGCTCTTAAACCGTAGAGATCTCCAGGAGGGTGAAAGGAGGCAGGGACAAGTCCAGCACAGAATAACCAGAAATCAAAGCCATAAGTTCTTAGGCATCAGATATTCACAGTGCCCACAGCCAGAGGTGGGATTTAGAAAGGAAACGTTGGCAGGGCTTAAAGTCCCATCAGACCCTGCAGTAAGGCCCAGCCAGCGTCCAGGCCGAGATGGTCTCTTCCCTAAGAAAAAGCATGGTGCTCCATGACTTATGCACCTATAGCCAACCGCACAGCATATTGGCAACAGCCACACTGCACTGTGATGTATCTGCTCACATATCTGCCATCCCTAGAAGAAGACTTCTTCAAGGTCCATGTCTTACTCAACACTGTATCCTTAGAACCTAGCAGGATGTTCAAGCATAGTAGATGTTCCAGAGGTGTTTGATGAATGAATGAATGAATGGAACCTCCACAGAACTATCCAAGAAGAAAGAAACCAAGGACAAGGTCATGGGTGAGACAGATATAGACCCAAAACAACTTCAACTAGAGCTCATTGGAAGTTCTTGAATACTTGTAACATCCTGTCTGATCTCCTGCTGAGCTGTGGATAAAGTCCCTTAAATTAAAGGTAGAAAAGCATGGCAGATGGATATAAGTGTTGTTTTTGAAGCCAGCTTGGGGGAAAAGAGTAGATTTAGTCGCTAAATCATGTCTGACTCTCTGTGACCCCTTGGATTGTAGCCTGCTGGGCTCCTCTGTCATGCAATTTCCCAGGCAAGAACACTGGAGTGGATCATCATTTCCTTCTCTAGGGAGCTTCCTAACCCAAGGACTGAACCTCTGTTTTTTGCATCTCCTGCATTGGCAGGTGGGTTCTATACCACTAGTGCCACCCAAGAAGCCAGGACGGGTCATGGTGGAGTGTTCTGACAAAATGTGGTCCACTAGAGAAGGGAATGGCAAACAACTTCAGCTTTCATGTCTGGAGAACCCCATGAACAGTATGAAAAGACAGAGAGGTATGAAACTGAAAGATGAACTCCCCAGGTCGGTAGGTGCCCAATATGCTACTGGAGAAAAGTGGAGAAATAACTCCAGAAAGAATGAAGAGATGGACCCAAAACAAAAACAGCACCCAGTTGTTGATGTGCTGGTGATAGAAGTAAAGTCCAATGCTGTAAAGAGCAATCTTGCATAGAAATCTGAAATGTTAGTTCCATGAATCAAGGTAAATTAGAAGTGGTCAAACAGGAGATGGCAAGAGTGAACGTCAACATTTTATGAATCAGTGAACTAAAATGGACTGGAATGGGTGAATTTAACTCAGATGACCATTATATCTACTACTGTGGGCAAGAATCTCTTAGAAGAAATGGAGTAGCCATCATGGTCAACAAAAGAGTCCGAAATGCAGTTCTTGGGTTCAATCTCAAAATGACAGAATGATCTCTGTTCATTTCCAAGGCAAACCATTTGATATCACAGTAATCCCAGTCTATGCCCCAACCAGTAATGCTGAAGAAGCTGAAGTTGAATGGTTCTATGAAGACTTTCTAGAACTAACACCCAAAAAAGATGTTCTTTTCATTATAGGGGACTGGAGTGCAAAAGTAGGAAGTCAAGAGATACCTGGAGTAACAGGCAAATTTGGCCTTGGAGTACAGAATGAAGCAGGGCAAAGACTAATAGAGTTTTGCCAAGGGAAATCACTGGTCATAGCAAATACCCTCTTCCAACAACACAAGATAAGACTCTACACATGGACATAACCAGATGGTCAACACCGAAATCAGATTGATTATATTCTTTGCAGCCAAAGATGGAGAAGCTCTGTACAGTCAGCAAAAACAAAACTAGGAGCTGACTGTGGCTCAGATCATGAAGTCCTTATTGCCAAATTCAGACTTATATTGAAGAAAGTAGGGAAAACTACTAGACCATTCAAGTATGACCTAAATCAAATCCCTTATAATTATGCAGTGGAAGTGACAAATAGATTCAAGGGCTTAGATCTGATAGACAGAATTCCTGAAGAACTATGGATGGAGGTTCATGACATTGTATAGGAGGCAGTGATCAAGACCATCCCCAAGAAACACAAATGCAAAAAGGCAAAATGCTTTTCTGAGGAGGCCTTACAAATAGCTGAGAAAAGAAGAAAAGGAGAAAAGGAAAGATATACCCCTTTGAATACAGAGTTCCAAAGAATAGCAAGAAGAAATAAGAAAGCCTTCCTCAGTGATAGATGCAAAGCAATAGAGGAAAACAGTGGAATGGGAAAGACTAGATATCTCTTTGAAAAAATTAGAGATACCAAGGGAACATTTCATGCAAAGATGGGCACAATAAAGGACAGAAATGATATGGACCTAACAGAAGCAGAAGATATTAAGAGGTGGCAAGAATACACAGAAGAACTATACAAAAAATATCTTCATGACCCAGATAACCACGATGGTGTGATCACCCACCTAGAGGCAGACATCCTGGAATGTGAAGTCAAGTGGGCCTTAGGAAGCATCACTATGAACAAAGCTAGTGGAGGTGATGGAATTCCAGTTGAGCCATTTCAAATCCTAAAAGATGATGCTGTGAAAGTGCTGCACTCAATATGCCAGCAAATTGGAAAACTCAGCAGTGGCCACAGGACTGGAAAAGGTCAGTTTTCATTTCAATTGCAAAGAAAGACAATGCCAAAGAATATCAAACTACCACACAATTGCACTCATCTCACACACTAGCAAAGTAATGTCCAAAATTCTCCAAGCCAGGCCTCAACAGTATGTGAACCATGAACTTCTAGATGTTCAAGCTGAATTTAGAAAAGGCTGAGGAACCAGAGATCAAGTTGCCAACATCCGCTGGATCATCAAAATGCAAGAGAGTTCCAGAAAAGCATCTACTTCTGCCTTATTTTCTACACCAAAGCCTTTGACTATGTGGATCACAACAAAGTGCAGAAAATTCTTCAAGTGATGGGAATGCCAGACCACTTTACCTGACTCCTGAGAAATCTGTATGCAGGTCAAGAAGCAACAGTTCTAACAGTTAGGACAATGAAAATAGACTGGTTCCAAATCAGGAAAGGAGTATGTCAAAGCTGTATATTGTCACCCTGTTTATTTAACTTACATGCAGAGTACATCACGCGCAATGCCAGACTGGATGAAGCACAAGCTGGAATCAAGATTGCCGGGAGAAATGTCAATAACTGCAGATACACAGATGACACCACCCTTATGGCAGAAAGTGAAGAACTAAAGAGTCTCTTGATGAAAGTGAAAGAGGAGAGTGAAAAAGTTGGCCTAAAACTCAACATTCAGAAAACTAAGATCATGGCATCCAGTCCCATCACTTTAAGGCAAAATGGGGAAACAATGGAAACAGTGAGAGACTTTATTTTGGGGGGCTCGAAAATCACTGTGAATGGTGACTGCAGCCATTAAATTAAAAGATCCTTGCTCCTTGGAAGAAAAGCTATGACCAACCTAGACAGTATATTAAAAAGCAGAGACATTACTTTGCCAACAAATGTTCATCTAGTTAAAGCTATGGTTTTTCCAGTAGTTTTATATGGATGGGAGAATTGGGCTATAAAGAAAGCTGAGCACCAAAGAATTGATGCTTTTGAACTATGATGTTGGAGAACACTCTTGAGAGTCCCTTGGACTGCAAGGAGATCAAAACAATCAATCCTAAAGGAAATCAGTCTTGAATATTCTTTGGAAGGACTGATGCTGAAGCTGAAATTCCAATACTTTGGCCACCTCTTGCAAAGAACTGATTCTCTAGAAAAGACCCTGATGCTGGGAAAGATTGAAGGCAGGAGGAAAAGGGGACGACAGAGAATGGGATGGTTGAATGGCATCACCAACTTGATGGACATGAGTTTGAGCAAGCTCTGGGAGTTGGTGAAGGAATGATAGGAAAACCTGGAGTGCTACAGTCCATGGGGTGGCAAAGAGTTGGGCACTACTGAGTAACTGAACTGAACTAGGGAAAAAGGAATCAAGGCAGTTCAGAGAAGTAAGAATGGTGAAGAGGTAAGAAGGCTTATTCCTAGACTAAAATCCCAGAAAAAGAAGAGAACACAGAAGTCAAGGGATTTATTCCCAACAATGGGTGGGTGAGAATAGGGTAGGACTGCCCTGAGAGTCGAGGGAAGATGGCTTTAGGGATCCAGAGGGGCCAGGGGTTCTGGGGCTTGAATGGAGGCGGAGGATGTTCTGCTGCATGTCAGGTGCTGGCACGTACTCAGTAGCTGTGCGTCTGCTCCCGCCAGGAGCTGATAGAAGATGTGGAAGTTCCTTTCTCCTTCAAGTTGCTTCACCACACGGGATTTCTCAAGCAGATCTGACAGAAAATTCGAAAATAGTGTTCTGAGGATCTGGGAGGTACCACAACTTCCCTCTAATTCTGTCCTAATCCCTGGTGTTCCCAGTGGTTAGGAAGCCTGTTAGTCTAAACTTCCTCCTTCCTACAGCAGTAGATTAGCAGAAAGGGACACCATGGGGCATGAGGGAGAGGGGGTAAGTGGGACGGGAGACACGTACAGTTTGTGATGACACCACCGAGGGGGGATCCCTTGAAGTCAAACTCAATATCCATGTATTTTCCCTTCAGAGAGCAGAGAGAGAGACTTGGCTTCCGCCTTTCCTTGCCACCTTGTCCAAGAGGCATCTGGGCCATGTTCCTCCCTCTCAAGACCCCACACCCTCTTGTCCCCGGCCAAGGAGATGTTCACTCACAAATCGAGAGGAGTTGTTGTTGCGAATGGTCTTGGCATTGCCAAAAGCTGTGGAGATGCGGAGAGAAGGAGTTAGGAGGCTGAGGGCAGAAGAAGGACTTCAGGGACAGGACTGGGGAAGGTCCTCCAGCCACCAGGCCAGTCTCAGATTTTTCAGGCTGAACATGAACAGTGATCTCGGGAACACGGGGGATGGTAGGGTGGGGGTGGGGG